>CAOKZL010000521.1:600000-1054275 GCA_948472985.1 Iguana delicatissima
CAAGAGGTTCTAATTTAGGGTGTGGAATATTTCACATCTGATCCATACAAGCTAGATGCTAAAAGACGTTTGGATTATGGGATGAGTATAAATGTGCCTGCCTAGAAATATCCTGTTGTACCACATTTATATATAGTAATGCAGGTATTTTGCTTTTTTCCACATCTGAGATAGAAGAACGTGTTAGTGGCAATGCTCTTAATGTCTACTTTTATAAAATCTTACTTAAATTATTTTATTGCATGCTGTCTTTCAGGATAAACTGATCCATCTTCCTTCCTTCTTTCTCTTACAAATATTTTTGCCTTGGCTTATCCAGAAGCTTTAGCCTGCAATGACAAATGTTTTAAACAATTGGCTTCTATATTGAATAGATGATAAAAATGCAAACAATAAGACTAGAAATGACTTATATTAAAAGCTTCTGCTAAACAAGAATGGGATTCACTGGCATTGTGGCATTGCTAGATGTTGCTGCGTTTGCATGAATCAGATGGCTTTATTGCCTTGGAGATAAAGATATAATAAGTGGCAGCAGCTCACCTGAGCATAGTATCCATATGAGACCTCTTTAGCCTTCTTCAGGCCTCCTTAGGTAATAAATATCACTCCTGTTTTGGGCTCTCTTTGGATTAACATAATCTTTCTTTTTGTCTATCTGCTTATTACACTTACATGGTGCCTTTTCTCAATGATTTCACAGTGGTTCATAAAAATGACAACAAACAAAAACAAATATTAAAAAATAAACATCAGAAATACTAAAAATACTAACGAGAGAAAAAAAACATTAAATTACTGGATCAATAAGTCAAACCAACAAACCAACCCTGAAATCTAAAGTATACATTCCACGGTGGAGGTGCCATTAGTGAAAAGGCCTTGTCCCTCAGTGTAACATCCCACCTCTGATGATGGTAATATTTGGAGAGGAGTATCAGCCAATGACTTGGGGAGAAAGAGCACCCTGTGGTCCAAGCAAGAAGGTGGGCCTCACTCTGAAATAGTAAACTGAGATGTGTGACAGAATCTGGGGGAGTGGCTATCCTGGGTGTCAGAGAAGCTGCCCAACAACAAGTTGCCAGGGAACCAGAATACCCACTCCAGGGAGAAACCCAGCGGTTTAATGTGAAGGAGAGGTTGGAGGCTGTGACGGAAATGCATATCTAGCAAGCAGAGTGAATTGGTTTTGGAGTCAGACTTCAGGGAGCAAGAGCTAAGAGTCAGTCCTTCAGCTAGAGAGGTTCTCAGTCAATCAAGAGGGGGTTGAATAAGAGGAGTGTGTTTTCTCAGAGAAACCCTAGAGAAAGGGGCATAAGAGAAACCAACCCACTTTTGAATATGGTCAGAGTGTGTGACCTGAGCTGAGTAGAATGACAGGGTGCTTTAGCAGAGCTGAGTAGAGTGACAAGATGCTTTAGCAGACTGGAGGAAGCTGGCATACCAGTCTGTGAGGAGAAAAAGCAGGCCTTGACACAAGGTGCACCCCTGCTCGGACCATAAACCACAGATTGACAGAAGGAGGTATTCCACCACACGGATGAGTAACAAGCTAAACACCAGTGCTTTGAACTGGTCCTGGAAGTGATCAGGCAGCCATTAAAGTTCTATTAAGACTGGCAAGATGTAAGTGAAGTGGGCAATACTACTCAAAATTCCTACTGCTGTTTTTGGCACTGACCAAAGTTGATGAGGTATTTTCAGAGGAAATCATATGTATAAAAGCATTGTAGCAATCCAGGTGGGATGTTACTAGAGTATGAACAATGAGCATGTTAGTATGCCTAGATTAGACCTTGATTCTTAGCCAGTAATTGCCCCGAGAAAGGTCTTTTTTTTAATCTACTCAAATGTATTTTGGAATCTCTGTAACAAAGTAAGTACTCCCAGTTTTTGAAAAAGTGGATCCTACAATGTATTAATGCCTTCCTTTGCCAGCCTCCTCTCCTTTATGGTAGTTTAAGTGATTTCTTTGTTCCTAATAGCTCTGATAAAGACAAAGCAACAACCAATTTGTTGTTATTGTGTGCCTTCAAGTTAACTTGAACTTATGGTGGCCCAGTCCTAGGGTTTGTTCAGAGGGGAAGTTACCTTTGCCTCTGTCTGAGGGCGAATGATTATGGCTTGCCCGAGATCACCCGGTGCTTTTTCATGGTTGAGTGGGGTATCAAACCCTGGTCTCATCTCTGATAGAGATATGATAAAAGTACTGAACCCAATCATCCAAGGTTTCTTCCTATCTTGGCGTTTATGGGATTGTTCACTGTCTTCAACAAACGTTGCCTTAGCAGGAAAACGAGAAGCCCTCATGCTTCTAAGGCCTGATTCAGATTTTAGTTTTGCATCACTTCTTTCCATTCTGCCACCATGGATCAAAACACTTTTTCTTATTTTTTTTCCCATGCAGGTGCCCAATACTCAACTTTTAAAAAAGTGACTCTTTCCCATTTCCTACCAGTTCAGAATCCCTTAACCTGGTGCCATCTGGACCAGAACTTAGGGAAGATTTATATAAATATGTATATCTTTCAGAATGATCAGTGTCCATTCTAGCTGAAGAACTCTTAAGGTTGTGACTTTATCAAGTTCTCTTCCAGACTACAACTTCTATAACTTCCAATAAGTACAGCCAAAGGTGGGCATCATGGGAGTTGAAGTCCAAAATGTTTGAAGGGCCTCAAGTTGAAAAAGGCTGCATTTGTGCTGCTTCGTCAATGGAATGTGCTGTGTGCAGGAGCTGTGGCCACTGGTCATCCATGATCCATGCAACATAGTTCTCCATGCTCCACATGCCTCTATCTTCTGTGTCTTGGGTTAACTATAGTAAATGCCCTTCTCCAATGACTGTGTAATTCCCCATTCAAGCACTGGAGCAGGCAATTTTAAAAAATTGCAGAATAGGGTCAGAAGCAGAAGTGCATTCCGAACAGTGTCCTCCACTTTTGTGAACAGTTTTTTTAAAAAAATTCCAGAGCAGATGCAGAGCAAGGAGCACAGGTTCATCAGAGAGGAAGAGAAAGATCAAAAGCATCAGAAGAATATCTGTCAAGGCCCACCTGTGATCAAAAGGAGGCATCATCATTGGAGAATGTTAGAAATGGGCTTATAGCACCAGGTGTCACCTGTGGGTTCCTATCCTTCCCCATCCCAAGGTCCTGCCAAAAATTCCTGGAGATCAGACTGCAAGTGATATCTACACTCCTCCCTAGTCCAGCAGCTTTGGAAGTCATGGGAAACCCTGAGGAACAAGCAAGAATGTTTTTGCTACCTTCCTCACATTAGACCTTCAGCCACTTCCCAAAGGCTTCATGGAGATGGTTTAATATGCCTGGGACAAAATAGTGTCCTGCATTACCCCACAACATAAAAGTAAGCCGCTGCTGACTACTCCCTAATACTAATCTCTGAACCCATCCCTGAAGATCTGACCAGAACCATCAGAGAGCAGCTCCCCTGATAACCCAACTTATGAAGTTCATTCAGGAGGATATCAGTTAATAGTGTCAAAAGCCACTGAGTGATCCATGAGCACTCCCTTGTCACTTTCACAGGAAAGATCCTTTGTCAGTCCAGCCAAGACTCATTTGCTCCCCAGACCTAGTCCAAACCTAGACTAGAATAGGTCTAGAATTGGTGTCCTTCAAGTATCCTGCATGAAAGTCTTCAATGGCCCTCCATATATCTCCTAAGAATCTTCCCATACAAAAGAGCGCCAAATAAAATCAGGCCAAAATTTAGGAAGCATGGTGGTTATAACCCTGGTTATCTTAGCTACCAAACTAAGCCTCAGTAACACTTACTGACAATTCACACACAGACAAAAATCAGACATGGCAGCTAGAAGGAGCTGTACTGTCAATTCTCTCTGTTTGTGCTACACTGTTGATTCCCTCCATTTGTCTTCTTGACTTAAGCTTAGCCTGTCCTCATATTTTGTTTTCCTTCAGAAGACCTAAGCAATGTATGTGTGTCAGGTTCTTCCTGGAAGCATGGCATGTGCCACCTGGCTCTGATCTTGCAGGTTTCATGAATTGACTAAAAAGATGGCTTAGCCTATCACTGATGGAAATGAGCCAGTGGCTGCTGAGCTAAGCTTACTCACCTTTAGCAATGGATCCTCCATTATCATAACGCTTGAGAGGATGGCATAGTCTTGAGTCACCAAACATTATATGCTTCCTAGTGTGCATCAGTTAGCACATGTTTCACAGAGTAAACAAGTGATAAGAAATGGAAGGAGGAATTTAAGTGTCAGCTTCTCTTTGGAGGTCCAGATCTAAGATGAATCATCCCCCAGGCTGCATCTCCCATTGCAAGTGTTCAAGCACTCATTATGCCACAGCCATTCTTGAAGCCAAATTAGCTGTGGGGAAGGGCAAGGAAGGAAGCCAGAAAGGTGCAAAGCTGAGACCTAATTGTAGCCTGCCCTTTACAAAGATATTAATGGACATTGGCTCCTATCTGTAGAGGAAAAGCAGGTCAACAGGGATGGGTAGGGAAATACACACCCACAGTATTTTGAGGTTGCTGGAATCAGAAATAAAAACTAGGGCTGTGTGAGTTGTTAGCAACCAGCCAGTTTATTGTATGTTGTCAACTAATCTCAGAGATTTTGGGAGGGAGACCATCCTGATTTTATTTGCTCATTTCTGGGAAATTTCAGTAGTGAGCCCATGATATGTGGCAAAAGTGAACTTTCAGTCTATCAGAAATTGTACTAAGGAGTCATGAAAAATGCTTGGGACTGGCATGGGGGAGAGTGAGGATCCTATCCTATTAATTTCATGGATGACTGACAGACCCCGTCTCTGAGCCTAACCCTGTTATTGTCTGTGACAGGGGTGGGAATCATGCAGATCTCCAGATGTTGTTGGACTGCAACTTCTAGCCTCCCTCACCATTGGTTGGGTTGGTGAGGATTCATGAGAGCTGCAATCCAACAATTTATATTCCCAGTTTATGAAACATTGCTGAGAAGAAACCCTTGTCAACTCCAGTGCAGTGAAGCCAAATGCCATTAGATTCAGTGCTGGACATCAAGGGGGGATTTCACCCTTAGTGGCTGAAGGACTACCACAGACTCATTCTAATACTAAAAGGTGTGTGGCCTTCGTTAGCCTTCTTGGTACACAGATGTGATCTTTTGTTTGTTTGCTTTGTTTAAAATCCCAGTCAAGCCCATTGCTGCTTATTAGATTGTGTGTGCGTGGGTACGTTGTTTCTGTATTTATATTTCCCCGGTGCCCCTCCCACCTATTGGGCTGCAAGCCAATAGGAACCTCCTCGCCTGCCTGCCTTGTTTTGGAAGGGGGCTCTGACCTATGTAAAAGATGAATTGCCCTTCCTTGTGGCTTCCAGGGGAGGGAATCCATTCACCTCTGATTCCAGAAAAATGATGATCTCGAGAGACTTAAGGAACTGAGGGCCACAAAAGTGCTAAGAGGGCCCTATGTAGCCTATAGCCAGATTTTGCCCACCCCTGGGATACAGAGATACAGGGTCTCAACTATTTTCATACACTTCATTTTAAGGCTACTATGTTATCCACATCAAGAAAGGATTACATCCCATTAAATTAGTTCGAATATGTTTCTGAGGAACTACAGCTCTCACCTAAATACCCTAAAGGCACTGGATCCCATCTGATCTCAGAAGCTAAGCAGGTCAGCCCTGGTAAGTACTTGGATGGGAGGCCACCAACAAATACCAAGCGCTGTACACTGTATTTTAGAAGAAGGAACTGGCAAAAAGCCTTCTGAGTATTCCTTGCTTAAGAAAATCCTATAAAATTCATGGGATAGCCATACTGAACACCTACGTGCATGCACACACACACACACAATCTAATAAGCAGCAATGGACTTGACTGGGATTTTTTCCCCCAAATCTGGAAGTGGACTTCTAGCCACTTGAGGAGCTGGTGAGGGAGAAGCAGAGAATTGGTCACTGGCCCTGCTGCAGTTGCCCACCCCAGCTGTATCCCAAAGCACTGTGAAGCTTCATCAGGATGGGGTGAGACCAGAAAGTTAAATACGTGTATATGGTATACCAATTACTGAGCTCCAGGCCATTGATGGCTCTCGCATTCGCAGTGAGGCAAACCTGCCTGACTAAGAGGTGCATCCTATCGCATCCTTCCCTTATCTGCAGAATAGCAGCCTTGCTGTGGTCCGTTCAGGGTCCATCTGCCCTGAATTCCAGAGTGCTTCCTCCGGAGTAGGCCAGGGTGCCCATCCAAGTACAGCCGCATTCTGCCTACCCCACGGCAGCCCAAACACAGCGCAACTCAGCGTTTGCTCCTCTCTTCGGTTGTCGGTGCCATGACCTGACTCGAGGGAACCCTGGCTTGCCTCCTTCTGCCTATTTGCCGCCTTCTTCCTCCGGGATTTTATTCCCCCGCCCGCCGCCCGCCGCCCGCCCGCTTGCTTCGCTCCAATTTGTTTTCCGCATGTCAGGAATGACTGCGGCCGGGCTACCGCTTCTCCTCACACTGGGCCGCCTGTGCGCTGACGGGCCCTGGGGGAGCGGCGGGGAATCTTTCTTATTCACCAGCCTCCACAAAAGCGCTTCTCCGCGAGCGGAACACCCGGGCCCGCGCGGGGCTGGGCGCGCGCAGCCTCGGAATGCCCGGGCCTTCTAATTTTATGAATGACTCCATTCATTCGGCCCCTCCCACCTCTCCAAAGCCCCTCCCCTGGAATGTTTGGAAGTCCGCCACCGTTGCTATTGGCCGGCGAGGAGGTTCCTATTGGCTCGCAGCCCGATAGGTGGGAGGGGCGCCGGGGAAATATAAATACAGAAACAACGTAGTTGCTTTGTAGGTAGTGAAAGTTGCGCAAAAGAAATTATAGAGAGGTGTGCGAGAGCGAGCGAGCGAGCGTATTGGGAGCGCACAGAGGCGAGGGATCCATCCTGCGGGGGACAATTTTGCAGCAACAGGAATCCTGAGCTTCGGCTACCTTATCCGGCTCCCTCGAGAGTTAATTTCCCTGATCGTTTTCCTTTTTAAAAAAATCTAATGTGGTAATTTATATATATATATATATATATATATATGTATATAGCCCCACTCCTCTCTTTTCCTGGTCGTTTTTTCTCGTTGCCCAGCAATGAGGGTCTCCGCCTTGCTCGGCGTGGCTTTGCTGCCGCCGCTGCTGCCGCTGCTGTGTGTCTCTCTGGTGAGTACCTTTCGGCAGCCCTTCCTCCTCCACCGCACCGGTAAGTGCGACGGCGTTGTCAACCACAGTGACTTGTTATCGGGCGGCGGGAGTCGTTCTGGCTTCCCGGAGAGGAGGAGCGGCGGGCGGCTCTCCTGCGGAGAGCACCTTCTAGGCTGGCCCGGCTTCCTCAGCTGCCTCTCCGGGCCAGCGGCTTGCGCGCCCCCGGCGCCTACCGACGCGCGCCTGGGGAGGGGGCCGAGGGCGGCCACCGCCTCCCTCCAGGAGCCCGGAGCCTCGCGGGAGGCGCCGCTCTCTGGCTCGCCGCCTGTAATTCCGAGCCCGGACAGCCGATCAGGAACCATTTCCGCACTAGCCTGTTACAGTGCTACTATTCCGCTTTCAACATCCTATGGAATCCTGGGGTTTGCAGTTTAGGGAGGGGCCTTTGAGGCAAACCCCAGGATTCCATAGAATGTTGAAAGCGGAATAGTAGCACTGTAACAGGCTAGTGCGGAAATGGCCCTACAGTTACCTCACCGAAGGGAAAGTGAGATCCTTCCTCTTCTTCCACCGGCGCTCGGGAACCCGGCGGGGATTCTGGGAGGGAGGCGGGGGGGCGGCGGCGGCGCATCGCTGACGGAGGTTTATTTGGGATGGGGACGCGGAGGACGGAGCGGTGCGTGCGTGCGTCCGTCCGCTGTCTCCCCCGGGAGCGGCAGGGGAGGGGGCAGGCGGCAGGCGGCAGCCGAGAATGCGGGGACTCCGTGGCACGCAGCGCCATCTAGGAAACTATTTCGGTGTCGCCTCTTTAGAAGTGTGGGGGGGGCCTCCATCCGTCATCTCCCAGTGGCTCCCAAGCACAAGAAAGGAACAGACTCTTGGTGTGGGGCGACTGGTGTCAATGTGTTAACCTCGCAAGTTAGGTGCAGGATTTGCTCTGGCACCTGGGGAAACTGCCTTTTTCCTACTACATTTCCCCAAAAGGCGACTTCTCTCAAATGCTGTTCTGGCTTCTTCCCCCCGCCCCCTCCCTCTTTCTTCACCTCCAGGTGGCCTGCCGCTGCCCTTCTCCATGCCGTTGCCCCCCAGGCTTGCCTCGCTGTCCCCCTGGGGTCAGTCTGGTGTTGGACGACTGTGGCTGCTGCCAGGTCTGTGCCCGGCAGCTCAACGAGGACTGCGACAAGCTCTCACCCTGCGATCCCCACAAGGGCCTGGAGTGCAATTTTGGGGCTGACCCCTTGGCTAATCGGGGCATCTGTTGGGGTAAGAGGTGCAGAAGGAGGGAGGGCAGCCTGGTACACATAGGTGGCATCTCCCGCATGCCTAAAAATGTCACCTTGAGCTGGGTGGGAACACTGTTTCACACATAGCCTTGTGGCCTAAATTGAATGTGAAAAATGTATTGGTTGTAATTAAAGGAATGGTTTGTGGAGGTAGGTGAAGGTTGATTTAAAAACCCCTTTTACTCTGAAATGAGAAATCTGACACATTTTGGAAACTTCTGTGTTGCTGCCTGATTCTGTTCATGATGGCGGTGGCAGGGATTAGATTTAATCTGTTGTGCCATCAGGTAAGACTTCAGGGTAGAAGACTAGGTTGCCACTCAGCAGAATGAACGGTGGAGCAAAATTTACCCTGGATCTCATTGGTGGTTATTCTTATTGTCAAGCTCTGAGTTTCAATAGATCCCAGCGAGGGAGATTCTCTGCTCTGTAGGAAACCGTGGCCCAGAACCTGTGAGTTAGCTCCAGCTTCACTGGAAACAAGGGGTGCACCACAGCTGAGAGACAGCCCCTTTCTGACCATCTTGCACTCCCAAGATGGCCAAGTCACTGCACAAGGCCAGGTTTTATTGTGAATTTCATTTAGTCCTATGTGAGTTCTGGTGTAGTGTAGTGGTCTGAGGCCCTTTCCGCACCGTACCTTTTTCTGGCACTGGGGTACGGGGATCGCGCGAGCAGCCTCCGATGAGAGGCTCTCGCGTCCCTGCTGCTTCAGCTCCACATGAGCTGCCTGCTTGTGCGAGAGCACCACCCCTTCCTTCCGCAGTGCAGCCTGGGACTTTCCCAGGCTGCCCTGGGGCAGGAAGCGTGACTGGCGTGGCTCCGGAGGTTCCATGTGCCAGGTAAATGTGCATGGGGCCCAGGAGCAATGTACGATGGCGCACCATTTTCGGCTTTGAGCCGAAAAGGTATGTGATCAGTGCCTGCCAGCCCCTGGAGCGTCGCGCGATTGTGAGTCCGTTGTGCAGATCGCTCCTCACAATTGCGTGATGCTCCAGGCACCCTTTCGCATGGCAAATGCCATGCGGAAAGGGCCTGATTGTTGGACTACGACCCTGGAGACCAAGGTTCAGTTTTGTGCTCAGCCATGGAAACCCACAGGGGGGCCTTTGGTGAATCATGCCTTCTTGACTCCAGAAAACCACATGATAGGTTCTCCTTGGGGTTGCCATAAGTCAGAAATGACCTGAGGGCACACAGCAACAACAACAACAACAAGCTCTACAAGGAAGTGCTGAAAAATTACTAGTGGTGATTTAGCACCAGTGCTGTGTGGATGCTGACATAGTTATCACCTGCAGAAGTGACAGTTGACTGCATTCGGCCGTAGCACTTTATATAGGAAACTGGCATCTTGCTCTAACTGTAGGCTTGAAGCTGAACTGAGTAGTGGAGGACAGAAGGAGCCGGCATCTGCTCACCCAAAGCATACATGCAATGTTCTCTATTGCTTCTCGATCCAGAAAGGATAAACTGCCAGGTGGTGGCAGTTCTGGAGTCTATTATAGCCCTTCCATAACACTAGTAACTGTGTTGTATCTGTTCAAATGATGAGAGGAATAACACAGAGTGCAAGATCTGGAAAAAGATGTTGTGGCCCATAGATATAAAGTCATCAAATGGGGAGGGGAGAGAGAGATCTCTGTGAGCAGTAAGGTAGCAATGGGACTTGGAGTTGTGCCTCCATTTGACTTTGGTTGAGGTTGCTCCCCTCAACCCTAGTAGCAAATCAGGCAAGTCAGTTTTGCAGCACATGCTACCTTTCCCCATTTCTGTCCGTGAGATAGAAAATGAGAGTGTGAAACTATGGAATCAGAGGGACCAAAACAGAGACAGTTTCTCTACAAGCTATTTTGCAAAGGAAGTTGCCCTTGGCTGGGTAATGATATGTCTAGAATGCACACCCAGGGAGCACAGTTATTTTGAAAACTCCGTGCTTCCCAGCTGATCTGGAATAGCTGCCATCCTATGATTCCATATATGCAGCAATAGCATCTTCCTCCCATCTGTGCAGTAAAGAGATGCACACCTTCTCTTTTTCTAATGTTTGCAGTGAAGCTGGGGACTAACACTGTTCCTGTGTCTTTTTGTGGTGGTGACTTCAGTTATGGATAGACACCAAGGCTGTTTTATCCGGGGTCCCTTCTTTTCATAGGTAGGAGCCTTATTCCTTGCTGGAACTGTGAGAAGGTAGATTCAGGAGTTTATGGGTCAAGGAGAGTTTGGGCAGAGAGACAGAGCACAGATGAAGAGGGGGCTGAATATTGGCAGGGGAGGAAGGTGAAGGACACATCTCCGTAGACCAGGGTGTACATTCCACTAGGATCTACATCCAGCAAAAGGCTTCCCAGTTCCAGCCCAGACCCAGGGCTGCTCCTGTTGTTGCTGCTGCAACCTGATCCCAGTCCATGTGAGCTGTCACATCCTGTTTTCATGCGGCTATTTAAAGCTCCAAACACTTTCCTCTTGTTGATTTGGTCCCTAAAAACCTAATTCTGCAAAATAAATGTCTGCTTCTCACTTGGCATGTTGGCAGACTAAGGTCTGTTCTGTTTTTCACATCTGCAAGCTTTCAGACACTCAGGCTCAGGCCCAGGCTATCTGAGGGACTGTACCTTGCCCTCTGAGGTTGCCTGAGCTCTAAGATCTGCAGGAGTAGAGGCACTTCTCTCTGTCCCACCTCATTCACAGGTGTGGTTGGTGGGAATGCTCAGGAGAAGGCCTTCTCTGTGGCTTCTTCTGCACTTGGGAACTCCCTCCCTAGGAAAGTTAGGATGGCTCCTTCTTTGTTTTCCATACAGCAGCAGGTTAAAACTTTTTTTCTGCCAACAAGCCTTTGGAAACTGATCTTAACAAGAAAAGGGCTTTTATGATGCTTTACTGTTTTCAATCTGTTTCAAAATAAGATTTTAATTGAATTTAATTTTGTTATTTAATACTGTTTTAATCTTGATTTTGTATATTTTAAAGCTATATGTGTTTTATTGTATTCTCTGCCTTTTTGTAAGCCACCTTAAGTCCTAGCCTAGGAGAAAGACAGGATGTAAATAAAGAGATGGATGGATGGATAGATGGGCAGGCTTTGAGACAGAGGAAGAGTGGATGGACTTCCAGCCCACAGAATTTACCTCATATTTTTGTTTTGTTTTTAGCCAGGGAAGCCTCAAGACATACCAACCAAAACTTGAGGCAAAATAAATATTCTTAGAATCAAAGAATTCTGAGCCCAGGGAACAGTCCAACACAAAACTCCACTCCTAATTCCCCTGAATTTTAATAATATAGAAAGCTGCCTTGTACTGACTGAGGCCATTGATTTGACTATCCCGTTACAGTACTGGCATGTTTGATTAGCAAGAGTGGCTTTCCAGGGCATCAAGCCGGGTTCTTTCAAAGGCCAGCCTGGCAAATTTGTGGTATAACATGAAGGTCTCCCATCTAAATAGTATCTAGGCCTAGCTCCTGGTCAACTTTTGACATAAGATGTGAACCAGTATGTTGAAAATGAAATTGAATATTTGCTTGATTTTTCTCCAGTATGATTTAGGGCTACAAGCTGTTGTTTTTTGTTGATGTTGTTGTTGTTGTTGTTGTGTGCTTCCCAGTCATTTATGACTTATTGTGACCCTATGGCTAGTACTGTCCAATAACTGAGAGTAAATCATTCCTGGGATAACCCAAAATGATAGGCTAGAATTACTAAGAAAGTAACCTCATAGACCTCCCCCTTCCACTCCAACACTCACAGGATATTTTCTGTGATTTATTGTGCCATCCTTGCTCTCTTGTGACCTTTGAGGTCAAAACCTAAAATGGGACTGGATGCCTATAGGGGGGCAAATTTCACCCTCTGATCCCTCCCCCAGCAGGCCAAAATCATCCATCCCATCCCCAAAGTACTTCCATATTTGGCCTATATAGGCAAAAATCATGACCATGGTGTCACAACATCCTTCCTGTCCCCATTTTGGCTTATATACTACTGACTATGAAGATACTTTGAGGCAGGTTGAGAGGTTAGTTGGAATTCTGATGGGGAGACAGGAGGGTGCTTTAGTGTAGCTTTCCTATGAAAATCACCCAAAATTGCATTAAAATTGGGGCTTCAGGATGCTGGTCGGAGACTTTGGAAAGGAGGAGAATGGGATTTTTGAGGTGACATGTGGCCTGCAGGCCACACTTTTCCCTCCTCTAAAAAGGACACTGGTTGGGAGGATACAGTGAGAAAAGTGAGAAAAAGACATTCCTTTCAGAGGACCTATATGTGCTCCACAAAGTGCTATTATGTGAGCACTGTTCCACAATACTATGTGCGTGAATGGACATGATCCAAATGCTTTTGGTTTTTGTCCACCTAGCAGGGATTTGGATGCATGAACTGCCAGATTTGGGTGCATCAATCTGCCCAAACACAGTAACATGTATCTTTCTTTGCCTCTTCCTTCTCAGCAAAGCAGGAAGGCCGGACCTGTGAATATAATGGCCATATCTACCAGAATGGAGAGAATTTCCAGCCCAGCTGCAAACACCAGTGCACTTGCATTGATGGGGCTGTGGGTTGCCAGCCACTGTGCCCGTTAGAGCTACCTCTGGCATCCCTTGGTTGCCCCAGCCCTCGGCTCCTGAAGGTACCTGGCCAGTGCTGCAAGAAGTTTGTGTGCAGCAGAGGGCCCAAGAAGTATGGAGGGGTCACCTTTGAGCACAACGCAAATGGAGAAGCCAACGGCAATGAACTCATCTATGTGGGCAAAGGCGGGCACTGGAAGAACCTGCCAGGTGAGTGGGCTGAGGGGCTACGCAAAACTGCTACAATTAGAGAAGGGAGAATAGAGGTTCAAAGTACATCCATTTACACCTGGGACTTTCCATCTCATTCAGTTAAGTGACTGCAATATGGCCTTTCCAAACTCAGGACCCTTCAGGAGGAGTGGACTAAGCTCCTATCATTCCCAAACCAACATAGCCAAAAGATCTACTATTTTGGGATGGCCAATGCATGTTTGATATGTCAATCTGGGAAGGCTGCTTTAACACTTGCTGTGTTGCACGGGAAAAATGACCCTCCTTTCTACGTATACATTGGTGACGCTATACACACAGTTGTGGTTGTTGTCAGAGGGAGCAGCTTGGAGATCATGACCAAGATTCTATTGTTAGTCCTGACCAAAAGATGGCCAAAAGATCTACTGGTTGCAGCTCCCATCATTGGCTATGCTAGCTGGGGCTGCTGGGGGTTGCAGTCCAAAAATATCCAGAGGGCTACATGATTTCCCTCTCTACTTTACAATCACATATCAAAAAGCTAGCATGAATGGCATGCTAGTAATTGGATCTGCCCTGTAGGAAAAGTGAGTGCAGCCATAAGCAAGCAGCAGCTTTGAGTCACTACTACTGACTCTGCATTTACAGGGATGTCCCTACCATAAGGCATGGTGAAGTGGCTAATTCAGCTGCAGATTTGGGGTTTCATGAATGGGCAGCAAATTCTTAGCTATTTAATTTCTTATTGTCAGGTTTTGATTACCTGGGGTTGAGAGAGAGGCACTTGTTGGATTTTCAGCCTCATGTGCCCAAATAACCTGGGTGGGGGAGGGTGTGATATTTGCTGCTCAGACAACACAAAAACCTAGGCTTGCTCTGTGTACCTGCCAAGGACGTTCCTTCTGGTAGGATGTCAAAGCAGGATGTTTATTAGTCTGCCACATGGCGAGGCTTAAAAATCATCTGCTCACTGTGTGACATTGCTGCCAGATGACCCACTTGTTCCTTAGAGTGGTTTCTGGCAGCATCTCATCTATGCCACCTACCTGCGGTTTCACTTCCTAAGCTCGTGTCTCCTTCAAATGAGGCTTACAAAGCCAATGCAGGGAGAAAACAATGTTTTCTAAGATGTGGTTCCAAGGAGCTGGTCTGAGGAGTTTGCTGCCAGTTTCGGTCCAGTGTAGATCTGCCGTGGTTGTCAGATCCAACAGCCTTGTCCTACTAGTGGCAGCCTGCAAATGCGCTGTCCATTAATGCTCTTTATAGTAGCTGGAATTCTAACATCTCCTCGCTCCCACCAACCATTTGGCAGTCTTTACCTCCTTCCTACTCTTATAGTGGAAGCAGGGCTCTCAGGGTGAAGCACCAGGAAGTTTTGATTATCAGGGACAATGGTGCTGCCTTCCATCCTCCCTTTTTGGTGCTTCTTGTTCAATATATGCTTAGAGCTAACTTGTTGTATTGCAGAATATTTTTGTGGAGGCTTAATCTTGAATGGACAAGTGAGAAATTGTTTTGTTGATATGGATCCATGCAGCCACCTGCATATTTTTCTGGACTCCCCTTATAGTACAGCTAAGAGGACTGTTATGATGTGAAAACGTACCACTACACCACTGTACTTTATCCAGGCTATGCCATAACAGTTGGGAAAGCCTTGCATTCTGGGAAGAAGCCCAACAGGCTGAGCTTAGAAGCAGCCTTGCTCCAAGGCTCAAAAGTGAAAAGCTGCCACATTGTGCCTGTGTGAGAAGTTGTACCCAAGTGGAATTGAAATGCTGAACAAAAATAGGGATAGTGGGATTGGGAGTAGTCCTTTGCCCTTTCAGGATCTAAATCTGGTGCTCCTGAGGGGCGTGAAATGTGATCTCTCCCTTGCTTTGGTTCCAAGCTGCTATTTCTGCTAAGCCTGATTGTGTGGCTGTTAAGGGAGGGGGTCGGAAAGCTTAAACATTCTTGAGAGAGGGAATTTGCACCTGATCTCCAAGCAACACTTCCATTGCCCAAGCTCTCTAAGGATTGTAGGGAGAAAGTGCCATCCCTATGTCAAGTCTCCTGGTTGCAGGGCAAAACAGAGGCACAGGCGGCTCCTTCCTGGGGGCGGCTCTGCAGCTACTGGGACAGTTGATGGTTGGTGGCTTCCATGTCAGTGAGGGCGCTTAATTCACACTGAGGTTTAGTCTGAACTTTAAATAAGCTATCCAAGGTTCTGAACCTGTTTGAAAGATGGGCTTCAGCACCTTGGAGAGCTGCTTTAATGTTTCTTTCACTAATATGACTTTCATTGCCCCTCTGACATGGAAGCAACCAAATACTGCTAACTGAGACCAAGGGAGCAGGAGGAGATATCCATCTGACTGGGCATCAGTCACCAGCCAGGTATGGCCCAAGACACTTGGGTGCCTGAGGCAGAGCAGCAGGTGGTATTCCTCCCTTCCACCATTCACCTAAGTCAAGGTGCAAAGTATCCAAAACCAGTTATTTTGACACTCAAGGTAGCCAAACTCACAAGCACCATTTCCCATGTCTTCCTCATGAGGGGAAACAAAATACAAGTATAATTACATAAAGAACTAATGATTTGCTGCCCTTTCATGCAGAGCCTGGAAGTGCTACTTTTTGGAACATATCTTCCAAAAATCCCCAGTCAGCATGGCTGCTCTTCTTTTTGGTGGATTCTGGGAGCTGCAGTCCAAAAAGCCACTCCTCCAAGCTCTGCTTCCATGACACCCAAAAGGTGTCTGCCTCACTCTGCTTAGGGATAGGGCCAGCCCTGGTCCCTGTGACGGTCATGCTGAGGTCTAATCCCTTGGCACCCTGGGAGTTTTGTGTTTCTCCATTCTTCGTCCTGCATCTCTCTTTTCCACATTTCTTCCCCAATGGATAGCTTTGCCTCTCCCTCTTCCTGCATTTACCATTTTCAATGATGAAGCAGCCAAAAGAAAAGAGCTCCACTGGATCCACAGTTACTCCTCCATTTCATTCAGCATGTCTTTCCTCCCCTCAAAGTGGCCAGCTGTGTGCTCTCACTGTTGTTTGTTCATTTATGTTCTGAACCATTTGTTTGTTTTACACTCCCTTCTGATTGTTGCTTGCCAGGGGCAGAAAATAGCTGTACCTTGATTTGTTCATTTTTCCTTCTGTGATCAGAAGTGAAGTAATGGAGCTTTCTTTCTTTCTCCAGCATGGAGGCCAGCCTTCCAGGGTCAGGTCACTAAAGAGCAACACAAATGCTTGGCTCAGACCTCCAGCTGGTCACCATGCTCCAAGACCTGTGGCTTTGGCATCTCTACTCGTGTCACCAGCGACAACCCCCAATGCAAATTGATCAAAGAGACCCGACTATGTCAGATCAGGCCCTGTGGGCAAGCTGATTTCGCCAAGCTAAAGGTGAGGTTGAGTAGGTGAGACAGAGAAGGAGATAACTCTCCTTGCAATGCAAGCCAAGTTTCTGAACCTGGGCCAGCACTCCCAATGGCAGCCTTTCTGTCATCTAGAACTGGAGAATCTAACACAGAAGAAGTCAACTGTTGTCCTTTGGATGTCATTTGACACAATTGTGTAGGGAGGAGGGGGTGTAGGGAGGAGGGAGTGCAGGGCGCGGTTCATCCCAGGCGGCAATGTTTTTGAAGCGTCCCAGCCTGTAGCCACACCCCTGCAGCCCTGGCCATGCCCCCACGCACAGTGGCCACACCCCTTGTGCTGTAGCCCCATCCCCTCCTGACCTCCACACACTCCAAGCTTTGCCACTGATTTGACAACAACTCCCATTATCCTTCACCATAATGCTGGCTAGTGCTGATGGGAGTTGTAGGCTGGCAACATCTGGAGGGGCCACATGATCCCCACTTTCAATTTAATGAGAGGATGTACACCAATACCTTGAGATGTCTTGCTCTGGGTTTGCCAATAGGGAATGAATCCTCATGGGTTACCACAGAAGGTGTATGTCTGCTTATACTGAATGGAGGGGAGTTTGGATTTCCTAGTTGCATACTGAGATTTGCTTGTGGAGGAAGCTAGGCGTGGTTTTCCTTCTCACAGACTGGAGTAGCAACCTCCCTTTCAGCCTGCTGTAGCACCCTGCCCCCCCAATACAACCCTGTTTTTCCCTTTAAAACCACCATTAGTGTAAAAAGGTTAAAGCCTCTCAGTTGTTATTCAGAATGATTTACTGATCTGCAGTAGTGTGCTATTAACGAAAATTACTGTGATGGGTCAGAATTTATAAAAATATGATGTAATCTTTATTAAAATAACAAACAGGGAAAAGATATTGGGTGTCATAAGAAAGTCCAAGCAATACAAAACTTCAAGAGGCATTTAACCCATTTCTTATAGTTTCACTCAATATACAAGCACAACATTTTCATATATACACACAGGATCTTGGCTTCCTTTTTGCTCAAAGGTTTATTTTCCCAAAGTCTAGGTCACATCTTCTGACCCAACTCAAAAATAGTTTGGTTTCTCCTCTGTCTCTCCCTAGACCTCTGAGAAGACAACCACACTCTAAGGCCATTTCCACACTACAATGTTAAGAGTGCTTTAGTCCACTTTCAGCATCCTATAGAATCCTGGGGTTTGTAGTTTAGCGAGGGACATGTAGAATTCTCAGCCAGAGAGTTCTTTGGTGTCAGTAAACTACAAACCCCAGAATTCCACAGGATGTTGAAAGTGGAATAAAGCACTCTTAACATGTAGTGTGGAAATTCACAGACATATTAATCTGTTATCTTGTGGACATTTTTGACTACAGTTCCCATAAGACCTAATATTGGCCTGGCTAGCAAAGATTGCTGGAAAGCATGTACCTAGCTTGCTTCCTGCTGCTTCAAACTTGGATGCAAACCAATGGATTCAAATTACCAGAAAAGAGGCTCCACCTAAACATGAGGGAAAACTTCCCGATGATAAAAGCTGTTTAACAGTGGAATCTTCTGCTTCAGAGGGTGGTGGTGTCCCCTTCTTTGGAGGTTTTTAAATAGAGGTTGGATGGCCATATTTTGCAAATGCTTTTGTTGTGTATTCCTGCATGGCAACAGGTTGCACTCAAAAGCCTTTCTGGTCCTTCCAGCTCTATGATTCTGTGAGTTATAGTCCTAAATAAGGCACCAAGTTTTTTCACCTGCACTCTTATCTACAGTTTTCTTCTCCTACCCACCCAGTCCCAGAGATTTAGGCCAATATGTGGGCACTAACTGGCATTTCCTTCTCTCTTAGAAAGGTAAGAAGTGCCTGCGGACACACAAGGTGCGAGAGCCAGTGAGGTTCACCTACGCAGGATGCAAGAGCCCACGCCGTTACCAGCCCAGTTTCTGTGGGGCCTGCCTGGATGGGCGCTGCTGTGTGCCCTTGCGTACTCGCACGCTGAGTGTACCCTTCCATTGCCCCGATGGCAGCTCGTTTTCCAAGAACATCATGATGATTCACAGTTGCCAGTGTGGCCTCGCCCACTGCCCGCTGCTCAACGAAGCTGTCATGGGCCCCCAGTACCAGCTCAATGGGGACATTCACCAGTTCTTAGAGTAAGGGAGCTGCCCAGTGTTGCTGCTGTTGCTTCTGCTGCTGCCCCTCACTTGCTGGTGGCTCTGGAGCTGAGTTGGCCTTTCAAGTGATTTTGGGACATTCCTATAGCCCCTCTGCTTGATCTCTTTGGGGACCAGGATGCGCTGTACCTGCCTTGCTCCCAGGAATACCGAGACTAAGATTCTGCTTTTGGACGCATACCAATTTCTCCATGTCTCAGGGCCAAGGATTGCATTGTGCCATGTCAGGAGCTTGGATGCCCAGCCACATTGAGAATGTCATGGCACTAGGCTCCTTCTCTCCATTCAGTCCAGCCAGGCTCAGGCTGGACCTGGGCCTCAGGCAATCGGGAGTGTCAAAGAAAGAAACATGCCCCCCTCACCCCCATGCACTACAGAACCTCTGGTAGGACCTCTGGTACAGGTTGCCAAATCCCAAGATGGATCATGCTGATATCTTCTTCTAGGTTGGAAAAAGCAAAAGGAGAACCCAAACTGCAGCTCAGCTGGAATGGAGGGCTCAGGCCTGCAAGAGGTGTCACCAGAAGAACAATAGTCCCATTAAGACCAGCATCTGGAAATCCAATTCTATGAATACTGAGTTAGGCAGCGCTCTGGCACAAAGCTGAAACTTGTGGTTTTGGTTTTTCACTCTGTGAAATTTCCGAGGAAATGGCCAAACTGTCAAAAGTCGACCAGGCCTGTTTCCCCCTTAACTGCTCACTGCTGGGTCTGTGACCCTCTTTCTTCTGCCTCTTTCTTCCACAGTTTGAAAACTTGTTTCTTTCCCATGCTTTTCCCTCTTTAAACCAAAGAGCCACTTTGCTTCCATCTCACAGCACAGCACATCCTAGTGGTGAAATGTTCGCTGGAAAAACTCCCATTCATAATAATCCTGCAGAAAGACAAACCTGTATTTTTTTAAAAAAAAAAACAAAGCAAAACACGAGCATTTATGATGCACACTTGAACTATTCCTCCAGTTTTGTGCTTCAGCAGTTCCCTGCCCCATCCTGTTTGAAGTTGGAAATCTATCTTTTCAATCTGGGAGCGGTTTGACAGAAGGAAGTGTTCAAAAAATGAAGGAAAGTTAAAATGTCCATGGAGTTTTTGAACAGGACACACAAATTGTTTTTGAGGCTTTAGGTAGGTGCCCATGTACTTTACCCTCTGGTAAGGAGGTTGGAAAGGTTTTCTGTACTGCCTCAGTAACTTGCAAAATCTGTTTGTCCAGAGGTGATAGTAGCACAAAGGAATATATTTGCATAAAAATGATCAGGAGCAAAGAAAGCCATTATCAGTGTGCATTCAGTTCCTGTTAAAGTTCTATCATCTGGCTCCAGTCTTACACATGTTGGTTCAGGTTTACAAAAGGCAGTCTCTGTCTGAGCGAGAGGTCCCTTTCTCTCCAGCAAATTGGTCACACTTTATCTGAACCTGCAATTTTGAAAGCACTTTTAAAATTTTATTCTGTTCCCTGTATGTTCCTGGAGAGCAGCAAAAGAGATGGTGAGAAGAAAAAGGTGCAATGGTGAAAAGGGATTTGAAGCTGTATAGTCATTCTTGTACAGTTGGGGGGAGGGGATATATTTATGGGTGCAGCAAAGTAGTCTTTGCTACAAAGAAGATTTTATTTTATGTACTGTTTTTGCATAAAGGAAAGCTTCAACAATGGTTTGGAGTGATGGCTATTTAGCTTCATAATGAAGTTCCCAGTGCTTTGTGTCATTTCTGCAGAATAGATTCCACCTTTCTGTATGTTAGTTCATAGTGTTGCTGGAGCAAATAATGACATGCCTGTCATGTCACTCAGTGCTTTGTGTTTCTTTCTGCCAGACTGGCAGCCTTGGTGTGAGGAAGACCTGGTCCTCATCCCATTTTGAAAGGGCTGACAAACACAGTGGTTTTCATATAATCCACAGCATGAAGGAAAGTTACTTATTTGGACTGTAATTCCCAGAATTCCCCTAGCCAGATTGGCCATTGAACTTTTGCGCTCATAGAAATATTGACATTATTTCAAATGTTATAGAGGAGCAGCTGCCACCCCTTCTGCAGCTTGTTTTGGAAATTAATTCAAATTTCTTTCTCTCAAATCTGTAAGGGAACTGGTGTAAACCCAAAAACCTTAACTGGGAAACTCTGTTACTTTATATCCAGATTATAAATCTAAAGCTATAATTTATCTCAAATAAGATTTAATGACAACAATTCTATGCATACTTTCTTAAGGGTTGGGCTCACCAAATGAATTTAGTGGGGCTCACTTCTGAATAAACATGCAGGAGAGCAACTACATTTACACAATATTTGCATTTCACATACTTGATCTTTAACAAAAAAGGCTGAGATGCAATATTTATCCAGTCTCACTACTAGCACCAAGCTAGTTGGTTCAGAAGCAGTTTGTCCAAACTTTTTAACCTTTTCTTTTGCAGGTTAACCAGTTTGGTAGATTAAGGGGAATGCACTAGCTATAACAGCATTTACCTTCAGTGCTGCATTCATCATACATGTAAGTGAAGTAGCATATGCTATATTGACATGAATAATACTCAATGTAAACAGCAACAACTATTCAATACTCATCTGGGGTGACTGTGTTGGAGTTGGACCACTGCTGATCAGTGTTCTTACTCTGAACCATGGATGGTATAGATCAAAGCTTTCCAAAATTTTATATTGGTGACACACTTTATAGTATACACAATTTTGTGACACAGTAATTCAGTAGGCGAATTCAGTAAGCCCCTCCACTGAGCTTGGCCTGTTGCCACTGCCCTTGCTGAGGTTTTCCTCAGTTTGGGGCAGCAGTGGTGGGAGAGGCAGCCCTTCCACCTGAGCCTCACCCCCTGCCACTACCACCACCCTTGCCAGGGTCTTCTTTGGCCAGGGGCAGAAGTGGGACAGGCAGCACTTCACCCAGGCCTGGCCTGCCACAGCAGAGAGAGAGGCAGCCCCTCCACCCATTATGTTTGTGTGACACACCTACACACTGCACGTGACACACTAATGTGTCGTGACACACAGTTTGGAAAGCTCTGGTATAGATAATCAACTGAATTAAGACTCACTGTTGCCTAATTTCAAATACAGACTAAAGGTATTGGGGGAGGAGATGTTGAACTACAAATCCCATTATACCTAGCCACTAGCTTTGCTGGCTACTTGGGATCCATGGGAGCTGAAGTCCAAAAGGACCACAAACTTATGTAAATTTAAACTGGCAGCTCCTGGCCATTTAGTGCAGAGAATCCTTTGTAGATCTTGGGCTACTTTTCAGACCAAAACTCCTAGAATCTCCTGGTGGCCATATAGGATGGTGCATCCTGGAAATTATTGCTCAAAAAAGCAAAATTTTCAAGTTCTGATCTTGGGTGTCAGTGGACTGCCCATTAGGGTGCCAGAGGCTTGGCAACTGTTTAGCTTGACCAATGACAGCTCAAAAACAATTTAGATGGGATATTGGGATGGGGGGGGTGAGAGCCAGCATGGTGTAGTGCTTTGAGCATTGGACTATAACCCTAGAGACCAGGGTTCGATTCCCCACTCAGCCATGGAAATCCACTGGGTGACTATGGGTGGATCACACACTCTCAGCCCTAGAAAACCCTGTGACAGGTTCACCTTAGGGTCACCATAAGTCAGAAATGGCATGAAGGCACACAGCAACAACTGGGATGGAGGGAACCAGATAGAAAGGGAATGTTTAGGGAAAACAAAGAATGCTAATCTTTTCCAGAGATTTGGAAGACAAGATGGACAAAGAAACTCGAACATGTGATAATAATCAAGGACAGAAAGAGAATTTTATAAAATACATTGTTTGATTTTACTCACCCCATGATTCTAGATTTCTAAGGGCGCTGTTCTACAACCTCATTTTGAAAACGCAATTCTTATATAGGCAAGAGCGGCAAAGATACCTGTTAAGAAAGGGGAGATATTACAGCAATGTGACTTTGCTGCCATCTAGAGGCCACTGCAGTTTAGTGTTTTGAATGTTGGATTGACTCTGAAGACAAGGGTTCGAATGCCTCCTTGGCCATGGTGACCATGGGTGACCTTGAGCGAGTCACGTGCTCTCAGCCTTAGAGGAGGGCAGAGGCAACCTTCCTTTGAAGAAATCTAGCTAAGAAAACCCTGTGGTAGTTTCACCTTAGGGTCACCATAAGTTGTAAATAACTTGAAGGCACAGTGTGTGGCATTAGCTATCTCAACCACGCATAGAGCATGTTTCTAAAATCAGAATGACTTGTCAACTTTAGAGCTTCTTCTTCTGACATAGAAGGATTGGTTTAATTAACAGTAGTTTCTCAGTGACCACCCAGAGTTGATCTTCTGAAACTTATGATCTTTGTATGAACGGTCACAGATTTGCATTCTTCTTCTTAAATGTTTTATCTTTCTTTTGCTACATTAGATATAAAAAGGGGATATCCAGTAGGGCAAGAGCCAGTCATTTCAGCCTAATTCTGTGCCTCTGCTTCACAGCTGGACAAAGGGCTGGTCTCCCATCTGTCTTTGTACCCCTTGGCACTCAGACTCCCCAGAGCAGTCTTTTTTTCTGGCAGATGGTGATCCATCTTTTGAATAGGTCAGAGGGCCTCCCCCCACTGTTTAACTTTTTCTTTCAAAATCCCCAACCTCGAGGTTTTGAAAACAAAAAGTGGATTTCTAGCCACTTCCAGGTTTGGCAGGGAGAGGGTTTGGGACAGTCCACACAGCCACCAAAGCCTTCTGCAGGCAGAAAGTTGGTCCCCAAAACTGCCTAAGTCACACACTCCTGGAAGCAAAGCACTTTCAAAGAAACAAGGCAAAAGCCACCTAAAAGGTAAATAACCTTTCTGGTTTCAACCCATGAAGTTTGCTCACAGTTCAAGCCTGCAAGCCTTTCCATAATACACAACTTAGCAAATACACTTAAGACTGCAACAGCTGGGTGCTTACTTGAATTGCACTGTTTAATCTCTGTGGACTTTGCTGAGGTGAAAACATGTTAAACAAATCATTTGGTTGGTGATGGTTGCAAATTATGCCAAGTACTGAAAATGGCCCTTCCATTGCCAAAACGAAATTGCTCTTACTCTTACCCTTCCAAATATATGTGCAAGTGCAAGTGATTTTCTTCCCTCTAATCCAGTGGTTCTCAACCTGTGGGTCGCGACCCCTTTGAGGGTTGCACGACCCTTTCACAGGGGTTGCCTAAGACCATCGGAAAATACATATTTCCGATGGTCTTAGGCTCCATTCTCTCCTCAGTGGTGGTGCGCAAGCGCGAGCCACGCACTCGCGTCCTCCTGCCCCCTTTGGCGGGAGCGTGTGGCTTGCACTTGCGCACCACCACTCCTGGGCCTTTTCTGCACATTACCTTATCGGGGAGGTGGGGACGCCCTCTCTTTGCTGCTCCTTTGTCCCGCAGCTGGCTTCCTGGTCACGCGACCGCCCCTTCCTTCCTTTCGCAGTGCAGCCTTGGAGCTGTAGGCTGCGCTGGGGGAGGAAGGGGCGGGGCGGTCGCGCGACCAAGAAGCCAGCTGCGGGACGAAGGAGCAGCGAAGAGAGTACCTCGTGCAAGAACCTGCTTGCGCGAACAGCACCCCCCACCTCCGCGATAAGGTAACGTGCGGAAAAGGCTCAGGACTGGTGGTGTACAAGTGCGAGCCACATGCTCATGTCCTCCTGCCCCCTGTTCAGAAGGGACTGAAATCATTCCCCTTCCCCGCTACCAGGAGAACCTCCCATCTGAAGGGCCAGCTTGGGTGGCGGCAGCAGCACGGGGAGCAGGCCCCCTCCTCGCCATAGCCCCTGCCCCACTTGCCATGGAGGGGGACACTGCGGAGGGGGGGCTGCAAGCCAGCGCTTTTCCGGGGGGCGAGCTGCGTCCAGCACAAAAGATAAGGGCGCTGGGATTCTCCCCCCCGGCCAGGGTCGACACGCTGGAAACTTTTCCCATACTGCCCCCCCAGCGGAAACGAGAGCAAAGCAGAAGCAGAGCCCGGGGGGGGTTCTTGGAGCTTTTTCCTGGGGGAGACGTGTGGCTCCTCTTTCCCTTCCTGCTCGCCCCCCTGTTCCTGGCCGGTGAGGCGGCCTTTGCCGGGGGGGGGAGGCATTGTAAATAATAAATAAATAATTTTATGGTTGGGGGTCACCACAACATGAGGAACTGTATTAAAGGGTCGTGGCATTAGGAAGGTTGAGAACCACTGCTCTAATCCATCTTGCTCTCTTTGGTTCACAGGAGCCATACCATAATCTGATGCTACTAGTCTCAGTGAAAACAGGTTAGCATTTCTTGATCTTCCCAGCTGAGAGTATAAAGGTTATAAGGGGGGAATGATTCTCACCCCAGATGCCCAGCTCTGAAGAATGTATCATCAACTAGGGCCATTTCTGCACTAGCCTGTTATAATGCTATTATTCCGCTTTCAAAATCCTATGGAATCCTGGGCTTTGCAGTTTAGGAAGGGACCTCAAAGGTCCCTCCCTAAACTGCAAAGCCCAGGATTCCATAGGATGTTGAAAGCGGAATAATAGCACTATAACAGGCTAGTGCAGAAATGGCCTAGGTGGCCCATTGTGGGCGGAGGGAGAAGGAATTGCATCAACTGTGTTACTCTTTCCATCAATCAAATAATTCATGCCACTGGAACTAGAGGAGCATTGACCATAGGCCCTTTCACTTTACACCACTGTCGTACTAAGATTCTCCCTCAACTGCCATGGCTGCCTCCTGTGGAATCTTGGGAGTAGGAGTTTAGGGGGAGGGCATTTAGAATCCTTCACCAGGAAGGTGAACCTATCAGAGGATTTTCTTGGCAGAATTTGCCATTCCCTTCCTCTGAGGCCGAGTGTCTGATGTGCCCAAGGTCACCCACTGGTTTCCATGGCTGAGTGGGGATTTGAATTCTGGCCTCCCAGTGTCCTAGTCCAATAAGCCACTGCGCTAAACTGGCTCACAGAATCTACTCAAATCTAACTAAAATGTGTCAATAAATATGGAAAACAAAAGAATGGCCCAAGATTGGAAATGCTCACTGTACATTCCAGTCTCCAAGAAAGGGAACACCAGGGATCGCAGTAACCCCAGGACCATTGCATTAACTTCCCATGCAAGCAAAGTGATGCTCAACATTCTAAATGTCCAAGTTGGCTTCAGGAAAGGAAAGGGCACTAGGGGTCGTATGCAAACATATGTTGGATAATGGACCACACCAAGGACTTCAGAAGAAAATCAGCCTGTACTTTAGAGATTACAGCAAAACCTTTGATTGAGTAGACCATGAAAGACTATAGACCACTCTTAAAGAAATGAATGTGCCACAACAGTTGATTGTCCTGATGTACTCAGGACAAAAGGCTACCATAGGACGGAATATGAAGAAACAGAATGGTTTCCAATTGACGAGGGGTCAGGAAAAGCTGCATTTTATCAACCTGTTTAATCTGAATGGTGAACATATCATATATAAAGCTGGATTAAACTTGGAAGAAGAAGGCATGGAAACTGGAGAAAAGAACATCAACAATTTAAGATATGTATATACTGCTAACAGAAAATAGCAAAGACTTGGATCGATTACTGAAGAAAGTCAAGGAAGAAAGTGCAGAAGCAGATTTATAGTTGAATATTAAGAAAATAAAAATAGTCACCACATATTATTATGTAAACTTTTAAGGCACTGAAATAACTCAAGATTTCCCATACCTTGGTTCAGTCACTAATCAGAATGGAGGCTGCAGTCAAGAAATCAGAAGACTAGGACTTTTAAGGGCAGCTTTGAAGGAATTTTAAAGGAATTAGACAAGATCCTGAAGTGTAAAAATTATCACTGAATATATCATTGACAGCATTCCAGATCAATCAGGGAAGCCACCGTCCTGAATCTGCATGACCTGTGCAGAGCTGTGGATGACAGGTTGACGTGGAAGGCTCTCACTATAGGGTCTCCATAAAGTCAAATTCAACTTGATGGCAGTTATCAACAACAAATCAGAAAACTTCAGCAACTTGATGCTGCTAGATAATTGAATTCAGCAGACATGGTGGCTATAGGATTTGACCAGGAAAGGGCTTTTCCAAGCTAATCTTCTGCTTTCCTAGGCCAGAGAGTCAAAATTGCTTCCATTTTTAGCATAGACACATACATCTTGGGAGAGGTGTTGTGCAAATGTGGCCATACTGTAACATCAAAGGGCATGAGGTACAGCAGGCAAGAACATGCCAGTTTGTTGGCTTTTTCCTTTCTCTACACTGTAAAAAGGGAAGACTTTTTGTCAGTGTAAGGATGGAACTTCAAGGCACTTGGGGATGCAGTAAAGGATGCTCTTCATACTGGATTACCAACTGAACAGCAGTGGGGAAAGAGAGAGAGAGAGATGCAGTGAGTAAAGAAACTTCTCTCCATGCTGGACTGGCTACATCCTGAGCAGGCTTCTGCTGCTCCAGTGCCTTGCCTAGTCAAGGAAGAAGAGAAGAGAGCGAAGGGGATTTAGCCATGGCTCCAAAGAGCTGCATTTGGAGCCAGCATGGCTCTACTTCTCATCTTGGAAAGGGAAGGAAGAGTTAGTCCCACTGAGTACCCCACATTTGTTCTTGCCTCCCCTCCCCTCTTCTGGCCTGTAGGGAATTAGGAAGTGGCCTGGCCTGAGGTGTCATCATGGTGGGACAAACTTGACCTGTGAAGCCGAGATCCCCCCACTGCTACCCTAGACAATGAACATTTGTCATCTGCTCTGGTTGTAGCCAGGAAGTGGTACAAAGTCTCAGAGCCCAGGCACATAGGATGGCCATGGCAAACCCCCCCCCCGAACAAATCTTGCCAATCCCCTCATGACAGGTTTGCCTTAAGGATGCTGTACGTCAGAAACAACTGGAAGGCACACAACAACACACATTATCAAGCGAAAAATATCACGGCCAGAATCCTGTTAGTGCCTTGCACAAGGGATAAGGCCATGGGTGTAACGGCCAGGAAGGAAGGAAGTCACTGGGGAAATACACTCCTTCAAAATGGCAGATTTTGTCAGCCTTCCTTGCCACCATTTTGTGACCCTGGAAAAGTGCTGCTGATGAAAGTAGGTAACACCTTACATCACAACAGATCTGCTACCCTTCCGCAATGCTACTAGTGTAATACACCAGCAGGCTAGACAATAAGGCCAAACTTTCCTACCACCGGATGTGAGCTCAAGTGCAGACCCTGTTGCCAGCACACAACATCCTCAGGCAGGTGCCCAGGCCCTGATAAGATGCCGGGGCCCAGCGACGGTCTCAGTCTCCCCTCGCCACGCACCAGGGACAGAAGTATCAGGAAAGCGTGGCTGGATGTTCGTACGGCTTGGCAGGAAACAGTAATGGTGATACTGGCAAGTCCAGCTTTGTGGACTGATGCTCCTGTTGCCAGGGCTGCCAGGCTGTGTGCCAGACCACCACGGCAACCGGCCCACACACCATCGCCTGGTAACCTTCACCCAGAGCACTCTCCTCAGGACGCGGTCAGTCGCGGAACCAGCTTCGTTCAAACACCGTTCTTTTCTGGGAAGCCTGTTCCCACGTTCAGCCTCGGGCCAAGCCGCGCACGTGTGAACCAGCGCTGCGCCGTCTTTTGCACGCGGCGTGCGAAGAGATCAACGCTCCCGCAGGAGAGCGGTTAAGGGCCCCTCCCCCTCCTCCCGCCTAACTGGCCCGTTAGCCAGCTGCCACTGGGACGGGGACAAAGGGGGGCGCCATCGCCGGAAGACAATCGATCCGCCCAGCCGGCCCTCCCCGGCTGCCTCTTCGCCCGAGTGACATCATCCCTTCCAAATCCCAACCGGCGCTCCCATTGGCTGGCCAGGTAATTGAGATGGGCATTTCTGCCTCCCCCACCCCATCCCCCTTTCCCCCTCATGCCGACTCTCTGTGCGCCGCCGCCGCCGCCGCCACCGCCCTCGCTCCGCACACGCAGCGGCAGGGAGAGAAAGCGAGCGCGACGCGCCCACTGCGAGCGCCGCCGGCACCCCCAGCAGCAACAGCCGCGGCGGCGGCGGCGGCACGCAGGCCGGCTCTCTGCACCGACAAAGCCGGCGGGGCGGGCGCGCGGGCGAGCGAACGAGGACGGTTGGCTCGGCTGCCCGCCGTGGCGCGCCCGAGGTAACAGCCCCTGGCGGGCTGGCGGGCAGGGGGGCGCCGGTCTAGGGGGCGCCCTCAGTTCCTGTGGCGGGCATCCCCTAGCCGGGGCTGCGGGCAGCGTCGGGAGCCAGGGAGGGGCCGCGGCGGGCGGGAGGGGCCGAGCTGCTTCCTTCGCCCCACTCCGGGTCTGTCCTGGGCGAAAAAGCGGGCGGGCGGGCGGGCGGAGCGCCTCGTGTTCCTCTGCGGCGGCGCGTGGAGCCCGGGCGGCAGGTGCAGGCAGACCGAGCCAGGCGGCCCCGCGCTGCTGTGTTTGGCGGGGTGGGGCGTTGCCTTTGTTCGGCCGCGCAGTGTTTGAGCGGGTCCTCCGGGGCGCCAGGAAGACCGGGAGCCCGGATCCGCAGGCTTCCCCGGGCGTGGGGTGCCCCGCCCTTTCGAGGAGGGAATGCGCGGGAGGCGCCGTGCTGCCCCCGCCGCCCGCTCGCCGCCTGGTTTGTAAGATATTTTCGTGGGTGTACTTTTTCTCTGGGTGGAGCGATCCTTGATCTTGCGAAGAGAGCCCAGGCTTCCTGGCCAGCCGAAGGGCGTGTTTAGGGCGGGGGGGCAAAGCCTGCAAGTCCTGTGAACGGGCTCCGTAGTGAAAGACTGGCGGGGCCATTGAGAGAGTTGAATTTTGAAAAGTCTCCTTCGTGGGTGGGGAGAAGATCGCCTCCCGCCGCTGAGGCAAGCCTGCCTCTCTCTCCCTCTCCCTTGTTAAGGGAGGGGGCCGAGGTGGGGATGGGCAGCCCGCTGGTACGGACGCCCAGCCCCACCCTGTGCTGCTTTGTGAGAGGGGAGGGGGCCCCTGCCTCCTTAGTGGTGAGCGACTCCATGGTTTTGTTGCGTTAATAGAGGTGTGTATGTTCCGAAGGTAAAGGGGAGGCAAACAACTCGGTCTTTCTCTAGCTGGTTATTAACAAGCAGCGCTGAACTGTTTTATTTTGTGTGTGGCCCCACATAGTTGATCATAAACAAACGGGTTGCTTTTTTCTCTCCTTCTTTTCCGTCTGTAAACCATTTTTTAAAAACAGAAATAGAAGGACCCTAGTCCGGTTTTAAAAAGTGCAGCTAAGAGTTTTTGCAAACACATAACACAAGGTCCTTAACCTTTTGGGGGAGGGCGAGGACCCTTATGAGAGTCTGTAGATCCTCTCCACGTGATAAAACACATAAACGAATATAACCAAAATGTTGCATACAATTTATTTAATTGTGGAAGTTTATTTTCACATGGACTAGTCCGGGGAAAAAAGTAACAACACTTGAAAAGACTAAAATTTTACCTTAATATTCACCATGATGAAGTGAATTAAATGTAAGAGGAAAATGTAAGAGGAAAAAAAAAATCACTTTTTGCATCAGTTCATGGACCCTCTGAAGCCTGTCTGAACCCCCAGGGTTCCCTGGACCACATGTTAAGACTTCCTGACTTAACAGAAATACTCTTCTTCCACTAATTTTCCTGTGTATAGGAAGACAGAAAAATCAGTGAAATGAATTTTCTGTGTCTGGAAAGCAATCCAACCCTATTAAGAAATATCCTGTGATAGATAGATCTTTGCTTAAAAGATGGCAGTGTGACAGGTCACTTGGGCAGCATTGAGGTAATACTGAAGGGCATTTATCAGCTATTTCCAGCTTATAGGAGATTGAAATGAATAAAATATTTAAGATGTATGTGAAAATCTGTAAAGTGAAAGAACTTTGCTGTGGAAGTGCATGAGGCATAGTATTAAGTGGTCAGAGGTTAAGAAAAACTCCAAAGGAGGTTGTGGGAACAAGAACCTGTTTCTTTTATTGCATCCACAGATCAGAGAGATCTGAGGAACATGTGATCAAATCAAGCAATCTTCTTGAAGGGGGGAGTGCTGAATTAAGCGCCTACCTGAACTGTCAAGATTAATTAGTAGATTTGTTGATGAAAGGTGGCGGATGACATGGATGTACAAGAACAGCAGGTGCTTTGAAAATAGGTTTAGGGTAGCTACATAATATGTTTCTCTCCCCATTTGAAAGTGCCAGTTGTAGTCCAGAAGGTCTACCACAGCTCATGACCCTAATACACTGGATGGAAAGCCTTGTCTTTCATCAGCTTGTCTATCATACCCTGAGATCGCAGGCCTTTCCCTCAGTATCTCCCCTCAGAGAGGTCTGGAGGTTGATGCCAAGCAAAAGAGCCTTTTCAGTGGTGGCCCTCTTACCCATAGAATGCTCTCTTCTCTTGGCGCTGACATTTTCATCCTTTCAGGGCCAGGTTGGGAGGGTTTGATAGGACATGACTGGCTGACTGGCCTTTCACGGTCGGCATTAATTGATTTTGCTTTGTTGTTCTTGGGAGAAGATGGAGTTTTATTTTACAGATGTTTTGCTTTTTTATTTTAAATTTTGCTTATGTTAACTGCCACAAAATGCTGTGGGGGGGGTTTAAAGAAAAAGTTGCCCAATGCATTTAGTTACTGTTGTTGTGTACTTTCAAGTTGACACTGAATTATGGCAACCCAAATCCTTTGGTTTTCTTGGCAAGATTTGTTCAGAGGGGGTTTGCCTTTGCCTTCGCCTTCCTCTGTGGCTGACAGAGTGATTTGCTGAAGGTGACCCAGTGGGTTTCCATGGCTGAATAAGGATTTGAATTCTGTCTCCCAGAGTTTTAGGCCAACGCTCAAACCTCTACACCAGGGTTGTTACTAGTAGTAATAAAACTAGGCAGCCATGACCACTTACTTCCTCCCACATTGATCCATCTGCAGTTAAAACCTGAAGAATCAAGATGGATGGATGTGATTCTGATAAGAGGGGTACACTGTTCATCAGAGGGAGATAATATCCATTATCTGAGATCAGAGATCTTGGGAGAGCCCTTCCTTCTGGGATGACGACAGCGTCAAAGTATATAACATAATAAAACAGGTTGTCCCAAGGGGATGCATGATTTGTTTATCTCAACTGACTTTTGTTTCTTGTTTGAGGTGGAGGGGAGCAGTGACTTGAACTGTATTCAGCATAGTTCACATTGATGGCTTTCTGTAAGGATGAAAGGGAGGAGGGTTTGGTAAAAGGTGGATTTGTATTGTGGCTGGGAAGCTAGAGGAGTATATGCCGAGTATCAGGAGTACTAGAACAGCAACAGGTTTTCCCATGGGCCTGCTCTGGGCTCAGATGTGGCCCAAATTGGTCCTTGCAACTTGAGATGATGAAGGATTATAAATATGCCAGAACCATTGTGCCTCATTACAAGCAACTAAACAAAGACATCTGAGGCAAATAAACTACATATGGAAGGAGGTATTAAGATGGATGGTTCAACTGCAGCATAAAAAAGATTTGGAAACCCTGTTGAATGTTTTATTGATAGTGCCAGGCTGTGTGTTAATATTCGTATTTATATGGAAAATATTTATTGCCTACATACTGGTTATGACTTCAGATAGAATGCCCAGCTCTTATGATAAATTATGGAATTGTATATATGTATACTAGTAGAATTTGAAATAGAAACGAACACTTCAGAACACATGAACAAAGGGCTTGAAGGTGGATGTGTGTTTGGATGGTGGAAAGTAAAACTGAAACTTGGTAGCAATTCTCAGGTGCCTAAGGATGGCCTGTGAAAACAGATGAGAAGATGTGGAGAAAAAAAGCATGCAAACAGAATCACAAGGTTTTAAGATAACAAGCAGACAGTGAAATACCTCACAACCTGAGCTGTTTGGCAGTAGCTGGAATTGACTAGGAAAGTAATAAAACCTATCAGCTTGGGGATATTGCTAACAAACAATGGTGCTTGTGTCAAGTGTGGCTTAAGTCTAGGCAATTGAACTGTTGCAAGGAGTTTGACCCATGAAGTCCCTTCTGATTACACTGAACAACTCCCTTAATTTGCAAAGTCAGCATCTGCTTTTGCCTCTGCCACACTGAATAGTGGATTAAAGGTTGGAAGGTCTTGCTTCTTCTGGAGTTTTGGCCTATGTGGATTGCAGCAGTCCTCCTGGATAACCCCAGCTGAGCCTTTAAACCACAACAGTCTGAACAGGTAAACTGTGGAACTCAAAGCCGTAAGAGACACGATGGCTGCTGCCAATTTGGATGGCTTGACAAATAGATTTGGCAAATTTATGGAAGTTTGGGCCATCAGTGGCTAGTAGTTAGAATGGCTAGATACCACCTCCAGTATCAGGGAGAGTACATTTCTGTATATTAGTTGGGAGAAGCATGAGATGGAGAGCACAGTTAAATTCTTGTCCTTCTGGCAGGATTCTCACAAGCAACACATTAGCCACTGTGTAAACTGGATCAGATGAGTTTCAGTCTGATCTAGGAGGACTTTACTTATGTTCTTGAGCAATGGTATAAACCAAGGCATGTGAAGATTACTCGCAACACCCTTGTTTTGCTGATGTTCTCTCTGCTGAACCACCTGAACATGATAGAATAACCTGTCAGTGAATGAAGAGGAATTGTCTTAGTTTCACAGCCTCTTAAGTTGGAACTCTGGTTTGTGACATGCTGTTAATGTGTGTGTGTCAGTGATGGTTTCAAACGTTTGTGTCTCAGTTTTAAAGCTTGGATTATGCAGAGCAGATGACCTCTTGAAAATCCTTAAGCCGTTGTCATTAAAGTAGTTAAATAGTGTTCCTCAGTGGGTGGCATCGCTAGGATGTTGCACTGAAGGCAGCCTACTCCAACCATGAACTTGCTCTGCTCAGGACAGTTTTTAAAAACCAAACAAAAGTCCATTCCTGAGCTACCTAGGCCAATCACAGGCTTATCAGAACTCTTAATGGGCATGTCTGGGTCTTGTTAAGGTGGTAGGAGGTTCAGTATTGGGGCTGAGCCTCAGCTGCTGCTGCTATAGATAGTTGCTGCTGGATTCCTGTTTTTTATTTTTCTTTCCTTTTCTTCCTTTTACTAGGATGGTGAGCCAGTGACTTGCAGAGGCACTTTAAAAATTTGCAAGTAGTCTTGCCTGTGGCAGATCTGATAAGGACATTTTTTTAAAAACTTTTATTTTTTTTTCTCCTTAAAAAATAGAGTCTGAGATGTCTGCATCTACTGCTGGGTGACAAGTTGACCTCTGAAGGAGGGTGCACCTTACCCGGGGTGTCTCACATCTGGTGCTGGCACTGACTGGTGCAGTAAAGAGTGTGGATCTCCTCTTGCATGGAAAATCTAGGTCTGGCAAGACAGTACAAGCATGGGAAGGGTTAGGGCTTAATTCTGGAGTGGCACAGTATTCCAGTTCTCTTTGCACCACTTTTAAGAAATACATAGAAACAGATTGGAATGAGTTCTGGCCCTTTCTGCATGTGGGGAAGGAACTGCGCGAAAACGAGACTCGCCGGATTTCTTTGGCGTCCGGTTGAGTCTGTCGGGATGAGGAGCAGTGCAAGCTCGTCGCTCCGCACTGCTCTGGTGTCCAAAATGGTGGCTTCCGGTTGGTGGAGGCTCTCCACCAACCTGAGAAGCTCGCCAGCCTAAAGCCCGCCCCCAGCAGATCTGCAGGCACGTATTAGTGCACACCTGCAAATCTGCACTGGAGCACGGCGACAGAGCGACACAAAGTCGCGCGCTCCATGCTTTTTAAAAACCTCTTAAAAGAGGTTTGTAAAAAGCATGCTACGCGACCAGTTCCAGTCGCTCCAAACCAGACTGAGGTGCAGAACTACGAAAAGTAATTCGCCCCAGTCACCTCCACGGTGCAGAAGACCTCCGTTGGAAGTCGCTCTGCACCGTTTTAATAGCCTGGTGCGGAAAGGGCCTTAAATTGAATCATTTATTTCGCATTTCTTTTAACTTTTGTATCAAGTAGGTTTTAGTTGTGGTTTGTTTTAGTTTGTTGTAAGTCACCTTGGGTCCCATACCAGGAGAAAGAAGCAATATAAATTAAATATATTAAATAAGTTCAGAGGAGGGCAAGAAAGGTGGCCAGAGATATATGATGAGAAAGCTCTGTGATGAAAAGTTGAAAGTATATGCCTAGCCTGGAGAAGAGAAGATGGAGGCAGGTGAGAAGCAGATATGAGAACCTAAAGGCATGGCTATATCTAACAGGCTTGAGTCAGAGGAGGTTAGATTTTGATAGAATGTGAGGAAAGGCTCTTTTAAGGATAAATGTCATTTTTTCTGGGAGCAGCGGGCATCTTCACTGTTAGAGGTCTTCAGACAAAGGTTGGATATCCATTTTTGGGGGGATGCTCTATATTACTAGTTCTAACATTGAACAGGGAGTTGGCCAGATTGTAAGCCTTTTGGCTGAATTGTAAGGTATAAAGGCTGTTAAATAATATGGCCAAGAAGACACTTCCCTTCTACTTCTGAGTGTATACAAGTACCTTTCTACTGATACTGAAGCTAGCTCTGCAGTAGCTGGGATTAGATGGAAGGTTTAGAGATTAGCAGATTGCTTTCTTCAGGAAGATGTGACTGCAACAGATCTCAGGAATTCCGCAATGAAATGAAGCAGAGGTTAGCAGCAGTTGTGACCCTCCGTGTTTTGGACTGTAACTATCATAATTCCTCACCATTGTTAGTGTTTGCAAGGACTAAAGGGAGTTGTAGGTCAAAACCACATGGAGCTACCCACCTCTGACATACACAATCACCGAATAGCATAACAGTAGCTCAAGCAACACACTGGGAAGCTTCCATGGCCCTGTTAGCCACTAAACTTCCTCTTGAGCCACCATAGAAGTATAGATAATAGATGTTCTCTGTGGTGGGCAAATGGCTTGGAAATTCTCATGCTCTCACCTAAAGAGAAGCATTACTTTAATTGCAGCAACAAATTTTTACACTTATGCTTGGGTGGAAAAATGCTGCTTGTAGTAATGCTTTGAGAGAACATGGTCTCAGACCTGTGCAACTGTATCAGCTATCTTCACATTCTCACATGGGAGAGTGAAGGAGCCAGCAGGGTTTCTCTTTATCACATCCCCTCTTCACCCTAACTATATCCTCCATCTTGAGTGCTCTTTGTTAAGTGAGCAGGTCCAGTATAAATCTTGTTAATAAAATAGCTTAAGGCTACAAGGGTGTCTGTCTGTCTGGTTTTGTTATTTTGCTTTAGATTTGGTCTTGATATGTTGCTTTGGATGCTTGGGAGTCTGGGTATCTTGCTGCATTCAAGGCACCTTGCTAAAATAGTTGTAGCCAGTATCTGTGATTCTGCATACCAGTATTCCTGGGCTTACTGGTACAAGATCAACCAACTGAATTGCTAAGTGGCAATGACAAGACCTGCCCCTATGCAGTATTCTGTTGACCTTTTCATTCTTGCAGCTCAAATGGCTCTTCCAAACTGAGTTGCTGTTTAACAGTCAACAGAATGGTATTGATATACAAGTAAGACTCTGCCCTAAGTTTAGGAGGCTAATTTAGTGATGCGTTGGATGGTCCTGTTGGCTTTATTGTTTGACTCTACCCGTGTATGTGTGTAGATCTGCCTTTTTAAAGCCATGTGTCTATAAGTTGAGGATGTTTCTTTTGAATATGTTTATTTCCATGTGTATGTATTATTGTCAGCAGTGATTGCATTCTTTTTTCAAGTGTCACCAAAGTTGATCTCCTTCTATCAATAGATTACAGTCTGGAAGAATTATATTTTTGGACTATGACTTCCCAACTTTCCCTAGCCAACATGACCAATGCCTCTGCTGACTGCAGGGGGAGGGATATTTCAGGAATTCTAGTCCAAAAAAGAAACTTTTCTCAACTCTTTAGTACAGCATTTGTAGCATTCATTGATTCCAAGTGCCATCATAACCTCTGCAGTGTATTTCTGAGATTTCTGTGCATGGTAATAGTTATATAATGTCAAGATTCCTCTTTTTCCCCCTAGACCCAAAGTGAAAAACGAAGCCCCGTCTCTTGCCTGGTAGTTCCAAGGGCTTCTGATAGCTTGCCCAGGGCCTTTGGGTGTGAAGATGGATGACAGATCAGCTGGTGGTGGAGACACAGCTCTTCAGGCAAATGGTGTGACCACTACCAAGGAAGAAGAGCCAGTTGCCTGCCCACCTGCAGCAAAACAGAAATTCAGCAAGAACCTTCATCAAGCAGCCCAGCTTCCTGGCAGGAAGAAGCCAGTCCCTCCTGCCTCTCGCCCTCCTGTGGTTCCTGCTGGTGCTCCCAAAATGCTCAACAGTGGGACAGCAAAGAAGGCTGGTGTGTTGCAACCCAAGCAGCCATTGCTCAAGAACAGTGCTGCTACCAGTGCATCTACAAGGACAACAGCAAAAAAGGTGGCAGGAGACAAACCTGGTGGAATGAAGCCTTTGGAAAAAATGGGCGCAGACAAGGAGGTGCAGCAAAAAGCCACAACAGCGGCAGCAGGAGCAGCTTCAGGTATCCTTTACCAGCTTAATCTCTTCTGCTTTGTGTTAATAGTGCCATCTTGAGCCATTGAATGCATTGTGGGCATTTTTGGGAAACTTTATGTTGATTCCTAGTTATACTTGCAAATCTGGGATCAAGGCAAATATTTCCAAATACCCTCTAATGCAGTGGTTCTCAACCTGTGGGTCCCCAGATGTTTGTGGACTTCAGCTCCCAGAAGCCCCAGCCACTATGGTCAATGCTCAGGGCTTCTGGGAGCTGAAGTCCAAAAACATCTGGGGACCCACAGGTTGAGAACCACTACTCTAACGTAATATTGCTGTTAGTGTCCTGTCCACTTCTGTGCACTACATCAAAAGTCTAAACTGTTGTACTATAGGCCAAATTTCTGTTATTGTTGCATGAAAAGGACAAAGCTATGAAAATAAAAGAAGAGTTATTTTTCTCCAATTCCTTGGCCTCTTTGGGCCCTTTAAGGCCTCTGAAACTTTGTCAGGTAACTGCCTCTAGATTCAGTTCTTCTAGCATAAAAGAATAGAGTGCTTACTTGCTTCAGCTAAAACCTCAAGGTTCCTTGAGTGATGTACCCTGTGTTTGCATTGCACTGTGAAAATGCAGAGTTTGCAAAGCCTTACCAGCCATACCATATTTACAGTCGTACCATATTTACGTGCTCAAATAGGAGTTTTACCTGTCCCTTCTGCCCAATAGGTAGCTTTTTCATTCAATCTTATGCAGTGAACATCTCCTTCTTGTCCATACCTTGCTGTCTTATTCCCTGAGACATGTGCCTTCTTTGTTCTTTTCTAGCCCCAAAGACAAATTCCACAAAGGCCAAGAGATCTGAACCAGCTAAATCTTCCAGGTATGATGTTGGGTGCTGCTCTTGCTACATGTTGCACAGATGGCACCAGCCAAGGACCCAGTTCTGTAAATCCTAACTTGTTAATGATGGCCAGGCCTTGCAGCATAGCCAAGTGCGAAGAAAGAGAGTGCATGTTGTGTTATGATGGCATTTCTTTCTTATCTCTGCTCGGAATATTCCAGTTTGGCATGTGCCACTCTCCTGCTATGTTCAACTGCCAAGACAGAGTATGACAACCGCAAATGAATTCTGTGGCTCTGGAGATTTGAACCTGTGTCTTCACAGTCCCAATCTAGCTCTGTCCAGTACATCACAGGGAATCCCATATTGTCCTAGCAACTGGATGATGCCCTGCTTGAGTTAGAGGGAGAAAGCAGAGAGTATCTCAGTGTATGTTCATAATGTAATGTGACAGAATTGTACTGATGTTGGGAAGAAGATCTGCCAGCTTGTTTTAGCTAAAGCTAAATATCCCTTTATCAGGGCAGAGGTCACTTCCAACTGAGTGCTCTGTAGGTCATTCATGGTCTTTGGACTGGTTTCTTGTGCATCTGATGGGAGTCCTGTCTATGCAGTGGCCTAATATAACATCAGGACCCTCACTAAATGCCCAAGAAACTAGTTTACAACAATAAATTGCATAAAGAATAAGTTATCAGGGCTTGTGATTACAGTTGTTGGCCATTTAGTGACTGGATTTTAGAGTTCGTTCTGGCAAAGAATGCAATTGTATTTGCAGCCTTTTTCAAATTCTCACATTCAAACAGCAAAGTGGAACAGGTGGGACTGGACCAGTTCATACCTTGAATTGGATTTGGAGTCTCCAGCAGAAGAGAGTCTTGTGAAAATGCTAATTTGACTGCATCTACTCAGGCAGAATTAGTTTCTCATGTGTTTGAAAAGGCTGAAAAAAAATCTTACCTATCACCACCACGTTGTTAAAACCCTCTACTGCCCACGTGGTGTAAAATCTATATTTGTGGATTTTATCCAAAGGGGAAAGAATAAAGCTACAGTCTGAATTACACAAAACAGAGGTAGCTACTCTGTCCATCTTGCTTAAAATAGTCTGTGGCAACATGGAAATCAGGTAGCCTGTGGGCCACTTGCAGTCCTGTGAGGGGTCGTCTGTGGCCCTTGGGACCCCCCCAAAACTCTTTTTCACTGAAAGAATACTTGCTGGGGCCACATTAGACCATCCCTAGCTGTTTCATGGGACCCCCACCCAGAAAGTGCCTTAATTTCATCTGGACATGGGACGAAACCAGAATTTTCCAAATTCAAATCCCTGGAAGGTTCTGGGAATCTACGAATCTCGAATCTTTCAAATCCTTTTTTAAAAAAGGGTTTAAAAAGCAAGGGAAAGAAGGATAAGCTTGGGCAAGACACACTCACTCTCAGCCTTAGTAAAAGCCCAGGCAAAGGCAAACCTCCCTCTGAAGAAATCTGGCCAGGACAGCTGTCATAGTTTTGCCAGGATCTCCCCAGATTGAAAATGATATGAAGGCCCTTTCTACACAGGCAGGAAAATGTGGATTAATCCCAGATTTTCCTGCCTGTGCAAACAGGGCCATATACTACAGTAGAGAGATAATCCAAGTCAAAACCGGATTTTCTTTGCATAGGTCCTTCTGACATCCTGGGGTTTGTAGTTTGCTGATGCACCAGCACACTTTGGCAGGGAAGGCTGTGACACCTTGTAAAACTACAAACCCGAATTGTGTCTGAAAGAGCTTTGCAAGAAAGCTATACAAAGGAATGTTTCAGCTGTCCTTGAAATCTCAAGACTGTGCCTTCCAGCCAATCAAGCCTTTCGTAGACCCCTGAGGCACCAATTTTTAAAAACAATTTTTCCTTTCTGCTACATGTGGTTTGTCATGTGGCTCATGAGAAACTATGACAGACATTTCATTTCTCATCCTATGCTATCTATAGGTTTACAACCAGGCACTGGTCTTGTGGAAGGAGGTACACTGGCCTCCATGTGGCAATCACTCGATGAGGTTGTGTGACCTTGCCCTCTGCACCACTACTTCTGATAGGCGTCAGACACACTGGCCCCAGCATTTATACATGCCATTGATTTTCAGCACAGAAAATAGTGCTGAACTTAAATATTAAATGTTCAGTTTAAATATATTAGAATATAACCCCAGCTGTAATTTCTGAAATTGAAAATGACATGAACGCCCTTTGTACACAGGCAGGAAAATGTGGATTATGCCATTATTACTCCAAGGGGAAAACTCACCTACTTGCCATCTCCTCTTGTGTGTCTGGTCTCCCAGGTTTTCAGGCGTCCTGGTCTCCAACAAACTATTTGGTTAGTGGATTCAAAAGATTCAGTTTGCCTATTTTGGAGCAGGGATTCAGATTCACAAATCTCGAATCCGTGCTGAGGATTTGGTTGGCCCATCCCTAATTTCATCAGCCACCAAAAGTGTCAAGACATCGTTTTTGGTCTGCCAAAACAACATTGCAACAAGGCACTCCATCTCTGGAGCTGAAAGCAAAGTTCTGGGGAGTCAGAAGCTATGGTGGTGTCTTCCCTTCCCTCCCCACAGGCTTTGGGATGTGCCCACCATCAATCTTCAAAATCCATAGTAGCATAATAGAGGTTAGTTTTAACCTCTGCGGTAAATTAATACCAGATTGAAAGGTCATCGGATATATTCAGTCTTTTGTGTTCTCCAGATTTCTTCATTGGGCAAGATGGCTAACCATGAAGAAATTGCGGGGGGAGGGGTAGCTCTGATCAAGCCTTTTGGTTTCAGTCTGAGGATATAATATTTTTGTGTGTGAGAGTGGGAAGTAAATGAGTAGTTAGATGAGTGGAGCAGGTTAGACATTCCCCAAACACTGGCTACAGAAAGGCTTTCTCTCAGTCTTACCATTCTCATAGGCTTGGTTGGTGAGGCAATGAGGGACAGTGTTCCCGGTGGCTACTTTGAGTCTGTGGAACTCTTCTCCCACAGAAGGCCGGAGTGGCCCCTTCTCCGGTTTCTTTTTGCCAGCAGGCAAAGACCTTTGTTATGTGGACAACCTTTTGGCTGCTGCAGAAAGCTCTTGTAATATGTTCTGTCCCTTTTCTTGCTGTGTTTTTAAGTGTTCTAAGTCTTTTAATTCAGTGCTTGTTTTTAAGCAATTTAGCAATCTTTCAGTTGCTTTTTAATGTGCAGCCTATTGTTTTTACCTGTGGTTTTTAAATCGTGAGTTGTAAAACTGCCTTGGAAGACAGGCAGGATAGAAATGAAATGAAGTAAATATACTTCTGTATGGGAATTTGTCTGAGCTGATCATGCTATTTAAAAAAAAATCAATGAGAGAGAAGTGCAGCTAATTTGTGCAGGTTCACACACACATGCACAAGCACATGCTTACTGTACATTGGGACCTGCCTCAGGTCCAAAGACCAAGGGAGGGCTTGAACAGAAAGGCAGAACTGCAAGTCTTTTCCAAAAATAAGTGATCTATTTTTTTGATCTATTGGCTGAAATGAATATAGGTATCTTAACTTGTAGCCTTTTCTGTCATCAGGCTCTAGCATTATCAGAATAGCCTGGGTACCCTGGTCTCAGATAATTGCCCAAGACTGGAAATGCAAATGTTTTGTGTGTGGATGCACATCAGGATGCTGGCACAAAAATGTTCCCTGTGTGTTCTAAAGGCTTGAGCAGAAGTTTCTCTCCCTTGCCTAATTCTTTGCTCTCTGTTCTCAGGACTTGGTTGCCAGGGCCTAAGAATGCAGCTTCATCATCCCTAAACAGGGCACCAGCCAATGAAAAAAGTGTGAGCAGACCTAAGCAGACAGCACCACCTGTTGGTCAGGCAGTAGCAGTGCAGCAGCAGAGAAGTACTCTGTCCACACAAAGAGGTATATATAGCATTAATAACAGAACCGAAACATTCCCCGTTGCAGCTTATGAAAATGCTAGACTTCAAAATATGTAAATGGGAATGTTCAGCCTTCCAAGAAATGTTGGAGATGCATACATGTGCACACGTGGATATGCACTCTCAGGGCTAATGTACCAGCAGATCTGCATTATAGATGAGTAGTTCAAAGAAGAATCCATGACTTTTACATACTGCTTTTGAACATTATCTTGTTGTCATTCAAGCATCACAGCCCTATAAACCAGATTGGTGTTACTCCTACCTTGCGGATGAAAGACTGAAGCTGGAGATAACAGCTTGCTTAAGTCCACCTGGTGACCTAATGACAGAGATGAAAATCTGACATCAGATGTTCTGATTTATAGCTTAATCTCTTGACTGGTGTGCTATGACAGCACTTACCAGTGAAGTGAAGGTGCCATTTTTCTTGATAGGAATTATACTGATACATTTGTATGCGTTATGAGATCCAGTCTTGTGCCTTTTATTTCAAGAGGGTGTCGGGGCCAGATGTATTTTGACTTAAGATGTGAAAGGTTATAGTAGTAATAGATCATCTTTGGTAGGAGTGACACTGATGGATATACTAACTGTCATTGTAACTTGATTTCTCTCTTGCTTCATACCACCCCAGCAGGCAATATTTTTTGAAAAAATCATTTTAGAATGGTAAAGAATACAAACAATACCAAAACCTCAGAGAAAAGTCACAGTGGCAAGTAAAAAACAGTACAGACCTAGGGAAAATTACCTCTTGAACTACAACCCAAAGACTACTCTGGCCAGCTTGGCCATACCAGCTGATGGATTCTGGGGGATGTAGTCAAAATAAACAAATGAATACTTCCATTTCAGAAAAAGAACTCCCAACTAGTTGAGAATTTCAGTATCCTCTGGGCAGATGCTGAAGGAAGTATAGCTTGCCCAGTTGGCACAAAAGGACTTAACGGTGTTATTTGTTGTTCCAGATGCCTCCAGAGCTGCTACCCCTCTCAAGACCAAGCCATCAGCATCCAACCCCACTGTAAAGATGTCTTCTGCCCCAAAGAACTCCAAACCTCTAAACTCCAAATCACAATCTGAACAAAACTTCGGACAGAGGAATGCCACTGCAAATTCCAAGCTCACTGCAAAAAAGTTTTCAGAGCCTGCTAACCCCAGAACTCCTGCCAGTGCAGCGTTTGCAAGTGCCCACCCAGCCAAACCACAAAAAACTGCCAAAGTCCCAGCTCTAGGAGGCAGTCCAGGCAAGAAGTTTCTGAAGAAAGATGCTCCTTCCAGCCAAGAGCAAGCTTCTGTGCAAAACAAGGTTCAGAAGGCAATGACCAAGGAAAGGGCAACCAATGGAGAAGCAGAAAGTGTTGCCATGGCAGATACGGGGGCACTGCAAAAACTGGATCCCATGGTGGAGACAGAGACAGTTGGCCAGCCTGTCTTTCAAGAGGAAGTGTTGGCAGGCTGCAGGGTAGGAGCCTTAGGGACTGAGCAGATGGAGTCAGGAGGCTTGGAAGAGGATGACGGGGCAGGGCAGACCAACACAGTGTTGGTTGCAGAGGTGCCACCTCTATCAGTGCTGGAAGCCTCTGCGGCCTCTCTTGCTCCACAAATTGTGGAAGTCTCCTCTCCCATTGAGGTGTCTCACTTGGCTGCCCCTGAGGTCCCGGAACTCCCCAGTGGGTGCAATGAACTGCTGTGCTGTGAGGCCGCTCTTCCTTACAAAACATCCCCTCCTGTTCATTTGGAGCCCCCTGCCCAGAGTCCCCTTCCTCTTCCTCCATCACAGTCCTTGTGGCCTGAGGAGAAAGCCACATCCCCTGAGGACTTGAAAGAACAAGCACCTGCATACCTTAACATTGCAGGGGCCCTTGGGCAACCACACACATTGCCTGATGCTGGTGAGATCCATGAAGACTTCACTCCTCTCTCAACATCTCCTCAGGGGTCCCCAGCTTTGGCTGGAGATTATGTTTCTCTCCCAGGTCACACGGAGGGACTTTCCTCTCCCTGCTCCTTCGATTTCAAGGCCAGGCCGCTCGAAGAACCTCAGGCTGTTACCCCGTTGCTACCAACAGCAGAGTCACCTGCCCTGCAAGTGGAGCGGCCTCCCTCTGCCAGCCAGGCAAATCCTCCCACAACTCTCCCAGGGCTTCTGGCTGCAGAGTGCGATGGCAAGCCTGGCACTGAGCAGGAGGACCAGGTCCCGAGCTTCTCTCCAAGCCCAGGGCGGGAGCTGCAGCAGCAGGCCACAGTCTCTACAGAGACTGAGAGGGTCAGAAGGAGGCGCTCCCTGGAACTTGCAGTTGAAGATGCTGAAGTGCCTCAGGAGCATGGCTTTTCCCTGAAAATGGAGGGGTTGTCTGTAGCTGCCAGCAGTGGTGCCAGGGGAAGTCCCGTGGAGGTGCTGCATGTGACCGAAAGTTTGGCTGTCTGTGAGGCTGTTTGGGGGCAGCCTCCTCTCCCTCCACCTGCAGCTTCACTCCCCACTGAGCTGGCTGGGGAACCTTCTCAGGACCCATCTAGTGGGTTGGCTGAACAGACTAGTGTTGAAGGCCTTGGGGATGATGAAGAGGATGATGTAGTAGCCCCAGAAATGTGTGTGAGTAACCTGCAGCAAGAGGACAAAGCTCTGGACATTTTGTTCTCCCTCTCAGGGGAGGAAATCTCACCAGGTGGTGGAGACTGCAGCGATGGTGATGGTGCTGGTGTTGCCACTGCCACTCCAGGGTCGGTGCACAAGCCCCAGAGCCTGCCCTTGAAGAGCCTAGAGTTGCTGCAGGAGCCTCCCACTCAATTGCCCAGTGGCCCAGAGCTGCCGTTAAGCAGGACAGGGCCGAAAGGCCATTCCCCAGAGCGAGGAGGCTCGTCTTCCAAATCCAGCACCCTGAGTGGTCCTGACCTGGCAGGCAAGAGCAGTAGTGAGACGAGCACCCCGGAGGAGCTGCGGGAGTATGACAGTAGCTCGGGAGTGGAATCCAAGTCGGATGAGAGACTGGAGCGGACCTGCCACCAGCTCTTGAGTCCCTTAGAGGACCTTCCTGGGGAGCTGGACTTGGGCATCCACATGGAGAAGGGGGATGATGAGGCGGAGACGCTCCCTGCAGACGAAGTCCTTGGCGATCCACCAACAGAGCCCACTGTGTCCTCCTCTGAAGGAGAGGAGGAGGAAGGGGAGGAGGCAGTGGAGCTGGATGTGGAGCTGCTGAAGGAAGCAGGCTTTGCCAAAACAGTGTGCCTGTCAGCCTCTCCTCCCCCAGGCAAGCAGCCCCCTTTGCCTCATTCGGTGGAGGAGTCTGACGAGCCTGGCTCAGGCGACGCCGGCACAGAGACCCCTGCCTCCACCAACTCGACAGCTTCCTGTGATGTCTTTGGTGCCTTCCACCTCCACTCCACTGACAGCTGTGGCAAGAGCCCCGGCCTCTCGTCCCTGGAGAGTGAGGAGCACTCCACCGAGGGCCTGAAGGACCAGCTCCCCAAAGAGACCAATGGCCAGACTCCCATGGGTTGGGAGCATCCCTCCCCACAAGTCCCCCCAGCTGTTCCTCAAAAGATGGGAGGGCAGGAGGAGGAGGAGGAGGAGCCTTTTGCTGTCACTCATAGCCTGGCCACTGCAGGTAATGTATAGAGGGATCTGCCTTGTCTGTGTCGAAAGTGCCAACGTGTGCTGTCTCTCTGTCTCTCTTCCTCTTCTTCTCAGTCAGTGTGCAGTGGTGCCCTGTAGGGAAGGGAGATGCCGGGGGCGGGGAGCTTCCTCCTCCATGTGTATCTGTTCCATCTGTGTTTCTAGACAAGCAGGCATACTCCCTTTTTGGTCTCTCTGTGTGTGCGTGCGTATATGTGTGTGTGATCTTTCCCCTCTGCCACCCTCTTACAGACTTCCTAAGGGGAAGCTGCGTGTATTTTAGCGTGTTTCTGAAGAAGGGCAAACTTCTTAGCCTTTTGACATGTTAAATAAAGCATCACTTTGCCTATCTGATCTCGCCTGTCTTGTTTTTCCAGGAAACCTCTCCCCTGCCGCTTTCAGTTTGGGCTTCAAAAAGGGTGCCAGAGGGGGTCTAATTGACCATGGCTCTAATGATAGCCTTCTGATACCTCACCAGGGACTACCCACATACTTTTCAAGGGCTCAGGCAGTAGGGACAGAACAGAGTTTCCTGTAAGTGGGAAGCACTGCTTCTGTCTTTTGTTGCTCAGTGGCTGAGATCAGGTGTAAGAAATCATGGACCAGGCCCAGCAGGGGAATGTGGATTATTACATCTGAACTGGACCGGTATGACTGATACGTTGGCAGAGGCAAAACATATGGGAATGTTTGCAGACTTTCACTGAATGTAGAGGATAGTCAGGCAACAGAGGTGAGGTCCTCCAGATGTTTGCTGCTAGATTGCAACTCCCATCAATCCTGGCCAGCCTAGCCTCTAGTGGACAATTATGTGATTTTCTGGAAGGCTCCAAGTTGCCCAGTCTCATGGAGAATTTTAATCCATCAGCAGAGCTTCCATTCTTATTTTTCTGTGCTGCAGGCTTGAGACCCATGGTGGTTGCTTCTAGTAGTTCGAGAGCAGCAGCTGTGATCATTCTTCCCTCTTAGCTGTGCTGGCTGTGGCTGCCGAGATTTTTGGTTCAGCAACATCTGGAGGGCCAGTGGTTGCCCTATCCCTGCATTTAGAGGCTACCGCTCCCTATAAGATTTTTTTTTCCTGTCCTGTATTGGCCATTTTAACTAATGACTGACATCCCTTGCTGGCAGTGCAAGACCTCTCTCTCTCTGTCCCTAGACTGGCAGGGCACAAAGAGGATTTGCAAAGCACAGGAAGGTTTTAGGTGGGTTAAGTGGCATGGTCCACAAAACAGGAAGCCTTGGTAGACTACTCTAGCTTCTTCTACTGTGGCTGTAGGTCAAGGGTGGGAACTGTGTAGGGGATGGCCCATTCTTCCTCAGAGGGCTGCACCATTGCATTTTGGCATGCTGGAAGTGACACCTTTTTGGCTGATCTGGGGGGAAGTAAACCACCACATTTGCAGCTTGTCTGGGGTTGATTTTGCCCATTTGGAGGTTAAAAAAATCATCTGAAAATCAGCATGAAAAACATTTTTTTAAAAAAAAATTAGGTTGAGGTGTGCTTTCAGTAGCTGAACTTGAGGGTCCCAAGGGCTGCATTTGGCCTGTGGACTGAACTTTGCCCACCTTTTCTAGTGGGGAGGAGTCACATAGAAGGCAAATAACCATCCTCTGCCACTTCTCCCACAGTGCAGGACTGGAACCAGTTGAGTAGATCTCAAGTTGAATGTCAAGGGAATTGTCTTAGTAAGAAGAGCAGTCTGACTGTGGAACCAGTTGTCCGTTGGGGTGGGCCCAGCAGGCAGGAGTGGATAGCCATGTTGAGGGTGCTCTGATTTTCCTGCAGTTGGCAGGTGATTGGAGGAGCTGATCTGCAAGAGGTTTCCCCTATTTGGGCAAGCCTGTTTCTATAAAGCTGGTAATGATTGACATGCTTAGGCTTACTTAAGTGATGTTTCAGTCTTGGAGTGTATTAGTGATGACCTTAAACTGCAGAGTTAAGAACATAGGCCTCCGGGGCCTTTCTGCACTAAACAGTGGCCAGCACTGTTATGGTGCCACTTGAACTCCGTGGCGGCTACCTCCTGTGGAATCCTGAGGTTGGCAGTTTGGCCAGAGGCGCCAGAGGAGCTCCCTAGGTTGAGAGTTCTAAATGCCCCCCCAAAAAAAGTAGAACGTGTATCACTATCATTGTATAATGTAAAAAGAATGGCCAATTTCAAGGCATCCAAATTTCAGCTTTCAGGACTCACCACAGCCCGCAGTGAGCTGTAAAAGAAACAGGTATTTTTAAAATGAAAGCCAATGTGTCTCGGGATCCCCCTTCATTTTGGGGGTGGGGACTGAGGCAGGGGGATCCTGCAGCCTATTTCCATGCAGAACTGCTGCTCATGGAAGCTTCCAGGAACAGAAAAGACAGGCCTTGGGCAGTTCTTTCCCCTGGCCAGATGGGAATTGTGGAAATGCCAAAATAGCCTGGGGGGGTGGGGGGAGCTATACGTGCCCCATAGGCTGCACTTTGCCCTCTGCTGATGTAATCTGGCTTTTTAAGTGATAGATGTAGCAAAAGTGAGTGAGCGAACTGTCCAGAGCAGTAGTAACAAGAGGGAAGATCTTGTTGAAATTCTCCAAGCATAGCAAGTCCACCTGCCAAGAGGATCTTGAGTAATGACAATGTTCGGAGCTTTAGAGGTCTTATGAAGCTGTAATGTTTATGGAGTGTTGGTGGAAGAAGGGCCAAAAATTGACAAAACCCCTCCTAATTCTTGCTTGTCCAATAGAACAGCAGAATTAAACCAACAATTCATACAGCTTTTCTGTTGGAAATAGTGTTTAAGCTTTCACTATTATTTTGTAATCCAAGAGGATGCTATTTCTGTGCCATTTCCCACTCATCCCTGACAGAGTAGTCTTTGGCCATACCTGCCCCCGTTTCTCCTGTGGGATTTTGGGCCAAATCAAGGGGTGAGTGAGACTTGTTTGGGAGAGCGGTGCAGCTTTCAGAAAGGTGATCATCTGTGTTGAAAAAAGAGTAGGCAAGGGGTCACACATGGACTTTGGGCCTCATTATTCCCATTTCTGGATGAAAAGTAAATGTGAGATTTAGAACTAACCAGCCTTGATAAAAGAACAAGCTTAAATTCCGAGAACTTGGTACACACCAGTCCCCCCTCCCTTGAGAAATTTGGCTGTGATGTGGAAAGTGATTAGCTAGGAGGTTAACTTGGGAGCCAAAGTGAAGACCTGCTGCTTCTTAGAAAGCAGAAATAGATACGGGGTCTCTCCCTTAAAGACAGCCTTAATTGTTCTTATACTGTACTGTAGAGAAGGGGCCAAATTTGCTGTACCAAAAGGAAGAGAGCCCAACAAGAGGTCCAAAGTTGATTTGGAATTAATGAGTGTATTCAGAAAGACTAGACCAGGCTTTGGTGGTACAGCTTCAATAGCTCAGTCTTGGAGTGTAGTTCTTGGTAGGCTGGGAATCACCTCTGAATCATTTTAATAATAAACCTGGCCTTCTCCCCCATTCTCCTGTTCTTCTGTTGCTTGTCTGTCAATTCCTCTTTGTTTGTCACGCACCCCCACCCCTGAGGGCCACTTTTTCCAACCCAAGCTCCTTGCCCTGTTTGTAGGTGACAGTGGGGCTGGCTTGCCCTTCCCCTGGGGACCAGGTCCATCAGAGATCCTCTCCACTATCTATGAAGTGGAAAGTGGTGCTGAGACGCCAGGCCCGGATGAAGAGGAGGGGAGCCGCTGCTTCTGCACCGCCTCCCGAGACCAGGCTCTTCACCTAGGAAACATCCAGGCCACTGTGGTGCAGCAGCTAATCAACCGGGCGCTGCTCTTCCCCACGGAGGTGCCTCCTGGGGCTGTCGGTGGGAAGGGGGCAATGAGCAGCGAAGCGGAGATTGGCAAATGGACTGAACTGATATCCCCTCTGGATGATTCACGGGCCAGCATCACTTCAGTGACAAGCTTCTCCCCAGAGGACATGTCGTCCCCCCACGGGGACTGGACTGTGGTGGAAGTAGAGACCTTCCACTGAATTTTCTTCTTTGGAGGTTAATCTCCATTTTTGGATGTCCTGGCTCTTGTGGCTAGACACATCCTTCCTGTAGGTTTTGGCCCACTCGCTCCTTGGGAGTAATCTACCATTGGCTAATGGAGGATTATTTCCTTCCCTTTGCCTCAGGACCACAGCCTGAGAGTTCCTTGCTGTTCACGTCTACTGTGGTTCAGCGCTTGTGAGCTATAACCATGTGAGAAAGTATGTGTCTCTTCTTGAGCTCCTGCTGCTGTTGGTTCACAAGAGCATTTAGTTTTCAATGTTTTGAGTTTTCAGCTGTGAAGAATGGCTTCCTTCTTTCTACAGCTTCAGGTTGTAGGGAGCCTGTAGCCCACCAGCTGCTGTTGAAGCTCAACTCCAAGGGTCAGTGAGCAGGGATGATGAGAGTTGGGGTTTAACAATACCTGGAGGGCCAAAAGTTAATCCCTTGCTGTATATGAACTGCCAATCTAACAGTTATTGACCCTGCAGTGTGGGTGCATTTAGTTCAGAGTCCTGGTTACAGAAAGCAACCTTCCTTTTAGGTCAGCAGAAAAAATTCAAATGCCCCCTTGCCTCCATTTGACTGAAGCAGGTGGGAAGCAGATTGCCCCTTGCTTGGAGAAAGGTTTGCCTGCCTCTTCCCTGAAGAGAGGAGGTAATGTGTGTGAAATGTCTCCATCAGAGGGAAAAGGGGGAATTTGCAAGTGGAAAGCAGGTGCCACTTTTTTTAAAATGAATGCCCATATGAGTTTCAAAGAATTGGTCACTCCAAGTCATTGCCCTTAAGATGGTTTGTTGGGATCCATATACTGTTGCATCTGTACGAACAACTTATCCAAGGACTGGAAGAAGTCCTATTTTCTGAAGTGGGTGGAAAGCTACATTCTGCAAGGAAGTGGAGGATAGAGGTTAGAAAGGGTTGCTAAGCCTCTGCTGGAAATCACCTTTGCATAGTGCAATTTATTGGCAGCAGCTTCATCACTTTGGATAGGAGAAACCTGGTGCAGCTGGGTGTTTTTCTTTTTTTTACACCAGCACTTGTCCCAGGAGAGCCAGTGCAGTATACTGGTTTAAGCACTGGACTACAACTCTGGAGACCAGGGTTTGAATCCCCACTCATCCATGGTGACACACAGGGTAATCTTAGGCAAGTCACACTCTCTCAGCCTTAGAGGAAGGTAGTGGCAAACCCCCTTTGAAGAAACTTTGCCAAGAAAACTCCATGATAGTTTGGAAATAACTTGAGGGCACACAGTAATAACAAACTGATCCCAGCCCCCCCCCTTTTTTTCCTGGCACAGCAGTTATTTGGGCTTTTTCACTTGGGCTTATACTTTGGAGATAAAAGTTGGGTCATATTAAGGATTTCTCTGCTTTAATTGTGGGGAAAATGCAGCTTGTTTCCTTTGGAGGGGGCTGTTGGAGTTGCAAAATGGCACCTTCTTTTCTGGTAAGAGATTTCTGGGGTAAAACTGTCACCCTAATCTGTTTGGCAGTCCCAGGATATTGTGTTCTTTGCTAGTTTTTTTGCATGGCTTTCTTCTCACCCTAGGCAACTGCCACTGTTTTTATTTCCTACTGCTGCAGGAAAGGTGCAGAACTTGGGATGCCCTTTACAGATGGTCTCAAGTCATGTGGGATAGACATGATGCCTGAAGATTATTAGGAAGTCCTTCAGAAATGTTGCTAGAAAAGCACTGAGACCGAGAGGTTTGTCCACTAGGTCAAGGCAAGTGGCCAGCATATAAGTCTGCCTGATTTCTAACACTGGAGGTGCCCACCGAAGGTTGCCCTATCAAAAGTAGCTCACCAGTCTCTTGGTGCTAAGATTGTTTCCCACTATGTTGCTTTATTTATTTGAGGCTTGCATCTCAGTACCTCTGTCCTCTTTGCCGCACCTGCCTTGCACAGAGAGGCCAACTGTCTCCCCTAATTACGTGGAGGAATTGTTGTGCAGTAGCATTATTGGAAAGCAGAGCCTTGTTAAATGTAACAGGGTGTTGATCTTAGGTGCGTAACTGCTGTTGTAACGTAGCACATCGTTAGTGATAAATTATAGTAGATATTAAGTTTTTTTTCTAAATAAAGATAAACTTTTGAGTTCTTCTGTTGTCCGTATTTCAAAATGAAGGAGCAAGGATTATGCTCAGTACAATACATATAGTTGGAAGCTGGAGAAATTGGTTTCAGTCCTAATATTGTTAATGGATTAGGCTGCCCTGATTTTACCTAATTTTATGGAGCATAGCAATAGCTCCCTAGCAGACACATTTAAAATAACAGCTGTTTATTATCTGGGTGGTATACTATAGAATTCTTCCCCAATTCTTTCTGTAGGTTCTGCTTTATAAAGTGTGTATTTTAAAGCTGTGAATACAACAGTGAATTGTTCTGGATCCCTTAAATGACAGTTTGAAATCATTTTTTAAATCTGCAAGGTGACTTGAGGCATGAAGGAGGAAAACTTAACAAAGCCACTCACTATGCACTTGTAGCCCTAGCTTTCTGCAGCGCAGAACACAAATGTGCCTTATTCTTTCTGCCTGCTTACTCTCTGTTCACCTTGGCAGAACTGCTAACAAGCAGCCGATAGCCCATCATGATTATTGCTCAAAAAGACAAACCAAGACTTGCTGACATAGTTCCCATTCTTCTGTTGCAGCTAGTATGTGATCAAGATTAAAGGCAGCATTTCAAAGATGTAATCTCTGCATGCTATCTAGGCCAGGGGTAAGAGTCATGCAACCTTCCATACATTGTTGGACTGCAGTTTCCAGCATTCCTCACCATTCACAATGTTGGATAGGAATTGCTGGGAACTGCACTCTATGAACATCTGGCAGACTGCAGGATTCCCATCCCTGCTTCAGGAGCTGAAATTAATAAACAAGCAGCTTTTTTCCAGCCTCCTTTTGCCATGCCCTAGCTGATGTAAGCACAGCTGCAGTCCATGGGAAAAGGTGGGCAAGATGGGTGTTTGAGGATTCTTGAGACTAGGCCTTCCTATTTGATCCATCAGTGCTACTGAACTAAAGCAATCCTGGGACTGGGCCATGGGACAGCAGTAATCTGAAGTCCTGCATGTTCATCATCAGGAAAGACTGTGTTGTACCTAGATACTCCATTTATCTTTTCTGCTATGTATTCATGAGACCCTACACAGTGTAGTGGATTGAGCATTGGACTATGACCCCGGAGGCCAAGGTTTGATTCTCCACTTGCCATAGAAACCCATTGGGTATCCTTACATGTGTCACAGTCTCAACCACAGAAAAGCCTCTGCTAGGTTTGCCTTAAGAGTCCCCACAATTCTGAAACGACTTGAAGGCACACAGCAACAATTACAATTCATGAACTTTACTTTGTGCATCAGATCCTATGTGGAGTAAAAAAGACAGCTGAACACCTCCCACTTTATTGTTCCTGTTTTACAGCATCTTGCACAAGTGTGATCACTTTACACAAATCCTTGTGGACTGCAAACTGGAGTCTCTGTCAAGAGCTTCACATGGGACCAGTGGTGTTGTACTAAGAGGTAACTTTGCCTCTACCCACCTTTGGTCTTGCATTCCTGCCATTCTCACCACCACTAGTTCCACCATATTCTAAATTCTGGTAAGCATACAAAATGTCTCTCTCACACACACACACAGTTCTCTTTTTAAAGTGTATTTTATAGCTTATTTTTACTATAATTTTGTGCCCTTGTGGGAAAATCCTCTGCTAACTTACCATGGAGAGAGAAGGTATGCCAGGATTTTTTTCACCCTCAGGGCTTTACCATACCTAAGATCCATTATTATCTATCACTTTGGGGTAAGGAACACACATTTGTCCAGGGGTCACCTAGGCCTCTGCAGTTTCATAGTTAAAGCCAGATTCCAGCAAGAGAAACGGATCCTACACTCTAGCAGCTTGAGTAGATTAATCATCTTAGAAGGGCCCGGAGTTACTAATGATCATCTAACCCAAATCATCATCCTCACCTCACCACTGTGCATGGAGTTCTGTGTTGCTAAAGACAAACATCATTCAAGCATAAAGAGCAGTAGGCAATCGTCTGTCAAGTACAATGGAAGAATAACTGCAAAGCTCAAAGCTGACCTCATCTGGAAGCTCCACAGGTTGACAACTCAAAAGACCAGCACAATGGAGGATTTAAAATGCTCTACAATTCTTCCATTTGAAGCAACAGACAAAACACGCTCCTAACACCCTGCGAAGTTACAGCACTATTTGCTTTTATTATAAATCTCCATGTGAGAGACAGAATCACTCCTGTTCAGTAGTTTCCACTCTTGGAGGTATACTTAACCCTCAGCCAGGCAGACTGGATGTTTCACTTTCCAAGGCTCATGTTTCAGTGCAGAACTTAAAACAGAACTAGACCATCAAGGTGGGCTTCTCACAGTGTTGTGACTCGCAGAGGATAAAACAGGATCCCCAAGTTTCAGCCACCTACCATGCACAGTTGTTGTTTTGGTGCTCTTATATGGGTAAAAATTGTTTAGACAAAAGCTGGCCCGGTCTATTGCTTTTGTGTTTGTTTCATTTCGTTCTACCAACAAGGCTGCCAACCACTAAAAGCTAATGCCCTTCACCATGTTTTCTGATTCTAGGTTCTGGTGTATTCTGCAATACCCTAGCTCTGTACCCAGAAACAATCCTATGGACGTAAGTGATTGCTGTCTTCCAGAATACACTGGAACTGTCACTGGGATCCTTCAAGTTTTTTAAAAGCCCTGGAAGAGGGTTAAAGGCAAGAGGCATTGGTCAGCTTAGATCAAAGGAAAGCCCATTCACTTCAGCACCCCATTTTCCATTAATGCCAGACAGGGCTCCCAGTGAATCCACGACACCCCTCCATGCTCCCTCCTGAGCATTTGCTCATATTCTGCCTCTAGGTGCAGAGGCTTCATTTATTTGCACACCTGACAGCTAGAGATAATAGGCCTCTCCTCATGCCTGATGGGGACAAATTCCATCAATTCACTTCATCGTGCAGCTTTCTCCAGTTAGTAGCCATTCTGCCCTATAGAAGTATATGTCTCGTTTTCTCCAAATAGCACGCCAGGTGACAACACCAGATGAGGATGATTCAGGACAGATACTCCTATTGCACAAATGGGGTTTGAACCTAACTAGTGGACACTGATATACCACAGGACACAAAACTTTGTGTCTGTCTTGAATCTACTGGATGGCCCTGAGCAGCACAAGAGTTCCACAATACACAGAATTCATATCCCTCCTTCATCTAGTCTTAACTTTTTTTCTTTTCTGGCTATTAAAAAAGTTGCAAATGTACTAGCTCTCCTTGACATAATCACTTTGGCTGCCATTTTTTTTTCACAAGGCACACATTGCAGGACAACATAGTTGTCTTCAACCACAAGCAGTGAGTTTACACATGCTCTCTAAAACAAATACTAAGGAGAAACATTCTGTATCGGAGGCGAGTTCTGGCTTTGGGCAGTACTGCATTTATGCTTGCTGGAGTACCACTTCAGCTGCTCATGTCTTCTTAAAGGGCATAGTTTTCAGAGAAGTCACTGTGCTAGTCTGCTGCAGCATAAAAAGGAGGAAGGGAAGAGGAAGCGGGGGGAGGAATGTAGCAGCATCTTCGAAACTAACTGGTTTTATTTTTGCATGAACATTCATGAATATAAATCACCTTCTTCAGATGCAGTTCCACCCTACACTCACAACTGTGTAAACATGCTCTATACTTGAACATTAATTATCATTCAATACTGTATCTGAAGAAATGGGTTTATATGCACAGAAACTCATGCAAAAATAAAAACCAGTTAAGTCTTAAAGGTGCTACCTCATTCTTTTTCCTCTCCCTTCCCTCCTTTTTATTCTTAAATGCTAGTGACCATAAAAATAACAATGGCAGTGCAGCTAATAACAAAGTGTATATAGAAGCACAAAAATCCACAGTCAGGCCACTTACAGACAGCAATCCTCTATGAAAAAAGGCCCTGTCAAGAACTTTGAGGAAATACGTTCAGGACACTCATCATCCTGAGTTATTTCTATTCCATGTAGTTTCTGATGGACAAGGCTATCAATGGCTTCCAGTCATGATGGCTGCATCTCACCTCCCGCTCCGACTATCAGTTGCTTAGGAACACGTGGATGAAGGTGCAGTGCTGCTCATGTCCTGTTTGGGTTTTCCCATGGGCATCCTACTGGACAATGTGGAAACTGAACACTGAACTAGATAGGCCTTTGGTCTGAACCAGCACGCTCACAGCAAATACAGACCTTATTCAGACGGCAACCTGAAGCGTAGCTTGAAAGTCCATTGCAATCCATTAGAAAGGTGGTTTTGTTTTCTTTCTAAATCATTGCCCCCTACTTTTGTTCAGATGGGGAATGCAGGATCACCTCACCTCTTTGTTTCAAGCTTACCTCTTATTACAATTACACTGAATGTCGTATTTCACCACGCACCCTACTAGAGGGGCCGACTTCATCATTCTTCCCCCTCCTCCACAGCAGCCTAGTTCTGCCACTTTAATCTTCTTATATGAAACAATTGCTTCAGAAGGCCCTAGCAATCTCTCTCTCCAATTAACACCCAACTTTAAAAACTGTTTTTGGAACGTGCCTCTGACTCGGTGAGTCAACAGTTGCCCAGGAGAGGTGGCGCATGAAGCTGGCAGCCCCAACACCCTCATTTCAAAAATAAGTCATGCCAGACTAATCTTATCTCTTTTTATGATAGAGTTACTAGCTTGATAGATGAAGGGAATACCGTGGACATAGTATATCTCGATTTCAGTAAGGCCTTTGACAAAGTACCCCACAACATTCTTGCAAAGAAACTAGTAAAATGCGGGCTGGACAGGGCTACTGTTAGTTGGATTTGTAATTGGTTGACCGACTGAACCCAAAGAGTGATCACGGATGGCTGCTTTTCATCCTGGAGAGAAGTGACTAGCGGGTGCCACAGGGTTCTGTCCTGGGCCCAGTGCTGTTCAATATTTTTATCAACGACTTGGATGAAGGAATAGAGGGCATGCTCATCAAATTTGCAGATGACACCAAACTGGGAGGGGTTGCTAATACACCAGAGGACAGGATCAAAATTCAAAATGACCTGGATAGATTGGAGAGCTGGGCCAAGGCTAACAAAATGAAATTCAACAGAGAGAAGTGTAAAGTCCTACACTTAGGTAGAAAAAATGGAATACAGAAATATAGGATGGGGGACAAGTGGCTGGATAGCAGTACGTGCGAAGGGGATCTAGGAGTCTTCATAGACCACAAGCTGAACATGAGTCAGCAGTGTGATGCGGCAGCCAAGAAAGCCAATGCAATTCTCGGCTGCATCAATAGGAGTATGGTGTCTAGATCGAGGGAGGTACTGGTACCACTCTACTCTGCTTTGGTTAGACCTCATCTTGAATACTGTGTCCAGTTCTGGGCACCCCAATTCAAGAAGGACATGGTCAAGCTGGAGCAAGTCCAGAGGAGGGCGACCAAAATGGTGAGAGGCCTGGAAGCCATGCCCTATGACGATAGACTTAAGAGAGCTGGGTATGTTTAGTCTGCAGAAGAGAAGGTTAAGAGGGGACATGATAGCCATATTTAAATATTTGAAGGGATGCCATGTACAGGAAGGAGAGGGCTTGTTTTCTGCTGCTCCAGAGACCAGGACAAGGAGCAATGGATTCAAGCTGCAGGAAAGGCGATTCCACCTGAACCTCAGGAAGAACTTCCTGATCGTCAGGGCTGTCCGGCAGTGGAATCTGCTGCCTTGGAGTGTAGTGGAGTCTCCTTCCTTGGAGGTTTTTAAGCAGAGGCTAGATGGCCATCTGTCGGGAGTGCTTTGAGGGTGTTCCTGCATAGCAGGGGGTTGGACTGGATGGCCCATGTGGTCTCTTCCAACTCTACATTTCTATGATTCTATGATTCACCATTCCTTCAGAGCTAAAACTGGGTGTAGGGGGTTAGTGAAACTGTGCTGGATGCCAAGTTATCCAAAGTGACAGAGAAGCTTCTGCAAGCCTCTGATCAGACACAGTATTTAAAATATTGCTATTTCTTTCTCAACACACTGGTCCAAATTGATTCCTAAGCCATTGGTGTTTATTTACCTTCACCAGAACTCTATACACCAAAGACTCACATATTGCCTACCATATTCTGGGGATTTAACACATGTGGAATTAAGCAGAGAGAACAATTTGCTATAGGCCCAAGCTACAGGTAGTACATCCTTGTTCATGCCCATTTTTTCTTCCATGTTTCCAAGAACTGCTATGATTTGAAGACATGATATAAACCTGCCACAAGACCAGTTCAACATGCACAAAACTTGCTCTACCAAGGGTTTTGTCACCAGCACAGGAATGATCAAGTAGATCTGACCTTTGACTATCTCACAAAACATTTGTGAAAAAACTGGTGCCTAATCCTAGAAGCTGTATTGGCCCCCTTCATGAGTTCTGTCAGTCCTTGTGTTGCAAAGCTTCATCTTGAGTTCTCCCTATAATAAAATCTTCAGGACATGAAACACAATATGCTCCCCATCTGAGCCTTGCAGACAAACTTGGAAAGCACGGCATTGGAACAGCCCCATCTGACACTACCCATTTTAAGTGAAACCTGGACCTCAGAACTAGATTAAGATGGGCAGAGGCCTGAATGCAGGGTGGCCAAAGTGCAGTCCTTTGGATGTTATTGAACTGTAATTTCCAGCGCTTTTCCCCATGGGCTATACTTGCTACAGCAATGGTAGCTGCAATTTGGCAAGGTCTGGAGAGCAATACTTTCCTCTCCCCCATCTTAAGCTGTGTCATAAGACCCTCATAATCTGAGGATATACACTGCATCTTTACTTAGCTTGTGTTTAAACTATGGCACTGCCAAACCATTAATGCATCCATCTCCTCCCTCAATCCTATCTAGAGCTGATGACACTGAAGTGAAACAGCTGCCCAGTTAAACAGGCCCCCTCCACTTTCAAAATGAGAACTAAGACCCACCCTTGCTAGAGTCATCCACTCTGTCTTCTATAGTGTATCACTTCCTGCCACTGTCCTTGGCAACTGATTGCCAACAAAAAGAATAAATACATGGGGTAAGACACATTAGAACCCAAAAATCTTGTTTTTTATTCCCAGCTCTGGACAAATAATAGGATCTAGTGCAGTAGGGGGCAACACACAGCTGGTATGTAAGCCCCTGAGGCACTTTTGTGCTACAACATTGAGAACCTCTTTTTTTCAAATTTCAAACAGCAAGTTTCTAGCCCTCATGGTTTCAAAGAAAAATCTGAGAACATAAATTTAGTGTGCACCTAACTACATCTGATGCATTCCTCTAGGCCTGCACAGGGGAGGGGTATCTCTAGCTACATACAATTCTGGATCTCCTGGGAACAACAGACCAGGGAAGTACCTGTAACTGTTATGTTACACTAAAGGCCTATCCACATCCCACATTCACATCAGTTTCAGACTTTATCTGCCACAGCTCCCAAACTAATGAAGCTCTGTATATGGCTCCAAGCTCCAACAAATAAGATTTGTCAGCACCCTCAGCAAGTTCTGGTTCTTACCACTCTTTATGCAAAGCCATGGCAGTTACATTAGCTCCACATTCATTTGTTCAACAGATGTTCTCCTAGCAAATAGAGTAGTCACATCAGAACACAAAGAATGTTCTATGTTAGGTGAGTTAGGTCTTCTTTCTTCATCTAATCCTACCATTGTGCCAGGAACAGATTTTACTGTGGATGCTGCACTACCAACTCATGTTCTTTTGACCTGCCTTCATGGCATTGGTTTGAATGAACAACAGAAGGACCATTCCTAGGGTAACAAAACCTACCACCTACTTGTTTCCTTAACAGAGAATAAGGTTCCTAACCAGTTGCTCTTCCCACCCAGCCCTTGAAAAAAGAAAAATAACCCAAAGTATTTACATTGCTAATATGGACTGCTATAGCTCCAATGTAAGAGCTCTACCTGAGCTGTGTGTGTGTGTATGTGACAATTACAATTCCCCCTGCAGTTATTAAAAGTTCTTAGTTTTAGACATTATGGCAAATATGGAATGGTTAATGTACTGCAATTGATTGCAAAACTGGATGCTGAGTCAGAATTCCTCAGGTATACCCTCAATAGCAGGCCAGTCAGAATAAGCTTTATACCCCTCCCTCTTTCCAGGCCTCTCCCTTAAAAAAAAAAGAAAAGGAAAAATCAAACAAACAATTTGATTACTAATACCACCAGATGACACTCCTTCAACCTTCCCGAGCAGAATGGAGAAATTTCACTTGCTTACATGCACACATCCATCCTTTAAACGTAGATTCTGTTAGCTGTTCCATCAGTCCATCAGTTATATCTGGGAATATTAAACCAATCAGGTATCTTTTTTTTCCAGTTTAAATATTTATATTTTTTAAAAATGGGAAGGAAGAAATAATAATAAAAAGCAGTTGACTCTGGGCAACGACCATGAAAATTGGAAGAAAAGCCTACCCAAACAGAAAAGAGAATAAAAAGATATTTGATTAAAACCTCCTGACACCTCCAGCAGGCTCTATTTTTGTCTTGTCAATCACAGCAACAAGGGAGGGGGCAGTTGGGGCCATCAAGTGCTACTGTGGTGGGAAAGGAGAGAGCAGAGAGGGACGCTGAAGCACATACTATCTCAATTAAACTGAGGCCGGGAAGAGGAGAACAAAACCACATCTCTCTTACCTTTCCCAAAACAGACAATGCACTATGGCAAGTGAAAATAGCTTGGGATAGATACTACAGACAGGACAGGAGAAGAAAAGGATTTTGCAGCCCTCCCACACCAATCTCCCCGCCACACACAGTCAAGGTGCAGAAGTGGCAAGGCCAGGACATTCATCATTTCTGCCTCCCTCCTCTCACAATATTTAGTCAAGGTAGTTGCTGTTTCTACAATGATGTTGTCTTGCTCTCAAGGAGGCAGAGGAAGGCTGAAATGGCTGAGACAGTAGCAGTTGGAAGAGTCCCCATTATATCTCAATCTCTCTCTCCCTCTCTCCCCCACCCCCACCCCTTCAGAAGATGTGCCCATTTTCCTCATCCCATGAAGGAGTCGCCCTCGTCCTCTTCAAAGTGGCATTGCTGCAGCACCTTGATATGGTATTCATAGATCTTGAGGGCGGGGCCCAGACGGATGGACAGGCCTGTCAGCACATCGGTGCGCTGCATCAGCAACAGCGACTTCCCATCAATCTCCTGCAGGGAAAGAAATGGGCACAACAGGTCAGGGTTTGAAGGCCCAGGGACTTCCCACTGTGATTCACCACCCTACTCCACCCGACAGCTTTAGTAGAAAACAGTAGTGAAAATCCATGCCTAGCTGACTCAAGTGGCATTAAGACACTATTTTGCCTGGGAGTGTGGCAAGGTAGGGGAAGTCCTCTATAAATCTAAATGGCTGTAACTGCTTCTTCAATTTATGCATTTTTAGCCTACCTCATATGACCACTCTTAAAATGTCTATGACAAAATTGGACAGAAGTAACACAGTTCCACTGGCTGATGCCCAGCAACCACACATCACACTGAAATAAACTCAGTCTCCTACCAGCATCTAAGTAACACTTAGATTTCTGAACACCCTAAAGAATATGTTTAAATAGGCACAATTTTGTATGTTTGACGCAAGTTCCAAAAGATTTTTGAGACTTTTCCCACAAATGACCAGAGTGCACAGCAAATACTAAGACAGCATGACCTTTTGAGATTACAGGCTGCAACAGGGTATACAAACTGGCAGGGGCTCTCTGGCAGAAGTAACGAACTAGTGCCTGTTGAAAGCCTCTTGCCCTCAAGAGGTACAATTCTAGGTGAGGGTCCCTGAAGAGTGATGTGAAACCTGAGCCTGACCACAGGTGACCTAATAAACATCCATCAGATGGTCCGATGCGGTCAGGCACACTGCTTTGGTTATGGAAAGAAAGCTAAAGGAGCCAATTCCAGACAGTGGACGGGGACCAAATGAGCCATCTTGATGAGAGGAATGTGCAGGATGAAGTGGGAAAATACAAACTCTGGAAGGTACATGCAAATATACATTCAAACCACCATTACTGGGCTTTGGCAATGCATCTGCCATGCCCACAGCATAACCCACTTTTAAAAGGTTATAAAACTGAAGTCACAAGGGAGGTCTGGTTGCCTGCAAACAGTTACTGTCACAATGAGGCTCCACACATGAACAAAACTGTATACAGTATGTTATTGTTGCTGCTGTGATTTTGTGGGGTGGCATGGGAACAGGAATGACACTTCAATTAGAGTCTGAATCATTAGCAAGCACTTCTGTCATTTACAAAATAAAGGCTTCAAGAAGACAAGTTCTCAACATGTAAAAAGATAACATGACTGCTCTTCTGAGGCACCCTGGCTTGAGTTTTACATATAAACAGTCTGCAAGGAAGGCAAGGCACTCATGTATTATCAACTCCTGCTTCACATTGGACATGGACATTCAGAGGACTGCATCCCATTAAAAGTTCAGCACGAGCATAAATTCCCAGATCAGCGCCTCCATAACCTCCAGGTTCTCACCTGCTCTTGAAAGGCAGATGCTTGCTCAGCAAACCCAGCTTCTGTGAAATAATCCACAACATCACTCACAGTCCATTCCACTGGATCAGAAGGCTTCTCCTTCACTGAGCTAAAAGGCGGAAGAGGAAAAGGGAGAAAGAGAATTTGGACTCAAGTCTTCTCACACTCCTCTACTCCACACAGCTAGGGACTTGGATATAAAAGAAAACACTGAAGGTTGGGAATCTCACTCAAGTCAGTCACATAGTTTTTTTCTACATAAGACTATGGCCACCCTACAGCAACATTTATTTACTGTACGTATCAATTTTCTACTACATTCCCAGGAGCATTTGATAAGAATGAAACAACTAAAGTGTAAATATGGTTTTTAAAAAAATAAAAGCTAAATGTCACATAAAAGGTAACAGCAACACAGAAACAAAGGCCACTGCCTGGAGAGAAATGACAGAACAGTGGGAGTCTCTGTGGGGAAAATGTTCAAAAACCGGGATGTCACCATCAACAAAGCCCTGTATGTGGAGGCTGACCAACTCAACTGAAAACAGCTATGACACCCACAAGAAGTCCTCCACTGAAGATTGAAATGTATTGTTAGAGCCTGGAAAAGTTACTTTTTAGGACTTTAATGCCCAATGAGAGCCAGCGTGGTATAATGGAATCCAAAGCTGGACTATAGCTCTGGAGACCAGGGTTGGAATCCCTGCTCAGCCATGAAAACGTACTGGATGACCCTGAACAAGTCACAATCTCTCAGCTTCAGAGGAAGGCAAAGGTAAACCTCCACTGAACAAGTCTTGCCAAGAAAACACCATGATACAGTTGCCAAAATTTGGAAATGACTTGAAGGTGCACAACAGCACTCTCCAAATCCCCCAACTAACATGACCAGTAGCCAAAGCTGGGAATAGTAATTTTGAAAAAGCAAGTTTTCCAAGCTTGGTATATGGATAGCTACATACAAAGATGTGTGGTCATTCAAGGGCCCCTCTCTAAATGCATGAAAGATTTTACAAGATCAAAAACAGTACTTTCAACTGGGCTCTGAAATGGCCTGAGACCAGTCTAGTTAAAAAATAGCGTGATATGACAGTATTATTCAAATGCAGGCCCTTTCCGCACCTTACCTTTTTCCGGAGCTGAGGTGCAGGGATTGCGCGAACAGCCTCCAGCGAGAGGCTCTCGCGTCCCTGCTGCTTCAGCTCCACATGAGCTGCCTGCTCACGCGAGAGCCCCACCTCTTCCTTCCACAGTACAGCCTGGGACTTTCCCAGGCTGCGCTGGTGCAGGAAGCGCGGCTGGCACAGCTCTGGAGGCTCCGCACACCAGGTAAGTGCACGCGGGGCCCAGGAGCAATGCGCAATCACACACCATTTTCGGCTTCCAGCTGAAAATGAAAAGGTGCGCGATCGGCACCTGCTGGCCTCTGGAACATCATGCAATTGTGAGTGTGTCATGCAGATTGCTTCTCACAATCACGCAATGCTCCAGGTGCCCTTTCGCATGGCAAATGCCACGTGGAAAGGGCCGCAGTTAGCAAACTAGCAGCCATATTGTACACTACCTGCAGTTTTTGAAGAGTCTTCAAAAGCATCAGACATAAAGTACATTACAGTAGCCTGACCTGGAGGTTATTTAGAGCATGATTAACTGAGGCCAGGTTAGCAGTAATCCAACAGTTAGAAGGCAAAACTCACATTAGGAAGCACTGAAATGGCATCACATGAAGACAGTAGCATTCTAATAGACCTGCATGAGGATATTCAAATATTTTAACCCCACTACAAACATTCTGGAATTTGAAAGTAGGAGACTTATTTTGGCCAGCTCAGAGGGTAGCAGCCAGAGAAGCTTGCAGCAGCACCTTATTCCTCTCCCAGCAGCCACTGCAGCTGCTGTCCCTCCTACCCACCCCATGGCACAGGCAGCCCCTCATTCACACTAAGAGCAACTACCTTTTCCAGAACACAAAGCATAAAAAAGCTAAGGGCCACTGCCACCAAAAGTCAGCGGGTACATGGAGGTAGCTTAATTTCCAGAAGCAAAGGGCAAGATAAAGAATGAGCTCCTCTAGGTGCTGTCATCTTGTACTGAAGGAAGGAAGGAAGGAAGTCGGAAGGAAGTCGGAAGGAAGTCTGCATGTGCCCTTGTCTATAGTGCAAAAATCAAGGAGTGGTCATAGCTGGGGAGGGGATTCAAATGCATACCCTTCCAGCCTGCAAATATGCTGTATATATCAATCCGCTCTCATTAAAGAAGAGGTTGTGATACCCATTCAATACTTACGTGCAACTGAATGGTCTCCCATCTGCCTGGATGCCAGGTCTCCCAGGAGAGGAGGGTACAGAGGGCTCAGTACCTGCAACAGCTGGTGACACTGGGAAGAGAAAATGTGGGAAGGAGGAATGTGAACAGACCAAGTTTTGTTTCACTGCAGCTTACTGATGAAACTACATGTGAGACCCTTCTGTTCCACTGGAGTTCTTCTGAGGCAGGGAAGACTACAGCAGTTGAGCCAGTTCCAGCTGTCAGGCCATGTAAATCAAGAGCCCAGCTACATTAATGCCACCTACCTCTAACCTTACTCTCTTCACCCCTGTAGCCAACCCAACTCTTGGTCACACAGTGTATGCCATTATGAAACAGCAACCTCTACTTGCAAAGCAGAGGTGTACAACCTGAATAAAAGTGGGAGGGAAGTTCACTCCATGCTTTTGCAGGGAGCTGAGTGCTCTCCCCTTATTTTTTTCCCCAGGCCTTTGCATCTCTATCCAAGTCTACTGAACAAGAAGAAAACCACTTACTCCACTAAGGGGATCTTGACCACAATGGATCTCACTGTCAGCATCTTTTGCTTTCTCCTCTCCCTCCCCCACAGTTTTCCAGGAAAGCCAAGCTTGGCCAGGTGTTCTCCTAGCCCCCCACCACCCCTGCCCTCCTGCCCACCCTATACCTGCTCTGTCTGGCTGCTGGTAGGTGGTGCTTTCCTCTTTCTTGCCACCTCCAAGATGATGACAGGCACTTTCTCCTGGCCAAGAGGCCTTTGTTGTGTGGCACTGCTCACTTCCTTCATAGCGGGGGCGCTCTGATACTTTGCTCAAGGGTTGCTCCTCAAAGGAGCGCAGGTCTCTGTTGTTGAGGCCACTGCTGGGTGGGATCTCCTTCCCACCATGCTTGCTGTCCTTACAGTCCCCATTCAGCTGGCCAATCCCAGGTCGGCTGTAGTTGCTGGCCTCATAATCTTGTGCCACTTCGGAACCTTCTGACATTGTGGAGACTTCATCCTCTTCTTCTTCCTCTTCGTCCTCCTCTTCCTCTTCACCTTTGACCTCCTCGCCCACCTTCTACAAATGTCAACAAGAGGAAATGAGAAGAACAAGGGAAGGAGTCCACATCCTGCTGCTTCCGCAGGCTCCAACTTATGTATCAACCCTGCCTCTTAAATTGGTGCCTTCAGCCAGGAGAACTGCAAGTGGGCATGCAAAAGGCAGCCCCCACCCCCACCCAAGATTGCTGAATCCCTAGCACTCCTCACCACTACCACGCTGCCTATGGCTGCCTGGAGTTCCAGTCCAATATTTCCCCATGAGCTGCAGTCCTATATGATTGCCTAGCAGTAAGTTCCACTGTGGGGTAGGACTCACCTCTGAGTAGACATGTACAGTGTAACAGTACTATTGGAGATAAATCTCATTTTTCAAGTCCAGTTTGCTTCCACATTGCTATACGATCTTAGATACTGCTCCTCGCCGTTCATCCTACTTCAGCTTACCTTACCTGTTCAAACTAATTTACTTGGGCGGGTCATGCTTTCAATCAGAAGCCTCCTGAGTCACTGCAAAGACCTCCCCAAGATACCACCACCTACTCTGAGGCTCGCTACAACAAGACCAGGAATCTTCTAATCCTAATCCATGGAGAATTAAGAGTAATCAAACTTTGCCCACACCATCTCTCCACCTGGCTTTGTCTGGCAAATCTCACCTGCAAGTATGCAAGACTAAGCACTGCTTGCTTTCTTTTATGAGAATAAAGCTTGCTAAACCGGGGCGGGGGGGAGGAGGCTCTTTTTACTGGACCTTAACTGTACCTCCCCCCTTGATCACGGCTAGGCGCCTCAGCAGATCGGGCTGCTGGACGCCCCCGGGCCAGCGACCACATGATTTTCCCCTTTGTGCTTCTCCCTACCCCAGCCCCCATCACATTCGCCCCCCCCCGGCTCACCGCTCCCACCGCCACCTCTCGACCTTACTGGAGGTTACAGAACCCTTTAGGTCGCATACAAACTGACTCTTTGTTCTGTGTTTATATGGAGCCTGGTACGACGGGGGGGAGGGGCCGCTGTTCTGGGCCCAAAGCGCCTCGGCGACGGCAAACTGGAGGGTCACACGCGGCTGGGTGTGCGTGCGCCTGTGCCTGTGTGTGCGTGCGCGCGCGCGCGCGCGCGCAGATCTCCAGAAAGCCCCCTCGCCCGCGGGAGGTCGCCGCCCCCGCCCCCGCCCCCGCGGGACCTCGGGACGCGCCCCCCTCCCCGCACTAGGAGGAGTTTACCATCCAAAGGCAATCTTTTCCCAGAATACTTCGGAGCTGCACGGGAAAATATTGCCCCGTTTAAAGGCAGGCACCAATCCTGGCGCCCCCTCCTGCGCCAAAGCGATTTGATTGGGCGCTGCCCATAACTCTTCCTCTCAGACACACGCACACCTGCGCGAGCGCCCGCGCCGACAACACTCGCGGGGGGGGGGCTGGGCGCCGCCGCCGCCTGCCCTCCCCGAAAGCGGCTCCGCTCTCTCTCGCTCGCTCGCTCGCTCGCTCTCTCTCTGGCGGCGCCCGCGCCCGCTCGCGCTCCCGCCCTTCCCCTCCTGCCCGCGGCCGGGCAGCCCCTGCGCGCGCACCCCTCCCGCTCGGGTTTCCGTCCTGGAGAGCCTCACCTGTTCCGTCCAGCCGGCGCGCCCCCGGCGCCCCACAGGGGGCAGGCGCTCCCACCGCCCCCACCCTCCCGCCCACCGGCCCCTCCGCCCGCCCCCCAGAGCGCGCCCCGGCCGCCCCTCACCTTGTTCCTGTACGCCCTGGCGTTGGGAGCCCGGGCCTGCGCGCCTCTCTCCGCCCTGGGCAAGGCGACGCTGTTGTTGCTGCCGCCGCCGCCGCCGCCGCCGCCCAAGCGAGTCTTCTCCAGGCGCTCCTCTTGGAGCAGCCCCTGCGCTCGGCCTCTCGTCACCCGGCCGGCCCCCGGCGCCGCGCCGTCACCGCCCAAGTAGCGCACAATCTCTCGCAGGCTAACGGGGGAAGGCTCCTCCTGGGCTGGGGGAGGAGGAGGCGGTCGCTCCCGTCCGGTCCGACGAGGAGGCGGCGGCGGCGGCGGCGGCGGCGGCGGAGGAGGCGGCGGCGGCGGCGGCGGCGCGGCTGGCTCTGCGCGAGGCGCTGCACGCTGGGAGGACCGGGGCGTCGCGGTGGCGGCGGCGGCGGCGGCGGGAGCGCTGGGCGGGGAAGTGCGGGCCGGCCGCTGCGGGGCCGCCGGGTTGGCGGCGGGCGCTCCGCCTCGTCGGGGCGGCTGGACCCGCGCGGCGTTGCGGTACGAGATGCTCCCCTTGTAGCTGACGCGGAGCACGGCGCGCTGCTGGATGAGCTTCTCCAGCTCGGCGCGAGTGCGCTCCGGCTCCGGGCCGTGCCGCCGGCGCACCATGCGGCAGATGCGCTCCAGGTCCGGGCGCGCCTTGCGCGAGCGCAGGGAGTCGATGGTGTCCAAGATCCACTCTTGGTAGCGCGGCGCCTCCTGGCCCGGGGGCGGCGGCGGGGGCCCGGCCATGGTGTTGCCGCCTCCCCCGGGGCTCCGCTGCCCCTGTGCGTCGTTCCGCCTTGGCCTCAGCTCTGGCCCGCGCGGCACGAACTAGACTGTCCGCCGCCCGGCAGGCGCTGCTGCTGCTGCTGCTGCTAGAAGCGGCGGCGGCGGCGGCGCGCGGGCTGGTCCGGGCAGCGCGAGCTCCTCCCTCCCCTTCCCCCAGCCGCACGCGCCGCCGCCTCCACCACCGCCCGAGCGGGACCCGCAAGCCGCTTAAGGAGGCGCTGTTGCCTCCCGTAGCCTCCCTGCGCTTGGCGGCTTAAGGTGGAGCAGCAGAATTCTCAGCGTCCCCTTAGAGCGGCCGCGGCGGCTAGAAAGAGGCGCTCCCTGGCCGCCTTCGTCAGAGGCCGACAGCATAAATCCCGTTTAAAAATAAAGGGGGGGAGGGGGCCAGTTCTCTTCCATTTATAGCAGCGAGTTCACGCCGTGGATTTCGGTGGGAAAGTGTGGGAGAAGTTTACCGACAGACACACTGGTCTCCTGGACTGTTTTGTCTCGCTGGGCGTCCTTCTTCCTCGGCCCGAATTCCAGGGCTTCCCCGCCCGAGCCGACCCAGCGAGCCTGCTGACCCCTCGGGGACCCAGGAGCCCCGATCCGCGCCCTCGCTCCGCCGCCGGCCGCCCGCCCCGCCCCGCCCGGCCGCCCGCCCCCGCGCGCTCGCCCGCCCGCCCGCCAGCCGCCCCCTGTTTCCTGCAGCCGAGAAATGTGTTAGCTACAGCGCTGAACTACAGCAAAGGCTCGGCAGCACCTCTGTGGGAGCGGCCGTGGGGAGCGAGAGACGGCTCCCCGTTATCGCGCCCTGGCTTCTCGAGTGACACTTGCGTCTCATCGGCCAGACGGCTCCGTCCCGCGCGCGCGCGCCGCCGGACCGAGGCGGGCTTACTCCCAGGTAGTCAAGATGGGGTCGCACTGCTGTGGCTGCCCCCTCCCCAGGAGTAAATATAGCCTCCCCTAAACTCTCACAGCCCGGTGGGAGCTCCCTTAGATCTGGCCCGAGTCATCTCGAAAGGTTCAGAAGAAAGGCCCTCTCCTTTTCCGTCTCTGTTGCATTTTCGTTTCTTGTTTGTCCGTGGCCTAAGGGCAGAAACTGAGGAAGTAACAAAACATAAAGCTGCTTCTTGCTTTTGAGAAACCGAGAGCTCTCCAGATGATGTTGGACTGCTACTCCCATGAGCCCTAGCTCATGCCATCGCCGGTGGTGATGGATGCTGGGAGTTGCAGTCCAAAGCCGTTTGGAACGCTTCCCGTTCCCCATGGGCAGATCAGGAAAAGGAAGCTGCTCCCTACCTTTAAGAAACGTGTGCTTCTCAAACTCTCAACATATCCCAAGGAAGAGTCAAAGGCCCATCTTGTTCTGGTGTGCCTTCAAGTTAGCTTCAATACTTGGCAATCCTCTAACTGGGTTTTCTTGGCAAGATTTAGTCAGAGCAAGTTTGCCATTGCCTTCTTCTGACGCTGAGATAGTGTGCCTGGCACCCAAGGTTACCCAGAGGGTGGAAGAACAGGGATTTCATTCAACCGAAGTCTCCGAGAGTCCTAGTCCAACTCTTAAAACGACTCTACTTCAGTGGCTCTACTCACTTGTTAGCCAAGGAAAGTGTAGTGATATCTGCCCATTATAAAGCTATTGCGGCCTCTGTCAGACCTTGACCTGTCCACAAACCAGCATGATGCCAACTGGGCAGGACACTGCAAATAACCAGATAATCTCTGAAGCATGCGAGAAATGGCAACTAAACATGTTAATGGAGGCCTAGCTCCAATTGCTAGTCCCAGTTAGATTCACTGAATCAAGTTGGCACATAACACATATCCGAGTGATTCAACATGTCCACTCTAGCTGGGACTAGTAATTAGATTTAAACCAGTATCTCTCTCCTTGGTGACTGGACAAAGATGAAGTAATAAGCATCCACGCAGACTGTACAGCGCAGCATTCAGGCTGGAATCCTTCGTTGCTAGCACTTTCAGATGTGCCTCATCTCCTTCGAAATGTGGCTTCCCCAGAAGCCCCCTCAGGGCTGGTCCAAGGCATTTTGTTGCCCAAGGCAGAAGTGCACATGCCCCCAACCACCCAAAGTGCATAGCACTCAAGGCTGGCTGTTATTTTGGCACCTGAGGCAACAGAAGTGCCTCTCCCTTGTACTAAAAACAGAATAACAAATAACAATCTGATGTACTTTTGTGATAACCAAGATCGGCTACTGGAGGTGGCTTCACTTTGCCCAAGGATAGGGATAGCCTGTAGTTAGCAACTAAGTCAAGTACCAGCTAGTATTGAGGTATAGCATGGGTGGGCAAAGGTACGGTCCAGAGGTTTTTGAAGTGAAACACTCATAATTCCTCACCAGTTGTAGCCCCATGCAAGAAGATCTGAAGGGTCACAGTTATCCACCCCTGAGGTATGGGAATCAGCAGCACTCACTTCAGTGAAATTGCATCTAGCTGGCTTCTGTGGTTTTGGTTCTCTTCACTACTGTTCTCTTTCTGACTGAGGTTAGCCAGTCCTCTTCATCATATCAGTTCTGAAGAGATGATCTCCTTCCCTTTAATACAAGTTACTCACAGGGCAGGATAATTGTTGTAACGTACCATAATATAAGTGTGTGGAATTCCGGCATTCCATCACTCTGGCCTGACCGATTATCAAAATGGAGTGAAAGGGGATGGACTTTGTCAATGAGACCAGGCTTGCTTCCCAGTGAGAGATCCAGAGTACAGAAAAACATAGCAGAGAGTTTGCTGGTCCACACACGAAGTGCAATAATAGTCCTGTTTCACACGGGAGTCAGAAGGGGCAAGAGACATATACAGCCCTTTGAGCTCAGTGATGCTCAGTGAGGGAACCTATGGAATGCTCTGCTAGTTGATTTTTGTTAAATGAAAGGAGCAAAATGGTAGACCTAAATGTTTTCCTTTTGGGGTCGCATCCAACCTTGCCATGTCAATTTTAACATAACACTGCTGGCCATTGTCATTAAATGTCCTGCTACCGCTTTTACACATTTGAATTGAGGCTACTCAATATGATAAGAGTGAGTAAGAAGGCCCACAATCCTGTTAATAAGATTCCAGTTGCATTGCGTTCTTCTACTAAATTCTTCTGAATGTTTTCAGCTGTGCCACGCAATTGTCTTGTAACAAAAGAATGTGCAGGCTACCTTGCCTCATGATTTTCATGCTACAGAGATTTGAATGCTGATAGGTGTTGTGGAGCACAGCAGCTGTGATCCATATCCCCTCCCGTTACTGTTGGGAAACAGAGGCACAGGAAAGGAGCTAAGATGTCCCTGTTCACAAGCTGAGTCAGCAACAGGAAGTGGTCAAGAATGCAGCCATCTCATTTTCTTAGCCTTGTCCTCCCAGCAGTGGGAATAAATTTAATTCCAGATTTGTTTTCGGTTCTTCTTCAACTCATCAGTCCTCATGTTTAACTTTAAAACGCTCACTAAGTCAAACTAATTAGCTGTCCCAGACTGAAAATTTTATGCTCCCAAGAGATTTTTCATAGCAACTGCTTGGAAAGATGCCTTAACTCTATAGTTAAAGTCATGCATGGGAAGTTTTCCTTTGCATACAAAGTTCAAGGATACCAGGAGTAGCTGCTAAAGAAAGAAAAGGTTTCCAGATATACTGAAGGATAGGCAGAGATTTCCTCTTGTGAGGAGCTTTCAAATGTATATGGGCCCCTACATAATCTTTGTGCATGTTCAGTCTATCTAAAAAAACACATCTGACCAGATGATCTGTAGTTCCTCTTTATTTGTTGTGTGCTTTCAAGTCATTTCTGACTTATGGTGGCCCTAAGGTAAGCCTATCATGGGGGTTTCTTGGCAAGATAGGTTCAAGAGGCGGTTTGCCTTTGCCTTTGCCTTCCTCTGAGGCGGAGAGAATTTGATTTGCCCAAGCTCACTCAGCCGGTTTCCATGGCTGAAAAGCAGGGATTCAAACCCGGCTCTTGAGTCATAGTCCAACACTCAAAGCACTGCATCACATTGGCTCAGTTCTTCTTAGATTCTGCTGCAAAGTTACAGATCCAGCTTTTAAATCTTAAAAAGATATCTAAGATGTTATGACATATTGCAGCTTGGACATTGTTCCTTGCTGTAGTGCATCAGAGACTGTCTTTTGGGACACAATAGGTTTAAAAGCCAATGCTTGTAAGATTCCAGCTAGTGCCTTCTGTGCTTTAAAACCCTCTCTTACCTTATCTTGTCTGTAGCATTACTGTTAGTAGAAGGGCCTATCAGACAACATGCACTGTCAGAAATTCTGAAGACCCACAGGAATTGTGAGACTGTATTTGTTGAACTACAACGTCAACATATCTGCTTTTACATTCTGGCTCTCAATAATGGCAATCCTCAAACTCTTTCTTTATGAGCACTCATACTGGTTCCTATTCTAACAAACTGGGCCGAGGATGACAACCTTCCAAGGTCAGTCCCACCTCCACGTCAAGTAAGGAACCCCCAATCTAACAAAAGGGACCAGGGAACAACTTAGAGAGGGCACAGTTACGTGCTAAGAGGTAAGTGGTCTAGTGGAAGCTTCAGTTCACATAGCAGAGGCCTAAAATCAATTGTAGGCCTAAATACTGTGAAGATGCCAAATCCTGCCTGATCTTGGAAGCTAAGCAGGGTCAGCCCTGGTTAGTACTTGGATGGGGGACTGCCAGGAAACACCAGGTGCTGTATGCTCTGTTTCAGAGGAAGGCAATGGCAAACCACCTCTGAAAATTCCTTGCCTAAAAAAACCATGAGAAGTCAACAAGTGACTAGTTGCCATAAGTTGACAAGGAACTAGAAGGTACCTATGCACACATACAAAATCCAGCTGTTACTCTCAACTTGAATAGATCCATTGAACTGATGGAACTTACTTAAGTTTTGATGCAGGCCTTGATATGTACACCTGATTTCTGCACTCCCATCTCTGTTCAAAAATGTTTTCATGCTTTTGAAACAATAAAAGAGCCTCCTGCATTTACCAAGAGGCAAAACCATCAAATTTTTATCAAACTATATTAAACGCCTTTTTTGGGGGGGGGCTTCCTGCTTTAGACCAGAAAAGGAAGGCACCATAAAAAGACCCTATAAGCAACTCTCCTCTCTGAGAGGTCCTACCTTTCAGTGAACTGGATAAGCAATCAGGATGCTTCAAAAGTTTGGGTAGTATTGCTTAGCTGCTGAGTCCTGGATAATCACAAAATGGCTGTTAACTCTCAAAGAGGCTATTCCATTCTGGCTTCCATTCCACCATTCCATTAGGAGAGGTAACTAACACCCCAGAGAACAGGGTCAGAATTCAAAACGATCTTAACAGATTAGAAAGCTGGGCCAAAACTAACAAAATGAATCTCAACAGGGAGAAGTGTAGGGTACTATACTTGGGCAGAAATAAAAATTGAAATGCACAGATATAAGATGGGGGACACTTGGCTTGACCACAGTATATGTGAAAAGAAACTAGGCATCTTAGTAGACCATTAGCTGAACATGAATCAGCAGTGTGACATGGCAACTAAAATAGCCAATGAGATTTTGGGCTGCATCAATAGGGTTATAGTGGTAGTACCACTCAATGCAATCAAGGGAAATGATAGTACCAATCTATCCTGCTTTTGCCAGAACCTATTTGGAATACTGTGTCTACTTCTGGGCACCACAGATCAGAAAGGATATTGACAAGTTGGAATGTGTCCAGAAGAGCGCAACCAAAATAGTAGAGACCTAAAAACCATGCCCTATGAGGAACAGGTTAGGGACCTGGGCGTGGAGAAAAGAAGGTTAAGAGGTGACATGATAGCCATGTTTAAATATTTGAAGGGATGCCATATGGAGGATGAAGAAAGCCTGATTTCTGCTGCTCCAGAAACTAGCACACAGAGCAAACTTCAGAAAAAGATTCCTGATGATAAGAGCAGTTCGACAGTGGAATATGTTGCCTTGGAATGTGGTAGAGTCATTTTGAGTTTTTTAAACAAAGGTTGGATGGCCATCTGTCAGGAATGCTTTGATGGTGTATTCCTGCACTGCAGGGGGTTGGATTCATTGGTCTTTGTGGTCTCTTCCAACTCTACATTTCCATCATTTTGTTTGAAGTTAACCACCTCCCAAACCAAATGCAGTAAAGCTAGACACGTACATATGTTGTAAGAAAGAAGACTGTAGAAACATAAGAAAAAGGTGTAGAACAGAACTTCAGTTACTTGTGCCAGTATGTCACAAATGTTGGAGTCTGCAAACTCACCTTTTTCCAGCCGAACTTAAAAGATGACCCCCCCCCCACACCCCAACAACAAACTTTAGATTCAGTGAAATATTCTGACAAGTTAAGCAATCGTAACTGCTGTATGCCTTGCAGGAAAGAAAAGCACTTCACTTATTAATGGAAGTCAAGAATTTGAAATCTAAATAAAGACAGGTACACTGCCGATGTTATACATCTGGTAGTCAAGATGACTAGGAGTTCTGTCACAGTTAGTGTTGATCATGGCTGAGCCCTTAACGTTTACAGCTTAAGGAAACAGAATACACCTTTTGCCTGTGGTTTCTCTCTTGCCTGCCGAGCCCTCAATGATATTGAGCAGATTCATTTTATACTGGAAGACACTGCACAACACCACCATACTTAATTATGTAACTAGGCATATGATGGAACATTTATTTCCTATACAGACAAATTATAGTGTGTTCTTTTGTAATGAGTAGGGTGTGGACTTTCTGCAGACATCAATATGCTTTAGTACAGAGGAAATATTAAGACACAGGTCTTGTGAATCTGGCAATTCACAGGTACTAAACTGAATTTCAGAGAATGGACACATGATCCCATGCCTGGTCATTTGATAACCTTGCCTTTTTGTCTTTTACAAAATGGCAGAATTCCTCCTGAAAGAAAATAGAATTGAACAGTCTCAATACCTTATACTGGTATAGTAATATTGATAAGTGTTTTAAAAACAGCACAGTTCTTTGATTGATACGGCTAAAGTTCAGAATCACAGAATAATAGAGTTGGATGAGACCACAGGACCATCCAGTCCAACCCCCTGCCATGCAGGAACACACATCAAAGCACTCCCGACAGATGACCATCCAGCTTCTGTTTAAAAACCTCCAAAGAATGAGACTCTACCACGCTCCCAGGCAGCATATTCTACTGCCAAACAGCTCTGACCATCAGGAGGTTCTTCCTGAGCTTCAGGAGGAATCTCCTTTCCTGCAGCTTGAATCCATTGCTCCTTGTCCTGGTCTCTGGAGCAGCAGAAAACAAGCCCTCTCCTTCCTCTACATGGCATCCCTTCAAATATTTAAACATGGCTATCATGTCCTCTCTTAACCTTCTCTTCTGCAGACTAAACATAACCAGCTCCCTTAGCTGCTCCTCATAGGGCATGGGTTCCAGACCCTTCACCATTTAGGTCGCTCTCCTCTGGATACGCTCCAGCTTGTCCATATCCTCTTTGAAATGAGGTGCCCAGAACTGGACACAGTGTTCTAGATGAGGTCTAACCAAAGCAGGATAGATTGACACTATTACTTTTCTCAGTCTATACACCATACTCCTATTGATGCTACCAAGAATTGCATTGGCTTTCTTGGCTGTCGCATCACACTGCTGACTCACATTCAGCTTTCACGTGTACTGTTGTCCACCCAGGTGTCACCCATCCTATATTTGTGCATTTCTTTCTTTCAGCCCAAGTGTAGGACCTGACATTTCTCTCTGTTGAAATTCATTTTGTTAGCTTTGGCCCAGCAATACAATCTGTTAAGGTCATTTTGAATTATGATTCTGTCTTCTGGGGTATTAGCAACCCCTCCCAATTTGGTATCATCTGCAAGTTTGATCAGCATGTCCTCTGTTCCTTCATCCAAGTCATTGATAAAGTTGTTGAACAGCACTGGGTCCAAGACTGAACTGCGTGGCACCCCTAGTCACTTCTCTCCACAATGAAGAGAAACCATTGGTGAGCATCCTTTGGGTTTGGTCAGTCAACCAATTACAAATCAGCCTAACAGTAGCACTCTCTAGCCCACGTTTTACTAGCTTCTTTGCAAGAATATCATTCAGAACTTTGTCAAAGGGCTTGCTGAAATCAAAATATGCTACATCCACAGCATTTCTGTCATCTATCAAGCTTGTAAATCTGTAATAAAAAGAGGCAAGATTAGTCTGGGCATGACTTGTTTTTGAGAAACCTATTTTTAGTGATCACAGCATTGCTAACTAATTACAAACTGTTTAATGCTCTGCTCTAGAATCTTTCTGGGTATTGATGTCAGGTTGACTGGGTGATAATTATTTGGGTCCTCTTTTTCCCCCTTTTTGAAGATAAGGAGGACATTTGCCCTCCTCCAGTCTGTCAGGACTTCTCTTGTTCTCCAGGAATTCTCAAAGATTATAGCCAGCAGTTCTGAAATTACTTATGCCAGTTCTTTTAATATCCTTCAATGTAGTAATTTTAAGTGCAGCAGGTTGTGTCAGTGCTTAATGAAGTAGTAAAATGAGTGCCTGGGAAGTTATATTTTATAACTTGCCACTCTTCAGCAGCTACTACTTTGGAAGTCTGACTTGTTGCCCCCTACTTAATTGTTTAGATTTGTTGTCAGTTTCAGCTCAGATCCCCTCTGTTTCTTTCTTTCCTCTCCACCACCCTTCCTCTTTTACACCACATTTCAGTAATTGAATTTCAAACCTTTTTTTTTAAACAAAACTTTATTGGTAATAGTTTCAAATATGTTTACAACAAAGCACACTGTTAAAGAGGAAGTAGGGTTTGTTGTTGCTGTTGTTTTCCTCAGTGAAACAAGTTTTGTTGGATTAGATTACATAGAAGTGTGTTTTCTTTTCCGAGGCAGGGAGCGGGTAGGTATAAAGCTCCCTTTCTCCCCACCCAACACAGAGGGGGCCGATGAGCTTCTCCGTGGGAAAAGGAGGACAAGGAGTTGGAGAGGCAAGCAAAGCTTGTCTGCTCCTGACAGCGCTTCTGTACATTTTATATAATTCATCTACCAATCTAAGAGAAGTCTGCTCTGCTCCTCAGCCACGGAAAGAGAACAGAAGAAGCTAAACTGGTGGTGAGTATAGAAAGAGTGTGTTTGGAGTGGGGTAGGTGAAGACAGGACACAAAGAGGCATTGCACTGGAGAGGAGAGGGGAAGAATCAGAACAAATTCAGGGAGAAACAGATGGGGCCCTCCCTCCACACCCTTTGAGTCACAGCTCAGTTGGCATCCAGATCTCTCTGAGAGAAAGACTCTACAATGGATACCACCTCTCAGTTCCCAGTCAGAAATGCAGACCAAAATGGCCATCTCCCTTGTCGGCACTGTTCTCAGCTTGTCTGAGTGGATGAATCTTTCCAAGAACTTAAATTTCTAAGCCTCCACTCTTTTATAGCAAGTTTAGGTTTTCCATCCTCACCATCTGGCACCAAAGCCTAAAACACAAAGCAAGTGAATGTAGCCCTTGGGGACTGGAGTAATGGAGTTTCCACCAGAGGACTGGGAAGATCCTAAGATCAAGAACACAGAGGCTGAGGTTCAAAATGGTCTGGGAAGGGCCATATGTGGTAACCTTCAACTGCACCTGTACTTTGTCCACCCTAGTTGCTCCCAAGAGGGGTAAGCCTCTCCAAGCCACAACTAGTTAAATTCTGGTATTTCACAGAATGGACTAGAGCTGGCGTGTTTCTCTTCAACTCTGCAAGGGCTGCCTGAAACGGTGGAGGTGTTCTTCAGAGGCATTTTGGATGTGGAGGGGGAGAGAGAAGGGGTGTGTGCACATTTACAAAAGACAAACCAGACAGGGTCCCTTCTCTTAATACTGCTGCACCAGCCAGCAACCAGTCACTCCTCCCTCCCCCTTTACAGGTGTGATTATTATGGCCTCCTTCCTTCCCACAGACTAGAGGACTAAGATAGGAAATAAATCGTCTTTTCTATTCCCCCCCCCAAAAAACCAAATTCTTTATGCTAAAACCAGCTGTTTTTACAGAGTTAAAATTCCTGCCGAATTTTATTTAAGTGTACTAGAAACAGAGTCTATGAAAGCACTGTCCCACCAAGACTGTTAAAACCTTTTCTTTTTTAAAGCCAGTCAACTATTTCTTTAAACTTTTCTTTAAAGTTAATAAAAGGAGCCTGGGGAAAAATATTGATAAAAGGACAGATTTGTCCTACGGGGGAAGGGGGAGAAGGCTGGGCCCTTAACCCATGCAGTGCTGGCTGGAACATCCAAGTGCCGTCTGATGTGTTTTATTCTTGCCCTCCCCCTCCAGATTTTCTTTTTTCTTTTTTGCAATGCCCTGTGAACCAAACCTTATAGGTGAGGATGAATTGCAAAATCTCCCCTTTCCCCTCAAAAAAAGAAAAAGAGAAGGAGGAAAAAAAAGCCACCAATAAACCAGGGTCTGTTTGATTTGGGTTTGTGTATGGGTTGGAGTTGGTGTGAGGCGGAAAGGAATTTGTTTAAAACCTGCCTGAGAGTGCCTGGGAGCCACCTTGCAGCTTGCAGTGGGAGGCGGATGGGATGGCCCTCAGACTCTTGTCCTTTTCTACAGCTTCAAAATTAACTCCCCTTTTTCTCTCTTCTGCCCAAACAGATCCAGATGAACCCCAACACTCTCCCACCTCCCAAAATTAACATATAGGCAAGGAACTCTGGCCCTTGGGGCTGATCAAATCCAGCCCTTCCTTTCCCTGGGCACACAAAGCAAGGGGGAGGGGGCTGGCCCTAAAATTCTGCAAACTCCTTGGCGCACTTCTCAGTGATGGACACTCGGATCTCTTCTTCTTCATAGTCGTCAAAGTTACTTGTGTCACCAGGGCCTTTGCACTTTGGTATAAAGGGAGCTTCCACCTGTAGAGTGGAGGGAACAAAGCAAAGGCTTATTATTGTGGGCCACTGTCTCCAAGCACTTATACAAGAAGGCCCACTACATCATGAAACTGGCCTCTCAGTCTGAGCCTTTGCCCAATTAAAAACAAATAAACAAATGGTGAACAGGAAACATGGGGTGTTGGGCACAGCCATGGAAGCAGCCCTGCCACTTCACTGCAACTAAGAGCAGCTCAGCAGCCTGGCACAGTGCCATCTCTCCCACTCAGCTGGCCCCACCGAAGAAGCCCAAAGGAGCTGCGTATCTGTTTATGAGACATGTGTTTGTCTGTCTGCTTATAAAGAGGTGTCTCAAAACAACTTTGGGAAGGAGAATGAAATAGTAACACCTCTCCTCTATTTACCTCACCATACTCAACTCCTTTAAGCTACTCTCCCCTACACTAGTTTCCTCCCAGGGCTGGGGGAAAATTGCTTCAAACTACCAAGCACAAAAAAGTGAGGTTGAGGAAGAAGAAGTGGATTTGACTCTCCTTTATTGGTCTGATTTTGAATTAGGCCCCAGTAGGTAATCTAAGCTTTTCCTCTCTAGAGTTCAACAAAGCTCCTCTCAAAGCAGAGATAAATCCTTCTGGGCCTGTTGTATAATCTTCCAGTGTACAATAAGCCCAAACTTCAGGCTTCTCTACCTCCAGAGCTGCCTTCACATGGACCACAGTGGACATGGGGAATGCCTAGCCCTCCAGATCATACTGGAATTCAACTACTATCATTCCTCACCATCAGCTATACTGAAAAAGGCTGAGGAGTTGCAGTCCAATAGTCTGCCTTGAACCATAGGCTGCAAGACACAACCTTAGCATCCTGATGCTATTAACTCATCCAGTTTCACAGTTGAAGTTTTCAGTCTAATTCATGAAGGATAGGTCTAACAGCTGCTACTTGACATGAGAATTAGCATCAGCAATACCGCAATGGGTTCAACTGAATCCTGGTTCTTCCCACAACTTATTGAGCATCACACAGTCACACACTGCTAGTACATTTTACTCCAACTGCTAGTCTAGTAAAGCTGCGGAAGATGAAGGAGGTACCATTTACACCACCTTTTGAGAAGTTCAAAGCAAGCATTTTTATTGCTGTGGACTTTGTGGTTCCAAAAGAGGATGTGCACTTCTTTAGCCATCTGTATACAACAGCAAGCAGTTGGCATTAATTCTCTGGTGGTGTTACAACATCTGTCTGTACTGTGGAAGGATGCCTACAAAGCACTACAATGGGACCTGTACTCTGGCACTGCTGCTCACCTTCCGTTGGTAGATGGCAATCCAATCAGTGGTAGCAAACCACTTGTGATTCTTGATGTCATTGACTCCATTTTTGAGGTTGCCATAGCGTTTGGTGAGGTCTACCTGGAGCAAGTTACGCAACAGATCCTTCAGGTCTGAGCTGAAGTGAGAGGGAAAGCGAACCTGGGTGTAAAGTCAAGAACTGGTTAATCATTTTGTCTTCTGGAAAAGGAATACAGTCAAAGTCAGAGGACAAGCCAATAGATCTGTCATGTTTTACTGCCAAAGATGAATATTCACTGCATGCCTGCAACTGCAAAATTTGCCACAAACTTTGAACCTAGAGCAGTGGTTCTCAACCTGTGGGTCCCCAGATGTTTGTGAACTTCAGCTCCCAGAAGCCCCAGCCACTATGGTCAATGCTCAGGGCTTCTGGGAGCTGAAGTCCAAAAACATCTGGGGACCCACAGGTTGAGAACCACTGACCTAGAGCATCTTGCACATTCTCAGGAATTCCTGCAGCAATGCCTAGATCTCATGGACTTAGACAAAAGTGCAGATGGTTTTTACTACAGTTGTGATACAAGATCAGCACACAGAGGGACTTCCTTGATCATTTAAATATTCTCCCTCCCCAAAGTCTCTCTGTCTCAAAATATTGCAACTTACCAATATACTCAGCCAGTCTCATAGTTGCTATTCAGTATCTTGCTCTACTTCAGAGCTAGTCACAAGGTAAACCGTGATCTAGAAGTAGAGGTTCAGTGATCTGCAGTTGACCTGCAAGGATTCTTGACTCCAGATAGATTTAAAAAAGCAGGAAGAAGACTCCCACCATCACCTCTAATTTATTCTGCTTAAACAGAAAACTTCGCCAAAACCAAAAGTGGATTTTGTGTGGAAGGCCTGTTCAGTTCTGAAATGAACAGAACTCCATGGCAGTTGTGAATCTCAAGGCAGTTAGTCTTGCAATAAGAGTTATCTAAATTCTGATTTAAAAAAAAAAAAAAGAACAGCCCTTGTAATCTTGCCTTAAAGGAAGATCTAGCTTCTTCCAATGGCTATTATCACCATTCATTCCATTGGGAGATCTGTGCAGTGTTGCAATCATCACTGTCTATCTTTAATACTCAGCCATTATTTCTTGGTCTGCTTCCCTAAACTGGGAGCCAAAGCCCAGAGTTATGTATTTTATTTTCCCTCTGAACAGCAGAACTGACTTACCTTTAAAAAGATGATGTTCTATTATTTATTTAAAATAATAACATTTACATTTCACCTCTCTCCTAAGAAGCTGAAGACAATATACATGGCTTTTCCCATTTTGTTCTTATAGCTACACGTGAAGTACATTCAGCAAGGGACAGAATAACTGGAGCAAGGTCACCTAGTTAGCTTCACAGCAGTGTGCAAATTTGAATCCAGATCTCTGTAGCCCTACTTCAAATACAACAATCACCCTTCCTCATTTTGGTGCACCCCACGTGTGTTAAAACTGCAATGCTTGGAATACCCCAGCTGGGCTGGCCACAGACTTGAAGGGGGGTTGCAGCTCAACACAACTTGGTGGCACCAGGTTGGAAAAACTGCTTTAACTACTATTCCACACTGGCTAAATAGAGCTATACAGAAACCAAACATAAAACAAGCCTGATACAAGGCTAAATATGATGATGCTACTCTCAAGAAAAATTACAACTACTTCAACAATTTAGGACAAACTGCTTGCTGAAGGACGCTGCGGGATCCATTATATGCCTGCACAAATTTCAATTTAGAAGTGAACCACGGCAGTGATCAGTATTATACAGAGTGGCACACAAAGCACAACAGAAGGTTGCCATAACACATTTATTCCACAAGAAGGGCACGGCTGAATTCTTAGGAAGTGCTGAGCAGCTTGGATCAGTGCTGCTCCTGACCTAATACCCTGACTCAAATAGTAGCTACTATTAGTCGTATACAAATGGTCATGTAAAAAGATCAAAGTATATACATGGGACCTTTTTAAAAAATTATAAGGAAAATGGCTGGACCAGGAAGTGGTTTAGCAGAATAGATTCAGAGCATGCGTGCTTTGAGAAGCTTGGCAAGTCCTAGTATAAGCCTGCTGAAAGTCTGCATCCACGTACTCCCCTCTTATGACAGAGATTATCTCCTAAAAGCATTGAGGGCAGCATGCACTCAGTATCCTTCATTCTTATAAAGGGTTCTTCTTCCCATTTGTTGTTTCTGGGGAAAAGTGAAGCCAGATAGTCATCTGACATCTACTTCCTTCTACAACGATTGGGTGGGGGCTGCTAACGCTCTTGGGGGACACTTTCCTACTGCATTGCCATAGTTCCATCCTATGGAATTCTGGGTTTTGGAGATAAGACAGTGGGTCATGATGAATATGATTTATACTTTATTTATCACAATGAGTATGATTAACACTTTATTTATATCCTGCCTTTTCTCCAAAACTGGTAGGGATATATGGAATTCTCAGCCAGAAAGCTACTCTAGTTCCTCTGACCAAACTACAAATCCCAGGATTCCACAGGACACAGCCATGGTATTTAAAATGGAACCCTAACACTATAAATGTGTAGTGTGAAAGGGTCTGCAGAATCTTTCCTTTGTCATCCTTTCCCCAACCCAGACTTTTAGGGCATGTTATAATATAAATATAAGAAGTGATATTATTGAACACTCAAAGCTTTACAGTTAACGGGATGAGTTTTGTGCCTGCTCATTTCCCTTTTTTTTTTTAACCTTCAGCCCTCAGAAAGGACCTTCACATGGTCTAATCATTTTAAGAAAAAAAGAAAAAGAACAAAATCAGAGGAATGAGATCCACAACAGAAAAAACAGACACATCTCCAAGTGCCAGAAGATGGTCTTTATTAGCTAAAAATTGTTTCAGCTTCTGGATACTCTTGAGGCCTTCTTCAGGGAGCTAAATAAAATCAGAATTGCAGAAAGTTCTCAGCCATGAAATTTATGGCTCAGAACTTTTTGCATTTTGATTTTACATAGTCCTCTGAATAAGACCTTGAGAGGATTCACAGGCTGAAGTGCATTGGGCTTTTCAACTAATAAAAGGCCCTTTTTTCAGCATCTTCAGACCTGTCTCCTTTTTCCCTTCTAGACTGTTTTAATACCCAGTTGTCATGATCATTTTAAGACCAACACTATCCCTGCATCATCTAGGAGCCTTAATTAGGAGGTATCATATTACAAAGTATTACAGACACTGGTCCAGCATTTTAAACTAGTCCATGTTAAAATTCTATCCTCAGAAAATCCATATTTCACTGGGCTAGTGGAATTTCTTCTCAAGTCATTTATTCACCACAATGTGAACTAGAATCTTAAAGAGTATTCAAAATATAACAGAATATAAGTGTCTATATCCCAAAGAACTCAACAGAATTCCCTTCTTCTTCAAAAGAAAACCAGGCATATATATAAAATATAGCCATATAAAAATAGCTATATAGATTTCCAGTTCTTTTGTTACTACGGGTTTTTTTTAGTACTGCTGAAAACACAGCTGGAAAATTTGACAAGGGAATACTGTGGGGTGGGGGTTCCCATTCATAGTCTACTGAATTACACTTAGTTCAGTATTCTCCTGGCAGATAGATAAAGGACATGCCCATGCTTCACTGAACATTAGGTATGTTTTTACTTTGCAACAAAATTCTTAAAGAGATATATTGGCAATTCCTGATGTGGCCTCATCAAGAGACTATATTTTCTGTCATATACAAGGTGCATGCCATCCTATACAGCTATTATATCCATGCACACTTCACTGCTGAAACATTACCTTCCCAGAGACGATTTTCTCATAGATCTGAATTGGCTGGTCTGCAAAAAATGGAGGGTAGCCAGCTGCCATCTCGTAGATGAGGACACCCAAGGCCCACCAGTCTACAGCTTTGTTATAACCCTGCAACAGGAAAGCAGGCTCAGATCACAAACACCAAGGATGAGCAGCACTTCACTGGAGAATAAGAATAAGGAGTGAAGGGTCCATGCTCTCATTCATGGCTGAGCAATGTACAGTATATTATTCCTGCTCATAGATAACTCACCTTGCTCAGAATTATTTCAGGAGCCAGATATTCTGGTGTTCCACAAAGGGTCCATGTTCGGCCTTTCACTCGTTTGGCAAAGCCAAAATCTGTCACCTGAGGATAAGAGAAAGAAAGAACAAGATTTGTTTGCAGTACAACGGAAGCATAAGCATGTGAAGAGGCAATGCTTAAGATGGGAAAACTAGAAAAGAGAAGAGCACCAATTGTGTAATATATTCTAAACATACATATTTGCCAAGGACAGGGAAAGCCTAACATCTGACAGTTGGGAGCATATTTGGTTAACCAGACAAGTAGATTTTTTTGCAGTACTTTGTTGGAGTGCTACATTTCCCGTAAATTAAACCCAAATGATAGAAAGATTTGATCTTCCCATCCTCCTCCTTTTGGCAATTCCATCATTTTCATAAAAAGCTATTTATGTTTGGCAAAACTTAGTCATTTCTAAAAATGCTAATTGCTTCAGATGTTCATAGAAAGGAGCTGTGTGTCCAGACATACTGACAAGGGCAGAAGCTCCTATGACAGTGGACAGCAGGATCCCATGGAGTGAATGGAAGCTGCCTTACCTCAATGTAGCCCTGCTGGTCAATGAGGAGGTTCTCAGGCTTCAAGTCTCGGTAGATGAGATCTAGTGAGTGCAGGTACTCAAAAGTCAACACAATCTGAGCGGCATAGAAGCGGGCATGAGGTTCACTGCAAAAAATGGGGGCAGGGAGAAGAAAGAAGCATTTTCGCAAACCACCTCCAACTAATGTAAGTCGAACTTTAGGTTTACCAGGTTTTTTTAGACTTCATTTCTGATAATCCCTGACCATATGTGGTTGTGCTGGCAGGGGCTTCTGGGTGTTGAAAGTTTCAAATATCTGGGGGACCAAAGGTTACAAAATCACTTTGCCTACACACCTTCCCATACCTCAGTACCAATGAGTTGGACATGCCTCCTCCACCATTTTCAATATGGCCTTCCGTTTTTAAAAAATCAGAACAGTTTTCTCCAATTTGGTGCTCTCCAGGTGATTCAGATCACAACTCCCATGAGCCGCAAATGTGATGGGCAATTTTGAGGGTGGACATGGGTGATAGTCCCAAGGAATCTTGAAAGCAACAGATCAGAGATGCTGAACTAGAAGCTTAGTTGCATACTTCACTTGCTCTGTTCCTTGTCAAACTTCTTATGCAGGACAATGGGGTTAGACACATGCAGACATCATTTCCTTAGTCTCTAGTATACCTAAGACACCACTCTCAGCCAACAACCCCTTAATGCAGTGGTTCTCAACCTGTGGGTCCCCAGATGTTCATGGACTTCAGCTCCCAGAAGGCCCAGCCACTATGGTGAATGCTCAGGGCTTCTGGGAGCTGAAGTTCACAAACATCTGGGGACCCACAGGTTGAGAACCACTGCCTTAATGCAAAGTACTCAGCTCCTATGGGCCTGGCAGTGTTAATAAGAAGCAGCAGCTACCCATGTCATCATTATTCCTCGCTGAAAGCTGTAATCTGTTTCTGATACTCCCTGACCTTCACAATCAGGTGCAGAATGGTTAATCTTTATTTCCAAAATTTATATCAAGACCTCTTTTTGTCCTCAAAAGACTACTTCTAATCTTAAAAATTTAAAACCATTTACAAAATTTAAAACATACATAACAAAATTAAGAGCAGGAATAAAACAACTTTAACAGGCAACAGAACAGACACCTTTTAAATAACTCAAAAATCATGTGGAACCAAAATATTTTAACAACCTGCCTGCAGCTGAACAGAGAGGAAGCGAACTCCACAATCTGAATGCCCATACAAAGAGGACCCATCCTGTGTTTTCATTAGCCCTGCCTCTCTTGATGAAGGGACACATCACAGAGCCTCTGAAGCAAATCTTCACATACAGGCAGGCTCCTACTGGAGGAGGCAGTCTTTTGGACATCCTGGCTGCAAAGTGTGTAGAGCTTCAGAGGAAATGAACCAGTACCTTGCCCAGAAATTAACTGGCAGCCATGTAGTTGACTGGTATAATTAAATCAACACAGCACATACAAGAAATCAGTCTGGTTGCCACATTTTGTACTATCTGTATCTTATGAATGATGTTCAAGGACAGCTCCATATATTGCATGTCACTATAATTTAGACACCAAAGAGTGCATAGCTTCCATTCTATCTCTGGATTCTTCCCAGACTGCATAACCTGTGCCTTGGAAATTAAAAGGTAACACAAAAAAACTGGAATGTTTTATTCTTTCAGTTTTAAATACAGGATGAAAAATCCCAGACACCCCTTGCTCCTTAGTCTCCCCCTTCCACCCCTGTTTTAATCCATCTGGCAAACTAAGCCAGGAAATCTAGCAGCTCCTCTGTTCCTACAGTTATTATGGCACTGCACAACCCTCACGACTGGCATGCTTCGATTGACACCATATTAATTGGCATTGATATAAATGATAACTTGAGGTGATGGCAAGGTCATGCTGGAAGAGGCAAATTTCTGACTATAAATGTGATGTGGCAAGGAAGGTCAGCCCCTCCTACCTCTTAGGCAAGATTACCCAGTCAGTTCAGGACAATAGAGCAGCCGCTCTGAATACAATAGGCATGAAATAGCTAGCTGGACTCTCAGAGCTGAAATAGGGAAGTTCCCACCAAATTGTGATTGACTTAATAATCCTGATCCTTGTGCACCTGGACCTTTCCCTATTGTTTCCCCACCTCTCCACAACATTCAGCTATTATGACAACCACTATTCCCTTGTCACTCAAACACAAAGCCCTTTAACTCTGTCCAGACTTCATTGTTTGTGTTGCAACTCCCATTGTCCGCTTGGCTGGGAGTATGAGTCACAATCATACCTGCAGGACATTTTTCAGGTACAAATATCCTTGATTTTAGGCTGCTCGGTACAGTCTCTTGCCATTCCAAACGCCACTCTGTCCATCCAATTCTCAAAAGAGAACTGTCCTTAATTTCTTGCCTAAGTCACATCACTGTTTTCTCTGCTTCTCTTTGGACCAGTAAACATCGCCCGAATCCCTCAACATCCTCTATCCCACTTTCCTCCCTTTCCTTCGGTTAGTCCTTGTGCAAGTGTGAGTGTTTGACTTTTTGTGTGCGTGGGTGAATCTTGTCAATAAAACACATTTTTAGCTTACATTTTATTTCTTGGTTGGTTCTTTCTTGTATGAGCCCGTAAAACATTGGTAAGCAAGGTCTCACAAAGTTTCCCACCTCTCGCAAGCCTCCTATTTGAGCTAATTATTCCCCCCTTTCGAATGGAGGCACTGGCATCACGAGTTGGCCCTTCTGGCACCCCTGGTTTGGGGTAGCACAATGAGAGAATCATTCTCTCTTCCACTGGTAAGAGAGCATACGCACCTGAACCTGCCAATCCGCCGTAGGTGGGAGAACATCTCACCGCCTGGGATGTATTCCATCACCATGTACAGATTTGAGTTATCCTGTAAGTGAGTGAAGAAACAGCTAAGAGCCATAGCAAGTATCACTCTGCTCTTACTTTCATTCCTGCAAGTCCAGGACACAATTCCCTCCTTTCTTGACAAAGGCTTTTCCTATACTGCCTTTCTTTCTAATGCACAGGCTAGCACAAGAGTGTTCACATATCTACAAGGGCATCTTATTTAAAAAAAGAGAGTGAAGGTTGAGGGTGGGAAAAGAAATTCCTGTACATGATACACAACTTGAAATTTATTTTATCTTAGTTTGTTCATTGTAATGTTTTGAACCACTTATATAATGAAACATAATGACAGTTTATATATGGTTTCCATTAAAATACTCTGCAAATTTCCATTTAAAATCTGAAGCAAATATCATACCTTTACAACTATGGAGAAAAAAGCCTACAAAAATTTTTACAAAGTGCTTATGGAACAGAGGTGACTAAGGAGCAGCTTCCAATGTTAAAGTCTTCAGGACTTTGTTCCTCTTCCCATGGCCACCAGCCCATCTCTTCCCAATCATTCTATTTCTTCCTTTGCCCACTACTCTTGCACCACTTCAAGTTCATTAAAATCTCATAAATCTCATAAATCCCTTGTCCTGTCACCTCTACTAATTTGCAAAATATATGTGCAAAAAGTTCAGGATGTTTGTTTAACACAAGATTATTTTGAACAGCAGACAGTGTCTTATTTCTAGTTCTTTTCATTACTATGTCTCTTCCTGCCACGACAGGATTCCTGGGAGCTCATCCATGTAGTCAGGCATCAAAGACTAGCTAAAGGCCAAAGCATATGTGTTCAGAATTAAGTCCCATTATCTTTTATGGCACTTATTGTTGGGTAACTGTATGTTTACAATTAAGATGCAATTTTCACCCTCAGGATCTAATAATTGGAACTATACAAAGTAGCATGGCTTCATTTGTTCATACTTCATTTTGAAGAAAAGTTTACAATTTGTTGAAATTTTATTATTAAGGACTGCCATGATGAATGGAAAAGCTATAAGGGACACAAGAGATACTGGTCGAATATACAGTCCTCCTTTGAGGAAACCCTGAAACAGACAATGAATTGATGGTCTCAGGGTTAGACCTGTGACATGTATCATTGTTAACTGCCATCAGGTCAGCTTCTATTTATAGTGACCCCCTTATAGAGACCTCCAAGTCATCAGCCGCCCTGCTCAGGTCTTGCAGACTCAGGGACATGCCCTCTTTGGTTGAGTCTGTCCATCTGTAATGCAGTCTCCCTCTTTTCCTATTGCCTTCTATCCTTACCAAGCATGATTAGTCTTTTCTAGTGAGTAATGTTTTCTCATGATATGGCCAAAGTACAACAGCCTCAGTTTAGTGATCTTGGCTTCTAAGAAGAGTTCAGGCTTGATTTGCTCAAGTCTTTTTTAGCAGTCCAGGATATCTACAGAACCCTCCTCCAGAACATTTCAAATGAGCCGGTTTTCTTCCTGTCAGTTTCTTCACTGTCCAGCTTTCATAACTATACACAGAAACTGGAAATATAATGGCATGGATAATCCTAACTTTAGTATTCAATGATATAGGTTTATACTTCAGAATCTTGCCTAGTTCCTTCATAGCTGCCCTTCCAAGTCCTAGTCTCCTTCTGATTTTTTGACTGCTGTGTCTATTCTGATTAATGACTGAGAAAAGAAATATTTCAATGTCTTCATCCTCTGCTTTAAGATTATGCAAATTATCTGTGGTCATTATTTTTGTTTTTTTAATGTTCAGCTGTAAACCTGTCTTTGCACTTTCTGCCTTGACTTTCTTCAGTAATTGTTCCAAGTCTGCTGTTTTCTGCCAGTAATATGGTGTCACCTGCATATCTTAAATTGTTGATGTTCCTTCCTTCAGTTTTCACACCTCCTTCCTCTGAGTCTAATCCTGCTTTATGTATGATATGTTCAGCATATAAGTTAAACAGATAAGGTGATAAAATTCAGCTTTGCCCGACCCCCTTGCCAAATGGAAATATTCCATTTCTCTGTGTTCTTTCCCAACAGTAGCCTCTTGTTCTGCATACAGATTACTCATCAAGGCAATCAAATGTTATCTGTCTCTCATAACCTACATAATCAATGCCACTGCTATAATCTATGAAGCACAGTCTGATTTTCTTTTGAAATTCTTTGGTGTCCTCCATTATCCAACATAAACACGTATATTTCTGCAATTTGAAGAAAAATAACTATTAATTTCCTCCTATAGGTTGGGTCTTTTTAAAATAAACTTTTCATGCAGGTAAGGTTAACTAAAGTCTTTAGAAACCTTGATCCAGAGCACAGCTAATGATTACATATTTTAGAACCAGGACAGTGAACCTATTATAACATCTGCATGTTGATCTTATTTAGTTTTCATTATAGGAAGTATTGGTATACTTGCAAAAAGCTGTTATGATCTCCAGAAAAGCATTTTGATGTCACTTTTCACTGTGGCATGGATGCTTCTGATGAAAAGCAGCAGCTGGAGCAAAAAAGAGTTTCTTTCCAGGACAGACACTTACATACTGAGAGTTCTTCTCTCCCCTTTCTAGGTCCAGCACCCTTCTTAAGGCTCGCATGTTTATGCAAACAACTGGAAAAGATGCAGGCCAAAAAAAAAAAAAAAATCCAGAAGTGTAAGGACCTATTGCAGGGAAGACAGATAGAAGTGGCCCACCCACCTTGGGAGCAACCACTGCCTAGGAGAAGCCAAGCAGCCAGGTGTGGATTCCTGGGATGAGCATTGCTTAACGGCCAACATCCCTGATGAACCCAGGAAGGTTGGCCAAAGAGACCCTCTGCTGGCCTGGTGAAAATAGAAGTGTATGGCAGCAGTCTGAAGGGTTGCTTGAGGTAGTATGAAGCAGAGACTCTTCTGTTACTCATTGCCACTCTCTCCCTGCTGCTGCAAGGAAATCTTCACAGGTGATCGTTTACAAGAGAATGTTCCTCATGCTGGAAGCAGCATCAGCAAGATTTGGACTATACATGTTCTAATTGGTATCTTTTCTATCATATGTATGCATGAGACCTATGTAAAATAAGCAATGTGGCAATACAAGCTGGGCGAGGATGCTTGTAGAAAGTGTGGTGGCTAAGGTACCAGGTACCATGTGAAGGTACCACTCTTTGCTCAGCTACACAGTGCCTCCTAACTAACACATGGACACAAGGAACCAAAGTTTTTTCAGTCCCTTCAGAGAACCAGAAATCCAGGGAGAGAGAAAAAAATGAGAGTGAGAGTGAGAAAGAGAGAGATGCTTGGCATTACTTACCTTGAAAGAATACTCTAGCCTGACAAGGAATGGAAAGTTCACAGCCTGGAGTATACGCTTTTCATTGAGGGTATGCTCAATCTGCTTCAGCTTAACGACCTGCAAGACAGGAAGGACATCAGCCAGAGTCAGGGATACTTTGCTTTTCAACCCCTGGCACCCATGCACTGTGCCCACTTGCTGGCAAGGCAAGACTCACTTTCTGCTTGTCAAGGATTTTCATGGCAAAATAATTCCCAGTATCCTTGTGCTTCACAAGCATCACCCGCCCAAAGGAGCCCGTACCCAGGGTCTTCAGCCGTTCGAAATGATCCAGGCTGGATGTGTTCTGGAAAAAAAAAAAGGAGAAAGGAAGCAGAGGAAGAAATCTGCTCTGTATTCTGGGCTCTAGACATTGACATTTTGGGAACCTTTCAATCGCCATGAAGATTCAAGATACTTATTTCACCTGAAAGATAACCCCCTTCAAGCATTGTCATGTCCACTCCTGTTGTATTAGAACAGCAATTCTTCCAGAAGAGGGATGTTTCTGTGGAGTGCCAATTCTTCATCCTGAAATTTACAACGTTCACCAAGAACACGCTTGGGGTTGGAAGCACAGTTAAGAATTTACCACCAGAGGGAGCAAAAGACAACAGTTTTTATAGAAAAAGACACAGCCCTTCCAGGAGCCAGCAAAAGAAACAAACTTAATCCACAAAGAGTGGGTATTGGTTTATGTACAGGTTTATGTACAGCAGAGTCGGTGCTAAACGGAGGGCTGGACCCAACGGCCTATAGGGCTCCTTCCAACTCTATGATTTTATGACAGTGAGCATGTGTTGCACTGCAACTCTCATCTGCCCTAGGCAGTATGTCCAATGGGGACTGCAGACTAACATCTGAAAGATTACAATTCTCTCATTCTTGATGTAGAGCTACCAACACTTTCCACATTCTTAATAAACTGAAATTACCTACATACAGTGTGTCACATCAGACCACAGGATAAAAGAGTGATAGCTCTCCAAATCATACTAATTGCAAAGCACAATTATATGTAACAGCATGCTTATGTATAATAAATACCACAGGGGGAGCAAAAGGGGCAAGACGAAACAGCAGCATCTAAATTTCAAGGCCAGCTCACAGAGCCATTGTATTGCCATATAGCTGCACTGTAGCAATGATTTCCCAGAAAGCTAAAATACCAGATGCTTTAGTAGAACAGTCAGGCACTTTCCAAATATTTTGGGGCTGCAAGGGTGGAATATGGCCTGCTAACGCATAGGAATAGAAATGATGGGTTAATGTGTTTTGATTCTCGCTGCCAGATGTCACATGGTTCTTTAAACTGAGTTATTTAGACAAAGTTTTAGTATTTGCTCCTTGACCAGGCAAGCATCCTGGACACTGGGGAATCTTATCAGAAGCTTTTGATTTATTGGAAACATTTGAGTGTCACCTCTGAATCCATAGGGCACCTAAGGTGATACATAATGGTTAAAAAGATTTAAAAGATCGAATAGATGACTAAGAACAATGAAAACCAAACTAACATAAACCAAACTCTTTAAAAGTACTCTAAAACCACAGACAATTAAAGAACAGTTAAGAACAGCATGTTCCAAGCTATTTCAGAACTAAATCAGCAAAAGATAACCCAATCCAAATGTGTGTCTCTTGCATTCAAACCAGACTACTTATAAAACCTGGAAACTTTCCTCTCTTGTATCTCTAGCTACAATCTATCTTCAAATTGCTTCCAGGAAGGATAGTAAAGGCAATGGCATCACATGAAGTCACACAAGCTCTTTTTTAGCCCTCCAAGGCCCCAATACCCCTGATATTGCGGGGGGAGGGGCAGTCAAGAAAATACTCAAAACACCCATCTGCATTCTCTAGATTCTGGTCTGTTTCTCAGCCCACCCATTTGTAACTACATAGTAAATCAGAAGTAACTTTAGGTCTCTGCTGGGCCCAAAACATCTGAGAAAGGATGGCAAAATTGCTTCCCACTGAACATGCAGGGGCCATTTTGTGTTTAAATAAAAAATAAAAAGCATTTTTAAAATTTTGAGGGGAAAGGAATACAAGGGGGAGCACTCCACAATCTAGCCAGAGGTGTGTGGCCTCCAAACCTTAGTTAGTTGCCCATCCCTGCTCTGGCATAAACTGTGATACACCTCTCTCAGAGCCCCACTTTCTTTGGCATGGCAGCTTAGCATGGGAAATGCTAAGTTCATCTTTCATTTTACCAGCAGTAAGTGAGAATTTTGACACTACCCTTCTCAGGCATTAATGAAACCGAACCTGTTCATATTTTTAAAAAGCAGAAGAATAGAACCTGACAAAGCAACACCACATTTAAGTTAAGGCTGTGATTCCTATGTCTGCTGAATATGCGACAAGCACCGAGGCCAGTGCTTCCCAAGCTAACTGATGTGGCAGATCAATAATTCTTTTTCCAATGTGCCAGGGACCAGTACTGTATGTGTGTCATATCTGCACTGTTTCCTCAAAAGTCACCACAGACTGGCAGCCAATAACTTGCAGACTGATATCAATCCACAGATCTCTGCTTTTAGTAGTACTGGCTAAGGCCATGGATACATTAGATTGATTTAAACACAATGCGCAGAACCCAACACTAGGGGTGGGAACAGTAAGGGCCTCTAGATGTTGCTGAACAGCAACTCCCAGCACTTCTCACCTTCAACTCTACTGGTTAGGGCTGATAGGATTTGCAGTTCAACAATATCTGGAGGCTGCACAGCTATTGTTTCTTTTCTTACCATCCCTACTGTCACTTTCAAAGGCAGCCTAAAGAGTTATAGAAGAAGAGTAATAAGCCCCAAGTCACGATGCTGAGATCAAGGAAAAGAAGGCACAAGCACCACCATACCTGTGATGGATTCTCCCATTTCTTGAGGAAATCTTCTTTGGCTTTGGCAAGAAACTCCTTCACTGCAAGGAAGCAGATGTAGAGAAATATTAAGAAAAGAGAAGGATACCTGAGTACCTGAGCTACTGAAAACTTTTTGGGAGTCTAGGAAGCAAGTGTCCCTTTAAATCCTGCCAACTCTCATTTCTTTGAGTGGCATCTTGGAGTAACTGCCACAAATAGAGAAGCCAGAAGGCAACACTTTCCAGCAAGTACAGTTTCCAAGCAGTCAGTTTCCTATAGGGCAGAAAACTGACAAACAAGTCCTTCTTTGAGGTTTGCCAATGATACATTAAAACTGGATGGAGCAACTGCTGGCCTATGGCTGTGCACCCAACAGAAATCTTCCTGGGAAGTCCATGTGACAAGTGGAGCTCCAAGCCCGTCCTGGAAGTAAAGAAGCTCGTCAACTCTGCTTGAAATCCCTGTCTGACTTTCGATTTATCAACATGTTGTTCATTCAAGGAGCCAAGATCTGCATAGTCCTCACACACTGCAGAGAATTTCAGCCCACACTGGGCTCCCTGTCACTTCATTGAGAAGGGGAAATTTCTGGAAGGAGAGTTAGGGGCCCCAGCTCTTTTTCCTCAAATTCAAGGCCTCCTCACAAGGCCTTTAAGAAGCCAGATCCCACAGAAGACAACAAGAGCAGGGCCAAATCCAGAAGAAAACACATGTTCTCTTGGCACAACACATTTTTCATCATGATGCCCTGCTCAGAAGGTACTCTCCAAAAATCAAAACATAATTCAAGGACTGAGCTTTTAAGACTGGAGGATGTATGCCCTGGCAGCAATTTTCCTCACAGAAGGTTCTCATGCCAGGGCCCCAAACTTATTTTTGGAACTGGCAATGGAGGGCATCTTCCAAGAATGAAGTTCAGAGGAAAAATCTGAGCATGGACAGAGCCTTCTGGGGCTCAGCCAATACTTAGCATCCTATGACTCTAAAGGGTAGAATGCTCTGACAGCCAGGGGCTCTTTTTAAGCATTTCACAGCCATAGGTGAACTGCTCCAGGAAAAGAAACTTCTTTGCAACCAGGGCAATACTGGAAGAGGCCCCAAGATTAATTCATCTTGGTTTTGAATTCACCCTGATTGCAAAACCAATCCACTAACTAGATTGCATGGACTGGTGTGGGCTGAATGGGCCAGTGGGCTGGACACTATATACAATATCTCTCTTCAGCCCTCTAAGTGTGTTGGGAATTGAAGTCCAATACATCTTGTTGAGATGTTGTTTGCAAAGAACTGCTATACCACATCCAGACCATTAAGATATACATACAGTCAGTGCTTAGCCCCTGGAAACAATGGATTCTGGGAGGGAGTGTTGTGCCCATCCAAGGGCAACTCTCTAGTGCCCCTGGAATGTTCTGTATTTACAAGGCAGGCAGGCATGTCCTTCTACACATACACTCACAAGGATAAGTTGTATGATCTGGCTTTCTGAAGCTACAAGAGCATGATGACATCAGCATGTTTACGAAGACACTTCTCAAAGGTGAACAGAGAAATTATCAAACCAAGCCAATACTCGATGGCACGACAGAGTTTCAAGACAGTTAATATATAAGAAAATCCAACTCAGCATGACTGACTTGTGATTAAATTAGCAATTTCCAGCTATCATATTAATTAGGGGCGATTCTTGGAAACATGGAGACAATAAGCAGTAAAGGCCATGGAGTTTGTCAGACAGAGAGACAGTGAGATGAATCCATGAATCCCATCCCTACTTTCCTCTGCTCTAATGCCCAACAGTGCCATGAAGGATAGAGTATCCCATCCCAACCCTTTATGCAAATTCTGAACAGAACTTCAGTCTGTAGTTTAAGCAGTTAAATACATTGAGTAGGTTTCTTTTCAAAACCAATGATGCTATGGACTATGCTAGTCCAGTTATTATCCAAGTTTGACAATGTCCTTGGTTTATCACAATTTTTGGTTTGGCTATGGACTAAAAAGTTTGGGGGGCTGTGGAAAAAGTGGCACAAAGGCTGGGCTTTAGAAGGCAAGGCTCCACTCCAGACTAGATATCCAAACTTTAAGAGACCAGGCACCAGACTCGTCTGCCCTGGCTATCTATTTAAATAACAGAGACCTGCTGATGCTAGAGTGGCAACTGCTACAGCACAAAACTAGGTAAGGCAATGTCTGCAGTGCTGGATTGGTATCTTGTGCTGGGCGTGCGCCTTCAGATCACATCCACCCTCCCCAGCATCTTAATGGTTTTTTCACCTTAACTCGCTAATTTTCGATAAAGTCTCCAGCATCCCTATGTTAATTCTTCATCGCTCTGGGCCCTAGCCGGTATGTGTTCCCTTAAAGGGAACAGGCACAGAGCTAGACAAACTAGCAGCTCTTAGCCATGCTAAATGGATCAGCACTAGCCTCAGAAACACTACTGTGAAGTTGATTACAGGGGCCCTCTGGCTCACAGATCCCCACCCCCTATTGCCAAGCCATGCAGTTTTCCTCAATTGGCTAAGAATGGAACAGGCTTCTTCTGTCTTTTCCCTACAGCATGAAATTGGGAAGACAGGAAAATGGAGGGGCCCCTAGAATAAAGTCTTTTGGAGGCATCAGTCCAGAGCCACAAAGTTGCTGCCACCACCTCCTCCTCCTTGCAGGACAGGTGCCTCACAGATGTTCTCAGAGCAGTCCCCCCACCCAGTTCCTTCACACTGCAGCACTGAGCCGCTGGATTTCCCCCAGACATGCACACAAGCAGACGTGGAGCTGCAGCTCAGCCTGTCTGACCTACTTTCTCTTTGTCTCCTGCTTTATCCATATTACTTACAGTTTACACCTTCCCCCACATAGCGCAGCCTCCTCCACAGCCTGCATGCAGATTTTCTACTTCCACATAAGGGAAACTGGACCGCTCCTCTTCTCCCCCAAAGCTATTGCGGCTTCAGATGGTCCTCCAAAAAGATTAGCATTTTCTTTTCCCCACCCCTCCATCTCCAAAACACTAACCTCTTACATAAGCCATGAGGTACCTCAGACAGTAAAGGAGCATCCCAAGCCTTTAGGCCAGAGTGAGCACTGTGATCTAATCTGACCCCCACCTCGAGTGGGCAGCCACTCTTGCATCACACCCAAGAGCCTCTGACTGAACTCTAACCATCAGCTCTCCTGGGGTCTAGATGGATGCAGTTCTGCATTCTTGGCAGCTACTCCATTCTCCATACTGTGGCTAGGGGGCTGGAAGGTTATTCTCGTCCATAAAGTGAGCCTCCACATTATGAAGCCATTTGGCCTGACTTCATAATGAAAACGATGCCATCATGTGGGAAAGTCATTCAAGTTATGGAACATTCAGACACAGAACCGCATATAAATATGTATGTCCACATACGAAAACAAAGAAAAAGAGATAAGATATTCAAGTGTCATATACATCCTTTTTGGTGTGTGAGCACATGCACATATTCTTTTCTCTTGCAAGTGAAACTGTAAGGCAAAACTTTAGGTAAAATACAGATGGGTTAGAATAAGATTGCCCTAGGAGCTGATATGGCATATCAGCAATCAGCTGGTCATCTCATTTAGATTTTAATGCAGCCTTGCAAAGGTGTCTTACCTGATGACACTGCCTGGTGTGACCAAGTAAGAGAGGTCTTCCACAGGCCAAGGGCTTCTTTACAGAACTGAACAATTCTTATGTTGTACATTAAAAGCATATTTGTCATACACTGTACTCGTATCTTCCTTCAATGGTAGACTGTGCTGGTTGAGGTTATCACCCTCTCCCAGGTTTCCAATTCAAGTTAGGAGAGTCTGTGTGGTGGAGTGGATGAAGAGCTGGACTGGACCAGGTAGACTAGTATCCATCCTTAAAAATAAGCTCAATGTGTATGTGTTTGGCAAAGTGACACTCCCAGCCTAACCTAATTCACAGGGCTACTGGTAGAACAAATTATAACAACACCTCAGTCACTGCCTTAGATTTCCTGGAAGGAGGAAACCAACTCCCATCACTCCTTCTCATACTCTCAGGCATGCTTCCTCCTCCCAGGAAATCCAGGGAAACACCTGTGGATTTTGAACATCTCTAGTCATTGGTCTTACACAGATGAGTCTCTGATTGTATAGTGGCTGTCTAAACTTACTTGTGCCAGTGAACTTCTTAAGCTGTCCATGCACTGCATAAAACAACACAGTATTTACTTTCAATGACCCTAAAGCTACTGCCTAACAAATTGTTAGATTAATTCAAATTCTAGACTTTTGAAAGAGAAATGTTCTCTTTTCCCTTCATCTACCTTAACACCCTTCATAACTCTATAAACTGTCTAAGTAAAGGTGAGTCCCATGCTTGTCTTCAAAGGAAGCTCCACTCACCCAAACATTCCAACCATTTCAACATTTCAACCATTTCAACCACTGCCTCTTCTTCTACAATCTCCTTTTTGAAATCTGGCCCCTAGAACTGCACATGGCACTTAAAATGTAGGCACACCACAGACGTACAATGCCACAACACTGTTTCATTTCCAGTTCCTTTCATAGTAATTCCCAGTTACAGATCTGCCTTTTTTTCACCACAGTAGCCTACCGAGCTGGCGTCAGTGTGCTTTCTACTATGACCTTGAGTCCTCGCTTTCAGTAGTGACAGCTAATTTAGATCCCATCAGTGTATGCACAAAGTTAAGAATTTTTTGTCCTTTCTCACTTTGAATCTCATCTGCCATTCTGCAGTATTTCCACAGCATCCAGCTTGAAAAGTGCCTTTGAAGAAATGCTCATACTATTTTTTGGTTTGTTTTTAAAAGGAAGTTTTCAAGCCTATGCAGTATTTCACAATAAAATGACAGTGTTGGGGTTTTTGGCTAGCCCTGCCTTTTGAAAAAAAAAAAGTCCAACCAGCTTAACTTAAGCCTTTAGCTCTTTGCTTTCTCACCCATCAGTGCCTTACTGTTTTGTGAATTTTTGCTTCATGATTTTACACATTTCTTTCAAGCCACTATTCAATTCTGTATTACTGTTGCATTTTGTACCAGTACAGACATTTTACAAATGTTTTCTAAGCACCAGAACACAGGAAGCTGTCATATATTTTCCAAGGTCAGAACTGTGGTCTACCCAGCTCAATACTGCTAGTACTGGCTGGCAGCTGCTCTCAAGGGTTTGAGGCATCAGTCCCTTCCAGCCTTACCTGGAGATGCCTGAGACTGAAGTCAGGGCTTTGTACAGGAAAAATACACTCAGCCACTGCACAATGGCCTTCCTGTAGGTAGCTATTCATCCCTCCATCCATATTATAGGCCCACATTATAGGCCTGACTTTGCCACCACGGTATCCAGAATCTGGACTGAACAGGCTGGGGAAGGGCAGATTCACCTCCTTCCGCTCTTGCTTAGGCACAAAAGGCCCTAAAGACCTCCATTCCCAGCATGAGGATTCAAGCTCATTGCTACAGTGGAGATTCTTCTTGGAAATGCCATTTATTCTGCTGGTTGTACATCTGAGAGAAATATGTGATCATATTCTATGCCTTGTTTAGCCTAACAGCAATTTAGAAGTTATATGCAAAGCCCAGCTATCATTAATTCATTATCAGACCCTGTCCCTTTCTTCTCTCCCCTTCCTCCCAAACAAACAAAAGATAAACTGTAAGCTGTTCAAGTTAGACATCCATATTTTGTATATACTCCCAGGGACTGCAATGACATTCTATACAGGAAGAACAAATGAAAAATTGCAACAAAATGATGCAGCATACAGCCAACTCCAACGCCTTCAGCAACAGGAAGCTTATAATACTGTTTGGAACCCATATTTATAATTTTACTTTCCAATCCGTCTGAAACATGCTCCTGGTCCACTACAAAATACTAAACAGCTCAGGATCTGGATTGGCTGCCAGTTTTGAACCCAAGCACTTTACCACTGAGGAGTAGAGCAGGTATAGGCAACCTGTGATCCACCAGATGTTAGATTCCAGTCCCCTCATCTCTCACAAATGGCTCTGCTGGCTAAGGCTGATAGGAATACAGTGCAACCTGGTACACAGCATGAAAAGAAGAGTATGTTAGATTTGTGGAAAATATCCCCCAGAGTTCTTTCTCTCTCTCTGTTCTCCATAGTCAAATTATACCACCAAACTTGTGTGATTCAACTGCCCTGAGCCATATACTCACATAGGGTTGAACTCACACAGCCTACCCAGCTCCAGTTATGTTTAATCCAGGGATAGAGAAATTTGGCCTTCCAGATGCTTTGAGCTTCACCTTCCATTGACCCCATTCAGTACAGAAATGCCTAGCCCCTGAAACAGGGAGGGAGTTATTCCATTACTGTCCCTATACCAGCTCCCCATGCTTGATGCCCAGATGTTTTAGACAACTCCCACTCACCCAGTTAACTTGGTCAAAGGTAAGGAATCATGGAAATTGCAGTCCAAAACATCTGGAGTGCGCTAGGCTGGGGAAGGCTGTTTAACACTTTAAACATCACAAAAGTCCTAGAAACTGTTATGAAATTTAGTCAGTTATTTTTCTTTCAGTTCAAAAATTCTGCACGCCTAGGGAGTTCTCCAACTATGCAGAAGGCACTGAATTATTTCTGGGTGGCCCTCTTTCACCTGCAAACTGATAAGACTCAACTATACAGAAAATAATGCAGTCCTTATGGTCAGGACTGCATGGGGTAGCACCTGTATTAAGGGTAGCACCCGTATTGAAATAGATGGTTTTCCAGTACTGTTGACCAGCTCTGTTTAATGGTGACTTAAAGCAATGAAATTCAGTTGGAGTGTCAGGATTCAAAACTAAGTCATGCAATTTCTTTTTGTAAACTTTTTGCTTGATGCAAAGGAGGCAAACAGCAAAAGCAGAGTGTGGAGGCCAGGCAAAGAGAATAGAGTAGATGAGAGAATGAATTTGACAAGCGTATAGAGAAGGACAAGGAGCAAGAAAAAGAAAAGAAGAAAGAAAATGAGGAGGACAAAAATGGGCCCCATATAGTTAATTGGCCTTAAATTGTAGTTTCTCATCTGGAAAGGGAAAGACTGCTGACTTAAAGATAGGATGTTACACATTTGCTTGTTTAACCATTCAAATATTTCAAATGTTGTTTTAAGCCTACTGCCTTCAATTAAAAGAACATACACACTTTAACTATGAGTCCTACCATGTAAATGAGCTGGAAGACAAAGCTCTCTAGCAGAAATATTTTAGGGTTTCAACAAATTTCTACCAAAGACATACACCTGAAAATTTCCTTCATCTGCTCACTAGAGGGCTCTTGCACCTTTCTTGAAATTAGTTTCTTCCGTTAGCTCTGTTGGGAGAAACAGCACAGAAAGCTGTGGGGATCCACCACCTACCTTGGTCTCCATTTATGCTCTCTTCCTCTCACTAACATTTTCAACAACAGCCATGCTCCCAAACTTGTTCAGACTATGATTGAACAAGAATGCCATCAACACAGCTAAATTGATGACTGAGTGGAAGCAACAAAGGGAAGAGGAGAAACTGACAAATGTGTCCAATTTTGACAAAGATCCAGGTGTTAAAAGCAGCACTTTTCACAAAACAAAACAAACAAAAACTTCTCCATGCCACCATTTGAATTGAAAGCACCCCTTGCAGAAACCAACCTATGAAGGCATTTTCTATTAATGTCAAGTTGGTCAGACTCCACAAATCCAGCTTTTGGAACTGCTCAGCCGTGTCCAATTGCACAAGGGCCTAACACACTGACCTATGCCAAGACAAACACCAGAGGATAGGTGGCTAATAGAGATGCAGCTACAGTAATATTTCAAAGTCTCTGGTATCTCTGTCCTCTCTCACTGGTTCCAAACACAGCTGGCAGCCCATATCATTGGTGGACAAACCAAAAGTCATCAAGCAACCAGGCCAGACAATCATTTTCATGGCACTGATCTCTCTGGAAGCCTTTTAACTCTGAGAATTTCTCCCATCAGGTTTATAGACTCATTCGCCATGCAGAAGCTGCTTTAATCAGACATACTGCCTTGTTTCTCTTCCCCTCTGAGAGGAACAAAGCAACTGCTTTTCACCAAGGGAGAGAGCATCTTGTTCAGCACAGAAGGGCATCCTGCAAAAGCTGTAAGAGCTGAAAGGTCACCAATAATCCATATGTAATTGCAGCTGAATATGATTTCCATGAACATGGTAAACATGAAGCATTATTTGACAGGCATGTTGCATTTCTTCGCAACTCATTCTTCTAAGAATTTTTTGTGAGGAGGAGAATCCAACCTCCATTTTTTCATCCATCCAGCTACTTTCTCTGTACACTGAAATGGTTAAGAAAGACCACAGCCCTTCATAACATACTTTGGGGAAAGGGAGTACAAAAGGAAATCTGTATTACTGGTGAAACTCACAGTGTACTTTACAGAAGGTAGGCATTTGTGGTAGTGAAAAAACTAACACAAACTTTAAAGAATTGTCTGTAGAGTAACATTTGTGTATCAGGGTAGGTGGTATCTTCTGTTTAAAGTAAAAACAAAATCTAGATTACTCAAGAATGTGAACCACACTCCATATCTGAAGGGTAGGTGAGGGACTCCAGGGTTATTTTGGGTTGAAGAAATATTCGTTGTTCATTCCACCCATGTGAGGGGGAGGGATTGGAATTGCAGTGGAGGAACACATGCTTTGCAAGCGAGGAAACCTAGGTTCAGTCTGTGGCATTCCTGGGTAGGACTGAGGAAGACTCCTGTCTAGAACCCTTGAGACAAACTGGAAGTCAAAAGAAACTAGATATCCCCAACCACATGCTTTGAACTACAACTCTCATGAGACACAGATAGCACAGCCAATGGTCAGGGGTGATGTGAGTTAAAATCCCAAACATTTGGAAGGCCAAGAGTTGAAGAAAAGTCTTGTGTAGACAGTCCTGAACAGAGTTGAACAAAAGTCTCACAATATAAGGCAGCCTCTTGTGCCACCCACCACCACCATGTTTTTGGGCCTCCATGGCCTGTTCTTTATTTAACCAGAAAATAAACCAGAAGTTGCCTTCAGTTTGCTTCCTGGTTAAATAAAGACCTCTCCCAGGCCTTTATATAAAACAGCCAGCGGCAGATCCAAAAATATGTCAAACTGTCCTCCACACCCCTCAGGAGGTATAGGGCACATTTTTAGTATTAAAACAATTCAAAATATTTTTTTAAAAAACTCACAGGAGGCTGGTATAGCTCTCAGGATCTCAAAAACACCTGGGGGCGTTAACACATGAGCCGGGGCTGTGCTTTCCTTATCCTAAGCATAGGTTCTTTCCAACTGTTCATGCATACTTGGATGTTACATCTTCTCATTTAAATGTAATCCCTATATTAGGGGGTAGGAGTATAAAAACTGGTGAGCAAAAATGTTTATATTTGTATTTGGAGACATTCTATTCTCATTTCTTGTGGCTCAGTGCATAGATCCTGGGACTCAGCTTTGGGCTGAAGTTATGTTGTGCACCGTATGCTGATCTGCTGCCCATGTATCCTAGAGTTCCTATTTCGTTTCCCAATAAAGAACAAGAGCAAGCGTGGAGTAGCGCTCAGAACGATCGACAAGGACTGGAGGAACCCTTATTCAGTTATCCTTAGTCAGCCATGTAGCTCACTGGACAGTCTTGGGAAAGTCCCTCAATCTACCTAAGCTAACTTACTTTACAAGATTGCTTGGAGGAACTAAACCTGGTATCCTGTGTTCCCTGAAGGAAGGGTAGGACGTTAATTCAATTTTATAAAAATCTGAAAAACAAAGTCCCCTCCTCTAAAAATATTGCAAAACCAAAATGAAATAAATGTTTATACCACTTCATGACTTGATTCTAACTGTAGACTTGGTATTTCAGTCACAAATATTTTTTAGAGGTGTCAAAGGAACAGAGTTTAAAATGCTAGACTTCATCCACTTGGTTACATTGAATCTCCCAGTCTCTTTCCAGGCCATTTGCTGTTTGCATATCCTAGCTATCCTATAGTGTTCTGTGTTAGCGATACTACCGCACTGTGTCACTGAGGGAGGTGGGAAAATGTAAAGTGATGCATTGGCAACATCTGAGAGAAGTGATGCAGGCTTGGATATACTTTGGACTAGGGCTCTGAGGATGCTTAAGGATTCCTCAGAGATCACACAACAGTTGCATGCCACAGTCATCACTTGCCCCTCAAGGGGCTTGTTAGCCAAAATGATGATGGGTTTTTGTTGTTGTTGTTTTGGAAACCTTGTGAAGAGGGAGGTCCCTTGTGTTGGGGAATATCTTGATTTAACTCTCTCACTACCAACAAGACAAGAGCAAGGCTGTGCTGTAAATTCACGACAAAAGTAATATTCGATCAAGCCTCGAGTAATCCCACTTAATGCTGTAATCCTAGGATTGACTTCAAAACTTTCCCATAGAAGTTTTTTCTAGGTGATGGTAACATTCTCTTCTTGCCATGTCTTAATCTTCTGGTGTACTGTCATGAGAGTAGATTGAGCTATTTACACAGAAGAGCCAGTTTACAAAGGATGGGACTGAAGTGGATATCTCTGGCTGTCTTGCACACTCTCTTGTGTACATGTCTTGTGTACATGCTGCTTCTAGAGTGGACTGATTGAAAGAACAATCAAAGGGAAAGCTGTGGCAAAGAAGATGGAGGTGACAACATGGCAGGATTGGGCCTCCAGGATAGGAAAAGGGAATTAGCTTCCTCTTTAATGGCAGCAGGGTGGGCTGGGGAGAAAAGGATATTATTTTTAAGATGAAATTGTCCCCCACATCCACTAGTGGGCGTGGAAGGTTACTTTCTTTTAAAAAAATTAAACTTTAATTATTTAATGTTTTGAAAATTTCAAGGGAAGACGTGGTTTAAAATTCCAGTGGGAGGTGTATGAGTCTCCAAGGTCCTGTAGGGGGCCCAAGACGCCCCCAATCCCTAGAAGGTACACAGTTCAGCCTAAGCAGCGGAGAAAGTCCACAAACATGGATTCTTCTACCCACAGAAAAAAGACATTCCATCTACAGGTATCACTGAAAACACATGTGATTCTAAATGCATCGTTAGAAAGCCAGGGTCTCTCCCCTCATATCAGTGTTCAAAATAGCAGTTGGCACTGTAGTAGCAGCAAGAGACCACACAGTGCTAGTAAAAGACAGGCAGCCACAGTTATTCTCCAAGAAACAGCTCTGAGCTGTTCAAGATGCATACTTTCTGGGAAGAAAGAAAATGAACTCCAAAAAGGGTAGAAATATATCTCCTCAGGGATGACCCCTTCAAGATTAACTATTTAAATTATTAATCAGTTCTAATAACAGTCAAAGCTGCTGATTTCCTGAAGAGGATGCATGTGAGGAGTTCATACCTATCTATGCAAAGAATTTACCCCAACAGATTCTTTATCATAGGTAGGATTGCAAAATTCACATGTGCCCTATGACACTGAGCCTTTTTCTCTGCATACACCAACTTGCAAGCAGCAGATTGATCCACCCCCAGAGGGGCATGGGGTGAGAAAGAGAGAGAAAGAACCCATCAGCCCTTCATCCCACCCAAGACCCCACTGTTGCTTACCATCCATCCAGTGGCCCTCCACCCTGGAGTCCACCTGATGACCCTGTTGTTTCTGCAGCCGGAAGCATACAGTTAAGAGGTCACAATGCGTGGTGGGGAACGGCTGGCCCGATGTCTCATGGGGGACTTTGCCCCTGGCGTCAAAAGCAAACACGGACCCCGCTTGGGACTCAACCTGTCCTGGAAGCCAAAGAGAGTCCCCAGCCAGCACAGGGCTGAGCGCAGCTCCAAAGCACGCCTGTTTCGCCTCCTCTCTCTTTCCCGTGAATGCATCGATATGGACCACGTTACACCCAAACAAAAGGATCCACCATAGCACTTGGAAACCCCCTCTGGCAACACCAGCTGCTCCCTCAGGCACGGCAGACTCTGTCTTGAAGGTCCCTCATATGCCAAAATCCTGGCGTGCCAAGTTGGAGAGAACGTGGTCTCTATCTAGAGATTAGGTAGACAGCCACTAGGGATGCTGTGCAAATAGGCTCCCTTCAGCATCACACTTCTCTGAAGTCCAGAAAACAACGGCTCTATTAAGTGGGGCAACTGGTTATGAAACAATGCCTCCCATCAGCACACTGGGGGGAGGGGTGGCAGAGCAGGGGATCACATGACAGCAATGCAAAGAGAGAGAGAGAGAGAGAGGGAGGGAGGGAGAGAGGGAGGGCAGGGAAACAGGCTGCCCGTTGCTGGAGTTCACAGGCCTATCACAAAAGGCTGCCACAGACCCTCCCACGCTCCCCTGGGAGGTTGTCCAAGCCAGGACCAGGCTGGATTATTAGGCAACGGCTTGTTTTCAGGTTGTGCCCTGTACCTCTCCCTTCTACTCCACAGCAGCAACAGATTGGGGGAAAGGTAACACAAAAAGTGAACGGCAAGTCTCCTGCAGCGGCTGAGAGATACCATTCTTCCTCCATCAGAATAAAAACGACAAGGAACCCAGGCATGCTCCTTGCAATTTTTTCATTCTCTCAAGACTTCTCTCATCAGTGCCTGCCTCATTCTTCCTTTTCCTGTTGATCACTTGTCTGCCTCTTATGTTCTTACTTTGATATATATGATGTGAAAGGTGACAGAGTTGCTCAGATAAGAGGAAGTCCCCAAAGATTAAGAAGGCAGCCATTCTTGAGAAACAAGAGCAGATTCCCCAACAAAGCAAAGCTAGCTCAGACATATGCTCGCCAAGAACAGATATCCTCATGTCTTTATTCAATTAATGAAACAGGTTAACACAGACTTAAGGTAATGTATATAGGATCAGTTCCCAATCTCAAAGAATCTGGCAGGGGAGAGGAAAAGCTGTTTGTGTACACCTCCCTCAAAGGTGAAAGCCAGCAGATAATAAGGCATGACAGATATACCTTGACAGAGAGAGGCAATTGCCAATTTACAACAGGCTTGAGTGTGTTCATTATCACAGCATTCTCATTAGGCGCTGGCAAAACAATACTTGGACTATACTGGGCCCCACGTGATGATGCAGAAGCACAAAGAAAATGCATACACATTTGAGGAATAAGAAGTGCTATCTAACTTCAGCACACCCTACTGCCCCATCTTGGGATGATATGGAATCAAGCATATCAATAAACCAGAGAACTCTGTTATCACAGTAGGTATCTGATGTGGTAAGAGATCCAAGTGTAATGTGTACAATGCAACATCAGCAGGCCCAAGGCCTTGGTTGTTCCTCCTAGTCAGAATTAGAGTCATTTCTCAAGCAAGGAGCAGAACAGAACCATGACTGCTAAATGCAGTTACTGAGATAAAGGTAAGCCCCCAGCAAAGGAAGCTCTGGCATCAATGTACATTTCCAGTCTCAAGTGCAGGAGTGGATCAAAAGCATCTACAGTGGACCATCCACATTTGCTAGAGTTAGAGTTGGAGGACCTCCGCAAAAGAGGAAAAACTGCAAGTATTAAAATGTGTGTGTGTTTGTGGGAAGGGGCTGAGGTATAATGGGGAGAGTTGTCACCCAGGCTCCAAACCACATCAAGGAAAGGATGGGGAAAGGGGGTGGGCTGGCATGGGAGCCCTACACTTCCTCTCTTGCCCATCTCCTTCCTTGGGTATGTGTGGGGCAATGGAAAGGGCTTGTGGTGCTGAAAAATTGGGCTGCAATCCATCCTCAACTGGTCAGGCAGTGACTGGTGGTGGAGGACTAGAGGTGAGTTTTTAAAGGGCTATGTGGCTGGATTGGAGCTACTGAGAAGGATGTTCCCTTCAAAAATAAGCACTTGAAGTGAAGGAGGGAAAGGTGTTGGAGAAACTTGCTAATAATCAAATCCATGAAAGCAAAACCCACAAATGTGGAGGGCCAGCTGTACTTGTGGAGTGTCAGCAAATAAGTCCAGATCAGACTTACAATACAATCTATGCTAGAACATCACCTACCATATGCTATTTGTAGGAAGCATAGGGGAGGGAGATACTGTCTGGAGGTGCAAGTTCTGAAGGCTAACACTAAACTGAAGAAATGATGGCTGGCAAGCTCTAAGAACAGGAAATAGGGAAAGCCAATCAATCATTCTCCCAGCTCTGTGTTTCTATTAAACAGAGGTCAAGTGGCCACCTGTTAGAAGTGCTTTAACAATTCCTGTACAAGCAGAGACTTAGAAAAGATGGGACCCTGGGTTCCAGCTCTACAATTCTGATCATCAGTATCAGTCATTTATATCTTGGTTACTTAGACCATGCAGCCGCCAAAGCGCATTAGCAACAATTTTCACCAAATCTATTAAACTGGAAGACTATTACCGAGCTTTCAAGTCATGGCAAACAGATTTGCAGGTTCTCAGCATCAGCATCCAGTCCCAATGCTAGAGGCTGGCAGCATCAGGCAGGTGATGAGGGCCCAAGACCTTAGGAAGACCCACCACCTACTGCTTCCAAATGCCAGCTATCCTGCTCCAAATTCATTTAGTGACCCAGAATCACTTTGTCAGAAATCAAGAGGCACTTTCAGGCTCAACCAACTTGTTTTTTTGTTTGTTGTACCACCCTCTGCCACCACCAGGGAAGGCACTACCATCAGCAAGGGTTACACTGAACTTAAGTGTTGGACCTATTACCCTCCTGTAAGATCAAATTTATATGGAAAAATAGGCAAAGCATAGCAGAAAACTTAATGACAGAAAGATCACTATCACAGCATTCCAAGATCAGCATTAGCTTCTGATAGGTTTGCAGTTACAAACAGAAGTTTGTGTCTTCTGGGGCTTCAGCGTTTTGACATGCCATGTCAATCCTGGTGGAAGCGAGAATGAGAGGCACATTTAGTCTCTACTTCAGGTTGACCATGGAAAAATTCCCAGCTGAGCATACAATGTTCTCCTCACCCAAAAATATCAACAGTCAGCACAAAACCAGAGACGTCCCAGGCAGCTACATCTTCAGTGATAGAACTTCTTTCTCCCTGGGGGCCAGTTTTGTGATCCACAGAGGTCTTCAGAAACAATGTAGGACAACCCTGGCTTGCACTGTCATTCAGTGAATAAGATTAAGGAAGCCTGGTCTTCTTTTAGCCTTTTTTTCCCCTGAAGTCTTATTTGCTACATTAAGTCTTTTAAAAAAAATACATCAAGCTCTGATTGCTATCAGGAAACTTCCTTCAAAAGAAAAGCGTGTTCCAACCATTGGAACCTAATTCTCTGGCCTTTTGAAGTTTTCAGCTCTTAACATTCATTGTTATTCTGTTACCCTCCCTTTTCCTATTTTAGAATCATGGACTTCCAGCAGTTCATGGTTACTTTCTCTTGACATGGCCAACTGTTTTCACAGTCTCAAACATTTCCTTCCTCTTAGTCACTTCTTGATCTAAAAATAGCATGTCTCTCTTTGTTTCTTCAACTTCATGAAGCAGTCATTTATACAGAACAAGTACGAGCTGTATTTACACACTGTATTCCATTAAATACCATTGGTAATTTTGTATTTCCATCTACTTTGGTATTATGGAGTTAGTACAGTTAATTCCCACTGGCTGCTGTGGAAATCCTTTGCACCAAGTGGATGAATGGCCAGGAACTACATGTTACTGTGTTGGAAGGGAGAATCCATCACATGATGGCCACTCCTTGCTTCCTGCCTACAGTGAAGACAATACACGTTGGCTCAAAACCAATAAAGCCCCAACAGTTCATTTGGTCCCACTTCTTTTTCAAAGATCTTTAACGTTTTTCAAGTCACAAAGATGCTACCCTCTTGGTTTTAGAATACTGTTTGCTTAACCTTATTTAAACAGTTTAATTTCATTCTGTATTTTATCCCATTCAGGGAGATCCAGCTTATTTTCTTTAAAATGCTCTTATGGGTTTTCCAGAGTCATCCAAATTTCTCTGGAGCTGTTCCTCAATATGAGTCTCAATCCAACAAAATACTACTATTCAGATCCTGTCATTTCTCCTTGTCTCATTAAATTTCAAAATACAAGAAGCCCCCCCCCTTTTGACCCCCTGTTATCTGATGACTCGCTCTTTTGATGCTTCCAAATTAAGGACAAAAGTTCTATTAATCTGATGTGGGGTCTGCTCCTTCATCAGGTCTTCTTGCCTCCAGAGGCTTGCTTGACACAGCTTGCATGTGCATGATCCCAAGTCTTGCTTATGGAAAAAGTAGATCCTCTGGTCAAATTAATGGAACTTGTCTGTATTGCAAGCATCAAAAGTGGGCTTCCATCAGCTTTTCTTGCCAACAGAGGCTTGCTTGGGACAAAGCGAGCTCAGAGGAGGGAAAAAAGGCACCAAGCCAGCTGAGAGACCTTACAAGCAGTACAAGTGGTTCATCCCAAGCAAGCCCCCTTAAGTCTTTCATATTCCCTAAAATAGGTGGGATCTGCTTTTCAATGATTTCCACTTTCTGACAGTGCTCCAGTCCCTGTCAGATAAGTGGAGGAAGCCTCTACAGCCATGCCTCAGTTAAGAGAGCTTCTGAATGAAGCAGTTTTTAATCCTGCCCAGCCCTGCTTTTCCTTCTTATACACTACCTAGCTGGAAGTTTTCCAGCAACACTGGCATTTGGAGAATGATGAAGGAGCGCTGGTGAAACATAGACAGTTAGAGCTGGGTTGTAGCAGTGTGACTGCAGTAAACAATCCAATAAAACTTGAGCTGGGAAAGAATAGGATTCTGCTCTAGCCAATCCTATTAGAGCCACGCGTGCCAGTCTGCAACAGTCAAGTAAACAGGAGCTGCATTCAGGATCCCTTACTGAGCATGCTTGTGAAGAAAAACAGAGAGAAAAACGGAGAGCAGATATGTCTCCCTCACCAGCTATCCTCAACAAGTTCAGAAAAGCACAGATCTGTACCTCTGGCCACCAAAATGGAAATCATAAGAAAAATGGAGGCCAATTAAAGGAAAAGTCATCCCTGGTGCATTATGGAAAAAGCCTTCAACTACTGTCCAAAAAAACATTCAAAATTGTTTATTTACTTATGAAAGGCTTACCTACCCTTGGTGTTTCATTCCACATGTGCATACTGTTAGCTCTGAATAACAAACCATTCTTCTATTTTGTGGTGTAGGAACCTATATATATTTGTTCCATGTTATTTCTGCCTCTGGTTTCTAATTTTCTGCTGAAGGAGTAATGGCCAGGAAGACATCTACAGTACTTTGTTAACTAAGGTGTACCTGTATTGCTACCAGGATTATATAACACTGACTGCACAGATTTTTAGGGCTTTTTCCACACCATTCACCGTCAAGAATGGAGTTCTCATTTCAAGTTTCGCCCTGGGGTCAAAACACTTACTGCTTCCATTTCCACTCTTTAATTCTCTAATTCTGACTAGAACCCATCCATGCCATAAGACATCCCATTTAATTCCCAGACAGGCCCAGTAGTACTAAGAAGCAGTCCAAGAGCATGATAAGCATGAACAATATCCCCAGGACTTTATATTCTACTCCAAAAAATTTCAGGCCCTAATTTTTAGGTTGTCTTCTCTCATATTTGGAAGCTTGTTCTACTTTGCGTCTCTTTTCACAGAAGCTAGGGAACACCTTCACTCAAACAGATATTACCTTTATCCCTTTGGGACTGCATACTGTTTTTCCTCACCAGCATGATCTCTTCTTTTCACAACCTATGCCTCTTGAGCAAGTGTATAAATAAAGACAATAGCATGGTTCAGTACTAGCATTCCAATAGCCAAACCTTGGCCCACTTCCAGAATGGCTACCCATCAGTATGTTATGTACACAGATCCCATTCCAACGGCAGGAGAAAGAACCACACAGTATGTTCTTCACAATTGATCGCCTCCAAGAGTCATAAGAGAGCTTGGAAGCAATGAATTACAAGCAATGTAGCTACTGCCAACAATATGCTCTGTTGTTGTTGTTGTTGTAGTAATGAGAGCATAACAAAGTCACCTTTTAAAAGCAATGTAACATGTGGAAATGAGGTTACCTTTTGGCTGTAATGAATAACATCTGTTTGAAGTTACTTGTTCTGGACATTTTAAGGCATTTTCAGAAATATTCAAAAACAAATTTTTCAAGTTTGTATTTTTTTTTAACATTTATTTATAATGCCCTTTACACCAAAGGGCAGAACATCAATATATACAATCAGGGACAAATAAAAAAAAAAAAGAACACCACACCAATACATGGGATAAAATCCCCAACACCATCTCAGCACCTTAAACACAACTCAGTGGCTTAAGATGGTGAGTCAAAGAAGAAGAGAAGTCAAATGGTCTTCAACCGTTCACAAAAATGGGTGACATTCTCCTCCAGTTGGAGGTCCAAAGGAAGACCGTTCCACAAATGCGGAGCCAGATCTTGAAAGGCTCACAGCCTTGACAGAGCTGTATGCACTGGTGAAACAGACCATAATCTGCCTGTAGATCTCAAGTTCCTGGATGGAATGTACCACACAAGCCAAGCTGCGAAGTACAGAGTGAGGTTACAACACAAAGCTTTAAATACCAGGACCAAAAGTTTGAAACAGGCCCTGGCCTTAACTGGTAGCCAGTGGAGGGATCTACAGGGAAAAGAAACAGGTGAATATTTGGCAGATGTATTTATTTTGGCCTCTACTGAAGTGTTCACATGATCCTAAAGCATAGTATTAAAATTACAAGTAATGGCTAGAAAGAAGGTCATTTATAATACTCTACACTAGGCCGGCCACACACACACACACACACACACACACACACACACACATAAACAGAAGAAAAATATTGTACATCCTGGAGGAGGCACCTTATGGCATAGTACAAGAACAAAATAATTAAGAGAGACTAAGGCAAGTAGGAGCCAGCATAACTGTTGCTGAATTCCTCAGCACTTTCAAAACAAAATTATGCAGCAATTAAGAATTTACAGGTGCTGCCAGAACAATTCAATAGACCATGGAGACGAAAAGAGTGAGTGCACAGCTATCTTGAATACTGACACCTTCATCTAAGCTACAGGTTGCTTTAATTTCAGTCAGTCATGTTCTGTAAGAGGCCTACATTTAGTACCAAATCTCCTGTGTTCAACAGTTGCACACTTGCTTTAAGCCCTTCAACCACAATGTAACAAGAGTATGGAAGATGAAGGGCAAAGTAGCTTTGCCAGAGGCTAAAGCGACCCTAATCAATTTCCCTGGGAATAGATTTAACTGTCATGTCCCTAACCCTGCTGCACTCAATAGGGATCTGAAACTGATTCAGGCCAAGAACCAAAATTAGCTGGCAAGCAGGGAGTCAAATAGCATCTCCCTCTTTGGCTGTTAATTAGTACTTGCCCATCCCAGCTTTTGCTGAGCCAATGGTGGCAATCCATTTAAAATTCAAAGCAGAAGTTGTATTCTGTGGCTCAGTCTTCTGCTGTGGTTTAGCAGAAGATGATGGGAAAAGCCAGCCTCCAAGGAATTAAAAAAATTCTACCTCTTAGATTTTCTTGCTCCAAAGGGGTATTTACATAGTCACTCAACGCATGTACCAATCCCATTTTTTGTGCAACACAAGACTTACACTTCTTATCAATGGCATCGTATGCAATCCTTATACCAACAAGGTCACACTGGGGAAAGGGGGAGTGGGAGCACTTTGCTACTGCTTGTCATGTTTTCAAGAAGTGGAGGGCTGTATGCTTCAGTGCAAGGGAAGAAGAGTGCACCATTATTGTGGGTCTAGGAAGCATGATGTAATTGTGGGCGTGCTTCAGACAACTTCTTATGTGGTGGAATAACAAATAGAGATTCAGCATGGTGTAGTGGTTTGAGTCTTCGACTACGACTCTGGAGACTAGGGTTCGATTCCCAGCTTGTCTGTGAAAACCTACTTGGCGACCTTGAGCACATCACATACTCTCAGGCCCAGAAAACCCTGTGATAAGGGTCACCTTAGGCTCTCAATAAGTTAGAAACAACCTGAAGAAACACAACAATGATAACGGACATCTGGTAGAAACTTTCAAATGCTCAAAATGGCAAACAGATTTTTAATGGCCAGGTGCAGGACATGTCACCAGCCCCTACTAAATAGGTCACAAGTGGATGTGGTTCAGCTTAATGCAGTTACTGTACTACAGACATTTAAACGTTGAACAAGATTCAAGCCTTTTTTTTTTTAACTGTCTGGCTTTCAATTTCTGGAACAAAACTCTTTGTCTTTGGATTTGTCAATTTAAAATCCCAAATATAAAACCTCCAATATTACATCAGAAGTTATTTGCTTATCATCTGGGGTGGCTTTCCCAGAGTCTTACAAAATTCTGAAATTTATCTGGCAAGGACCACGGTGGCTCCACCCTAGTTTTGAAACTCCATCACTCCCGCCCCCACTGCACTCAGATATTCGTCTGTTTCCCTCTTTGTCCTCCTTTGGCTTCCAGGATAAAGCATTTTTGCTTAGGAAAGCCTTTGGCTTGTATTCATCTTTCCCCTGCTTAAGGTATTTTAACTGTATGTTTTCCCATCTACTGGCCTGTCGATCAATGTTTATCTCCTCCTTTGTACTTCATGTGTTTATGAATTTACTATTTTTATTGAATTGTTAGCCACTTTGAATGCCACTGGAAAAAAGGAAGAATACAAACTGAAATAACAAATTAAATAATACAGCATTTGGAGCAAGCTCATAAACTGTCCAAGCACAGAAGTAGTGAACATAAACCAAAACAGTGCCAAAGCCCTGAAACACAGTAAGGTTTTGGAAAAGTAAGTGTGAACTACCTTCTAAGAAGATTCCTGGAATCTATCAAAGGGTAGAAGATGTTATGGTTTAAAGCCCGTGGCTCAGGACTATCAAGACCCAAGCACTGAAGGATATGAAAAATATTACCTGAACATGTGTGGTAAAACCCTATAGTCTGATGTAGCTCACCTGTGCCCACTACAAGGTCACATATGTTGGCACTTCACTGCTCAGCCTGAATAGGGCAGATGCTTTGTTTTGTTCACAGTTGTTTGACCAGCAAAGGGCCCTTTCACACTGCACAATTATAGCATTGTGATTCTACTTTAACTACCATGGTTTCATCCTAAGGAATCCTGGGAATTGGCAGTGGTGCAGGGGGGGGCTTTGGAATCCTTACCCAGGGAGCTTCTCTAGTATCTCTGACCAGACCACAAACCCCAGGAGTCCATGGGATGCAGCCATGACAGTTAAAGTAGAGTCATAGTACTCTACCTGAGTAGTGCAAAAGGGCCCTAAAACTGGCCAGCCTCCTTATTAATTCAGGCTTAGAGTAATAAGGAATGTGTGTTTCATAGAATCATAGAGTTGGAAAAGACCACAGGGGCCATCCAGTCCAATCCCCTGCTATGCAGGAACACCCATCAAAGCATTCCCATAAGATGGCCATCCAGCCTCTGCTTAAAAGCCTCCAAAGAAGGAGACTCCACCACATTCCCAGGCAGCATATTTCACTGCCAGACAGCTCTGACTGTCAGGAAGTTCTTCCTGAGGTTCAGGTGGAATCTCCTTTCCTGCAACTTGAATCCATTGCTCCTTATCCTAGTTTCCAGAGCAGTAGAAAACAAGCCCGCTCCCTCCTCGACATGACATCCCTTCAAATATTTAAACATGGCTATCATGTCCCCTCTTAACCTTCTCTTCTACAGACTAAATATCCCTAGCTCCCTAAGCGACTCCTCATAGGGCATGGCTTCCAGACCCTCCACCATTTTGGTCACCCTTTTCTGGATGGATTCTGGCTTGTCAATATCCTTCTTGAATTGAGATGCCCAGAACTGGACACAGTATTCCAAATGAAGTCTAACCAATGCAGAATAGATCTCCCTTGATCTAGACACCATACTCTTATTGATGCAACCAAGAATTGTGTTGGTTTTCTTGGCTGCCTCATCACACTGTTCAGCTTGTGATCTACCAAGACTCCTAGATCCTTTTCACACATACTGTTATCCAGCCATATGTCCCCCATCCTATATTTGTACATTCCATTTTTTCTGCCTAAGTGCAGGACCTTACATTTCTCTCTGTTGAAATTCATTTTGTTAGCTTTGGCCCAGCTCTCCAATCTGTCTAGGTCATTCTGAAATTTGATCCTGTCCTCTGGGGTATTAGCAACCTCTCCCAATTTAGTGTCATCTGCAAATCCAAGTCATTGATGAAGACGTTGAATAGCATTGGTCCCAGGACAGAACCATGTGGCACCCCACTAGTTACTTCTCTCCAGGATGAAAAGTAGCCATTGGTGAGCACACTTGGGATTTGGTCGGTCAACCAATTACATATCCACATAACAGTAGCCCTGTCCAGCCCACATTTTACTAGCTTCTTTGCAAGAAAGTCATGGGGAACTTTGTCAAAGGCCTTACTGAAGTCAAGATATGCCACATCTATAGCATTCTTTTCCTCTATCAAGCTTGTAACCCTATTGTAAAAAGAGATAAGATTAGACTGGCAGGACTTATTTCTGAGAAGTCCATGTTGACTGTTAGTGATTACGGCATTGCTTTCTAAGTAATTACAAACTGACTGTTTAATTATCTGCTCTATGATTTTTCCTGGTACTGATGTCAGGCTGACTAGGCGATAATTATTTGGGTTCTCTTTTTTTCCCTTCTTGAAGATGGAGATGACATTTGCCCTCTCCAGTTCTCCAAGAGTTCTCAAAGATTATTGTGAGTGGTTCTGAAATGACTTCTGCCAGTTCTTTTAATATCCTTGGATGTAATTCATCTGACCCTGGTGACTTGAATTCATCTAGTTTAGCCAGATATTCTTCTACTACTTCTCTACCCATTCTGTGCTCCATTTCTCCCCCTTCCTCACCTGCTCCCCACCCCCTAGGTTGAGCACCTCTATCCTTTTGGGAGAAAACTGAGGCAAAGAAGGTGTTGGGTAGTTCTGTCTTCTGTCTTCCCCCTGTTAGTGATTGGCCATCTTCTCCACGCAGTGACTCTATCATTTCCTTGTTTTTCCATTTGCTGTGGACATATCTAAAAAAGTCCTTTTTATTATTTTTAATGTTTCTGGCAAGCCTAAGTTCATTCTGTGCTTTAGCTTTTCTGACCTTCTCCCTACATGTCCTATTTGCTTGAATTCCTCTTTGGTGGTATCACCATTCTTCTATTTCCTGTACATGTTTCTTTTAGCACTTAACTCAGCTGAGAGTTCTTTTGTCAACCATTCTGGTTTCTTTAGACACCTGTCATTTTTCCTCCTTATTGGCACAGTTTTAAATTGTGCTTTCAGTATCTCACTTTTAAGAAACTCCTATTCATCATGAACTCTTTTCTATTTCAGTATTCTCGACCATGGAATTTCAGCAAGTAACTCCCTAAGTTTACAGAAATCAGCTTTTTTACAGTCCAGAATGTGTGTCTGGCTACACTTGGTTTCTCCTTCCCACTGAATGACAAATTCCAATACAGCATGGTCACTCCCCGCTAAGGATCCCACCACCTCCACCTCATCAACAAGGTCATCCCTGTTGGTCAGAATCAGATCTAAAATAGTTGAGCCATCAATTGATTTGCTGATTTTCTGGCTAGCCCATTCACATTAAAAAAAAAAAAGTTTCATGAAACTGGAAATGCCATCAATCACTTTAAGCAAAGAGGTCACCTTTTTACTCAACTCAGATTCCTCTGAAAATAGTAATTGGAGCCCTCAAGGTTCACCCAGTTGTGTGTGTGTGTGCGCACACATGCACACGCTTTCAAGTCACCTGTCAACTTATGGCAACCCCATGAATTTCGTAGTGTTTACTTAGGCAAGGAATACTCAGAGGTAGTTTGTCACTGCCCTCTTCTGAAATATAGGCAATTTCCACGCTACACTACATTACACTGTTATAGTGCTATTATTCCCCTTTCAACCTCCTGTGGAATTCTGGAGTTTGTAGTTTACTGAGGCCAAAGAGCTCTCTGGCTGAGAACTCTAAATGCCCCTCCAACTCTCAATGCCCCTCCCTAAACTGCAAACCCCAGGATTCCACAGAATGTTGGAAGAGGAATAATAGCACTATAACGATGTAATGCGGAAATGGCCATAGCCTTTAGCACATGGTATTTATTGTCAGTCATCCAAGTACTAACCAGGTCTGACCCTACTTAGCTTCCAAGATCAGAAGGCATCTGGTGCCTTTGGGGAATTAGATCAAAGTTCATCCTAACAGCATTTAATCAAAGATAAAGATTCTCTCTTGAAGATTCTCTCTGTTGGCAATTAATTTTACATTTACACAGGAGTGAGCAACATGTGAGGACCCAGTGTCGTGTAGTGGTTTAAGCACTGGAGACCACAGTCTGAATCCTCACTCAGCCATGGAAACCCACTACGTGACTTGGGCAAATCACACTCTCTCAGCCTCAGAGGAAAGCAAAGGCAAACCCCTCTGAACAAATCTTGCCAAGAAACCACATGACGGTCTGTCTGTAATTATCTTTGGGGGAATCCTTGTATAAAACGGGGCCTATTACTGAGGAAGCTTTTCCATCTTCCAGATCTTTAATAATCTGTTTACATTTTGAGACAAAGTCTGAATCATTTGATGCACAGGCAGACTATAAATCATACAGGACTTCCCCATGAAACGCTCTAATTAGTTGTGTGCCTTCTGTCCAGGTTTCAGCTATGCAAATAATGGTTGCTTTGATGGAAGGGCTAAAGACTTGACCCAAAAATCCCTGGTAATTGAGACAAGATATGAACTTTCAATTAGGAGTCAGATTCCTGGACGATCATCCTTGTGCCATCTGCTCTGTATAACTGACACAGGGAGGGCTTTGGTGGGATTTAGGAGACTTTGGCCCAGCTAACACTAGGTCACAAGAGTGATCAGTTTAGGAAGTCAGTTATGTTTGGACCAAGAATCTCAATAAGTCAGTGTCAACCCTTGCTTCAATGAACTTCTTGAACCAGCCTGATGCTAAATCCTAGTAAAAATCCATAGACAGATGCATACTTGCCATTTCTTTTTCCACAGTGTGTGGTCACCAGGTGGCTGACAAGTCGCGTATTTGTTTATTGTTGCTTAAGCTCCTGGGGTTGCCAAGCCTCTGCAAGCTCACTGAAAATACAGCCACACTGCAGCCTGGGCTTGGACAGTGCAAAGCATGCAAACAAAAACAGACCAGAGTTTTAGAGAAGGGGTGGGGGAAGAATTGTGTGGTTCCTCTTGTTTGACAGTTCATCCGAGAAACCAGCCCAGATATTTCTGTAATGCTTACCAGAGTTGTCAAAGCCCATTCTGATTTTACTAACAAGCTATCTTCACAAGAATTTAACAGTTACTAATTCCAGGGACCAATAAACTAGGGGGAAAAAATGATCAGACTGCTTAGTTGTCTTGCTGCCTAGCAGCAATGAAACTAACAGGAAGCTACAAGACCATGGATCATCTGCAATATGTTGCCTTCAAGTACAGTATTAACCTCAGGTTTGATTCCCTAGGGAAAGGTCATCATTCTTTTACTAATGAGAACTGGAAGGCCTAAATGGTCTTAGAGTGACACAACTGTGGGCACAACTGCTTTTATCATCAGGCCCACTGCCAAGAGCTGGGCAGAAGATGCAGGGGAGCTTCCAGCACCTACCTCCAACTATTAGACTTTACTTTCTTTCCAAAGAAGACTGCTGCTCTGAACATTTCTCTTCCTGTACAACAGACCTGGACGCAGCACTGAGGAGAGATGCCAATGCCAAAAGCGTAACAAGGCCAAAGAGGAATCTGGCATCAGATGTTGTACAAGCTTCTATTTTAGACCACGTGGCGGTGCCAAAACATTACTGTCACAGCTTTGTTTAAACATACTTGAGGATCCAAGAACAGACTGCATTAAGTCTCTTCTACTTGAGTGGGACAATAACATATAGTACAGACAATGCAAAGGCCTTCTTTCTATTTCTGACCCATCACCTGAGGTAGAACGCTCTGGAAATCAAGATATAACCCGATAACAGAAACAGAATATGATCTCATACCAAGTCAAGAATCAAAGCAGTAGCATTGGCTAATGATAGCAAGAAAGAGCAAAAGCAACAATGAATAGTCTGTGTCTCTCACTCACAATGCTCTATCTACTGAAGACTGGACTTCCCTATGTCAAAAAGTTTGATTAGGCATTTATAAAGAAGATAAAGGGATTCCCTGCCAAGTAAGAAGCATCCAGAGGAAAGGTTGCAAAAATGGTGATAAAAGTAAAAGAATCTAGCAAGGAATTGTTTCTTAATAATGCCTTATCTGCCAACAAGCACCAAAAAGCTGTAGTTCTCCCCAAAATGTGGCTGAACACTCATGTATGTTTCAATATCCTGATTCTTCACAGTCTAGGTTCCATATTTCCTCTTGTTTCAGCAGCCAAAAGTGTATATCACAGTCAAATGCAGAGAAACTATAATCCAGAGGTGGGCAACTTCTGACTCTCCCAATACTACTTCAGTGCAACTCCCACCAGCTTTTGATACTGGTTATATTTGCTAGGACTTAGGGATATGACAGTCCAAAAATGCCTGGAGGTCCAAAGTTTTCCACCACTGTCATAATCCAAGAGTATTTTATAACAGACAAACCTGTTTTGGGTAGGAATAGGTAAGAACAGAGAAATGACGGGGAAGGGACACCTTCCCCAGTCATTATTTTTCTGTTCATCTCTTGCCCATTCTCAAAGCTTTCCCCCTAGAAGGGGGAACATTTGAAGCAGGGAATGGTAATTGGGATATGTGACACACCCCTATTCCTGTCCTGTTCTTCACCCCCCCACACACACCCATGGCTTTACTTATGGTTGCTGACATACCACTATATTTCCTATGGTTTAGGCTAGTCTCCCATGTTGTTTCAGTAAACAGTTCCTTTCTATCTGGTCCTTCATTCTTTGCAACAGACAACAGCAAACACAGAATTTGTAATAAGGAGCCATTAAGGTCATGGTTTAAATCACTTAGTAACTACTAGTGAAGCACAGCTGGTTCAGTGGATGTGCTTGAGGAACAATGAGTTCTAAGGGCCAAATCACAGCCACATATGAGGAAGCCCTGTTTTCATTTAATTTTTTTATATTTTATTTTATTTTGTTTTATTTTTTTGTGACTGGGAGATTCTGGGAGTTGCAAACAAAAAAATCCCCCCCCCCAGCTGTGGTGTTCCTAAAGGGAAGCAACTTACCTTTCAAAATCAAACAGCCTAGCATTAATAAGTGAGTGGGCAGTAGTCACAATTGAAATATCTGTCAGAATGGCAGGACACCCCATCTGATGTCTTCTTCGGAAGAGATCAGAGGCTGGCTTTAGTGACTGGCTTCACTCACACTCAGCTTTCAGTACATGCATACACCTTAAGGGAAAAGCAGTAGCAATTACTTTGGATCTGTACAGGTTAATTTTGGGAGCAGAGGCCCAGAGAATCTCACATCCATTACTACAACCCGCAAAACCATGCTCCATTGTCAACTCACTCTGCTCATTCCAGGCAGCCGTGTGCTCTGATTCATAGGCTGTCTCTCCACAGTCAGGTGCCCCCACATCACTCCGTGGCCCCCAGTAAAAGATCCGCCCTGCCAGATTCTCTAGTTTCTGCAGCGCTGACATCTTATACCCTTTGTTCTTGCTGGAGTTTCGAGAGTTCACCTCAGCTCCATGGTTCATGTTTCCCTTTATTTTAATTACCAGTTCTTTTGCCTGCCCCAGCTCTGTTCTCACAGGGAACACAATGAAGGCACTCCGTCAGAATCTAGGAGAGCACTTGTCTCAGTCATTGCCATTTGCCAACAGGTAGAGGCAGACACAACCCTCTTCCTGTCCTGCTGCAGGAAGAGAAGGATGAAAGCAGCAACAGACACAGCCCAGCCTCAACAGAGCTCTTTACATTCCTGTCCAACAGACTGAGACAGGCATTTGGCTGAAACAGACTGCTCGCAACTTCTAACCAGGAGAGAATTTCCATCAAACCAAGTTCCCTGGATCAAAACACTCATGATAGTTCAGCAACTGGTATGCAGCTCTTCAGGGCAGCCATCCATGTGCATACCAAGATTCCCCAATCCCCAAGACATGCAGGAAAGATCCAAGATCGTCCAGTCCATATTCTCTTTCTGTGTCTTCAGCAGCAAATACAGGCAGCCTGGTCACTTACACAGCTGGTCAGAGGGTGAACAGCGGTCAGATTTGATTAATACAGAAGGAGGGAGGGACGCTTGCCAGATCAACTGTAGTGAGGGCCATGCAATGAAGCTTAAAATAGCTCAGACATTCTCTGAATCTCTTTCACCCTCAGCCTGAAGGTAGGGCAAATAAGGCTTTCAACCAGGTAGGGAAACCCTGCAAAAGAGGATGATTCTCCAACACAAAGGAGAGAGCAGAAATTCAGGAGACAGATCTGTTCAGATAACTCAATGAAACAACTGCACCCCAATGCAAATAACTTGGGCTGTAGATAGGGCAAGACAGATGCAGTCTGTAAGACATATGCAAAAGAAGAGCTTGTTCAAGGCTGTACCTATGCAGATGCTCTATATTCTGCAGATGGATACTTCCCTTTCTGAATGCTAAGGGAACATTCAATTGTACTCTTTAGCACAGTGTCATTCACTGTTACTATGACCTGTAGAATCTATTTCTAAAAACATCAAGGAGCTCATATCCTTTAAAAGAAGCAAAAAATGTGTGCATTGCCGCACAGCCTAAATCTGCCAACAAGTATCATGAAAGAAAATAGTGGCTCACTTCTGAAAGTAACCTTTGCTTTGCCCCATCTGAAGGTTAAGAAGCCACTGGTAGATGAAACCACCTATAATAGATAAGAAACAAATTGAGGCAGAACAGAAGGATAAAGTACAAGGCAAATGTCTCTTCCTCGTGTGGACTGCTTGCTAAAGAGATCTATGTTTAGAACAAGAATCCAGATATCACAGTGGCAATATGGAAACCAAACAAAGGGAAACGTTATTGCTTTAGCCCCGCAAAGCTACGCAAGATGTAACTGACCAGCCGGCCAAGCAAATGGATCCACAGGAAAAGCTGGGTCCAAAACTGGAAGTTGAACTCGGAGTTGTCTTCCCACATAGTTCGAGGACCATTGGGCTCCAGGTCCATACCCCTCTTTCCTGATGATAGATCTGCTCCTTACACTTTCAGTGCTGAGCCAGTTTTAGACCCCCATCAGCAGTTCTTCCAACTGCAACTCTCTGTTCATCCTCAGAACAGAGCTGGCTTGAAATTCAGAAGCAGTCTGTAGGGCAAGCCTCCGCTTCTAGACAAGGACAGCAAGCACAGCAGCAGGGCAGCTTGTAGCATTGTTTCAAGAAAAGCCCCAAAGGAACAGCCTTGAAGTGGGAAGAAGAGAAGAGGCTAGGCATGGTGCCAAGTTTCCAGAAAGCCTTTAAAGGAACAGACTCCTGACTTTGCATCTGTGCAAACACCCATCCCAGCTGGCCATGAAGAAACTGCAGAGTCCCCAACCATTTCAGCACTGGGAACTGCTAGGCAGCCAATTGTCACTGGAGATGCATTTGCTTTGGAACTGAAACTCTGTGAATGCTTAATTAAGGTGACAAAGAGGATTGTTTTGCTTCTCAGTAGTTCAGCAGTCTCCAGGTTTCCCCAGCCACAGCCAACAAAATAATTCCATTCAGATCATATGACAACATATATGCACATCCTCTAAGAGCAATCAGATCCGACTGCAGCAGAAATACTGCTTCAATGCCAGTGACTATCTCAGTAAGACAAACCAGTCACATGGCTGGAAAATATTTCAAATTCTAATGTATTGGAAGTTAGTTCTTAGATATCCAGATGATTTTTTTCTAGCCTTGATTAAAAGAAAGAACTTTTCAGTGATTACTCACACGGTTAATTTTTTGGATGCCTATTAATCTGTTCTCAATATAATATCATTACAGTCATTTCTGGGAGCAAAACATAATAAGAGTGCAGATTTGTGGCTTCACATGTTGTTGTTGTGTGCCTTCAAGTCATTTCCAGTTTGCTGTGACCCTAAGGCAAACCTATCATGGGGCTTTCTTGGCAAGATTGTTTGGTGGGGGGGAGTTGCTGTTTTCTTCCTTTGAGGCTGAGAAAGTGTGCCTTGCCCAAGGTCACCCAGTGGGATTCCATGGCTGAGCAGGGATTCAAACTCTGGTCTCCAGAATCATAGTTCAATGCTCAAACTACACATGCTGGCTCCCCTTCATATTACTGCAAATTAAGTTAATCAACTAGGTCAAAGCTGGCAAGGTGATACACAGATGAAGCAGGGAGAAGCCACCTTTCTAGTGGAAATAATAGTAGAAATCAAGTGCTCAGAAAGAGACAGAGAATAATAGACAGGCTCACAGTCTTTCTAGCTCGTTAGAACCAAGAGCCTTGATTTCTGGCATTAAAAGGAAGAAGGTCTCACCTCAAAAGAGACAACAGAGGGTTAAAATTGTGCAGGTGAAGCCTTATTAGATCAGATGAATTTTTTTTTGTCATCTCAGGGAGTAAATCTCTGGTGGGTTCAGCACAAAAGCTTAAAATATTTTCTAATGAGCATGCTGGAATAAATACAACTAGCCAGAGCAGCAGAAAGTAATGGTTGTGTAAGAAGACAAGGAATGGAACAAGATAGGGCAGAGGGAAGAGTCCTTGAAGCACTCTGCCACCTCAGCAAATCCTTCTAACTGCCATGCTTCTGACCTAATTGGTTAGTCCTTTGCTTCAGCGTTGGACATAAAAGCTAGAAAGTCAAGGCCTAACCACAGACGTTAGATTTAAATGAATGGACTAGGTGCCTAGTCAGTTCAGACTCAGAGCCAGGGGTCTGAACACACAAAAAACAAAGCCAACGACCCCCATTATGCCTTTTCCAAATACAGTTATATCCAATCTCTGATCATAGTCACCACCCCATACCATGTTAGCACTAACTACTGAGGCGAAAGCCACAACAGTATAGCAAAAGTACAACAGAAGAACAGCAATGGCTATTAACAGACTTGTAATGTCTTCTTAAAGACATATGTCTAGGTAAAAATAACTAATTAGATGTAGGACAGCAGGGGAGGAGATACAGTAATTCAGACTGGCATCCTGAGGAAAGAATTGGGGGTAGGGGGGTTAGTTTTAACTTAAACTATGCCCCTAATCTGAATTGAGAAGCCCAAGTCTCTTATTTTCACTGGAACAGAAGCTTCCAGTTCCTCCTCCTCCTCCAAATGGTTTACAAAAAGTTAAATCAGATACAGATAAATGTTTGCATCACTAAAACACATAACAGTTAAAATACAATTAAATTACCAATGGAACCGGTATAGGGTAGTGGTTTGAGGACTGCACTACAACCCTGGAGACCAGGATTTTATTCCCTGCTTGGCCATGGAAAGCCACTGGGTGACCCTGGATACATCACATACTCTCAGCTCCAGAAAATCCTGTGATAGATTCACTTTAGGCTCTCAATAAGTTGGAAACAAATCAAAGGCACACAACAACAACAAAAACTAAAAACAATTTGAAAATGTACCTATTTTGTGTATATGTATATATGTGTGTGTATGTATATATAACAAATACAACACATTATAGAAGTCCTTTCCCCACAAGCAATCAGTTCTCAAAGGCCTCCTGGAACAAAAAGCTCTTCACCTGCCTTTAAAACCTGGATGCCAGCCATATAGGACTTTATAGGTCATAACAGCACTTTAAATAGTGCCCTGAAAGAGAGCACTACATAGTGGAGCTGTTGCAACAAGGGAATCATATCCTCCCTATATAACCCTGATTGATAGTTTAGCTGTAGCTCTTTGGACCAGCTGAAGTTTCCAAATATTCTTCAAAAGCAGCCCCACACAGAGCACATTACGCTGTTCCAAATGGGATATAACTAAGGCATATGGCCAACTAAAAATTCCCCAGGAACAGGCATAGCAGGAGCATAAACATCAACTACAAATGCACTCCTGTGTACCACAGAAATGTGAATTTCCAGGCTCAGGATTAAATACAGGTGTACACCCAAGATGCAGGTCTGTGTCTTTAAGAGGAGTGTAAGCCAGAGTGGTGTAGTGGTTTGAGCACTGGACTATAATTCTGGAGACCAGAGTCTGATTCCTTGCTTGGCCATGGAAACTCACTGGGTGACCTTGGGCATGTCACATACTCTTAGCCCCACAAAACTTTGTGATAGGTTCACCTCAGGGTTACCATAAGTCAGAAACAACTTAAAGGCACACAACAGCATAGTCTGAATCCATATTCCCTAATCTTCCATCTGAATGACCAGGCGCACACATCTTATCTACTTATACATGAACAAGCTGACTTGCTAATAGCTGGTTATGAGCAGTCTACACCTTGGGAAGTAAATTCCAAGAAACATAATTCCATACTTGATTTATCTACAACACAGAATTACCCTGTCCTGGAACATGACATACCAAAGAGCAGGTGAAATCAAATTGCACAGCCAACAGCTTTATTATTTATAAATGAGAAATGTCTTTACATTTTTAAAGCTTAAGTATCATTTCCAAGCACATCTCACCACTGTTACCTCTCAATTGTACCAATTTGATAGATAATGGAATCAATTTTCTCATTACATAAGATGGATGCTGTAACATACATCATTTTATCCTTGGCCAAGTCCACTGACTTGGCTGCCACAACACTGTCTCTCTTTTTTTACAAGATATTATACTGTGAGAGTTAGGTACAAAAGTTCCTTTGCTCTGTGAAAGTGTGTATTCAGGAGTTATGGCCATCTGAAACATCCTTAGGTGGAATATTCAAACAGCATATTTTTGATATATTTTGATCAGAGTGAGCTATCCTACTAATAAACCCAATTTCACCCATCAGATGCCACGAATCTGTCCTGATTTAAGCTGATTCTCTGGAACTTGGGTTTTACCAAATGGCTGAAAAAATCATCTAGAAGCTATACCTCTAAACTATCTGGAATACTTACCTAAGAATTAAAACATTTAGAAACATACAGTTCCCAAGCAGAAGTTACAAATGGAGGAAAAAGGCATGCTTTTCATGCGAAACATGCCAGGCCATTTTTTAAATAATTGCATTTTAACCCAATTCCTAACAGAAAAGACTCATGAAGTGGCTCATACTATCAACCATTAAAGCCACAACAAAGCAATAAATTGCAAACATCAAACAAAAATCAGATAAACAGCAGCATCAAATTGTCTTAAAAGCAACAGAGAAAAAAAGGCATCCTTAGAATACAGGAGACATCAGAGATAAGAACTGGCTAACAATCAGGTCCCTTCAACATTTACCCAGGGATGACAGCAATTACAGATGATGTAAACTCATGTGAACAGCTGCCTGAAACTTTGCTGCCAGAGTTTTACTGCTCATTTCGTGGACTGATATATGCAAATATGATTTTGCACATTAGTTTCCCTTTGGTATTTTTTAATTTTTTTACATTTCTCATGATTTGCAAAATGTTACTAGATGGAGACCATAACTAACTGACAATCCTGAATGTATGTTTACCACTGAAAACTAGAAATGGCAAAAGAAGCAACACACATATTTTACACTTTTATGAGAGTCAGCTACATCCCTTGAGTTCATTACCCATTCCTAGTAACTGAATAAGACTGTGTTAGACAGCTGTGGATTTCACCTTAAAGTGCTGCAATGCTACAGTTAAAACTCCTCACATAGCTCCTGCCACACATTTTTAGAAATATGTTAAGACTTCAATTATACCTGGAAACTTTAACAGTGAGAGGGAAAGGTTGGAAGTAAAAGGACAGGTGAATTGCCTTAGTTCTTAAAATGGAAGCGATACATGTTTGTAGATTTTAGTAATGTGTCCTTATCAAGATTTCAAACCACCACCAAGTGAAGACTCTCTTATCTCTGGAAGATTATTATTAAGTAAACTTAACAACCCCTACTCTAATACCTGCTGCATCAGCACATGCATGCTTAGGATAAAACATTAATAGGTATAGCAGCAAATGTTGCTAGAGCAACACTTTAAAAACTGGAGCACCACATATTCTCAACAAGCATCTTCAATTTTAAACTAACTTATAATCTTTGGGAGCTTGTGCTCTGAAAGTGTTCAGCACACATTTAATCAGCAATTGTTCTGCAAATGGAACTGTATTAGAAACACTTATCCAAAGATATTTTTCTCTCTCAAGAGCTGCAGTTCCACCATAAAAGGAATGAAGAGATACTACATGAGACAGTAAACATATCTGTAATTAAAAAGCATGTGAAAGCGTTGTTTTCTTTTTTTTTGAAGGTAACAGCTGTTGAGTAGGGTGAGCAATTTTCATCAGGATGATGGCAAAGAGGAAAAAGAAAGTTGATTGCTTCTCTCTACAGGCATGATCTTAAACATCACAATGAAAATTTGGGGCATCTGCACCTGAGATTAACTTTTTCAAAACAGACGTATATAGTAATTATGCATTTAAAGTCATGTTTAATTTTGCCCCAAGGAACATAGTAAGGAAGAACTTGGAAGAGCATCCAAGTCAAAATACAGAAAACAGGAATAGAGGGCATTTACTCTGGAAGCCATATTCTTCTAGGCATATGTCATCCCCTTTCTAGTAGAAGGCACAGAAATGTCTCAAGCTACACATGTTCTGATAGCAGATCAAACAACAGTGATCTGATTGAACACATCCCCCTCTTCCAGCAACATTCAATTTATTTTTCCCATTGTCCAGACACACCACCACCACCGATGTTTTAGCAGCTTCCTACACACATGATCTACAGTTAGACTGGGGAAAGCTAGTACTGGCTTCTGACCGAGCATGTCTGTACAGCACAAAGTAACTCAAAACCAACCTTTCACAAGGTTAAGCCATTGTCAGTGAGCCGGGACATACACAAGCTTAAAGCCAAGACTTATTATAATAGGACTGCATGGTGTGCAGGTATATGCTTTGAAGTCACCTATTGACTTATATAAGGATGTTAACAAAAATATGAGAATATTGTATAGTTTAAAAACTTTTAAGATATAGATTAATAGACCTGTATATGTATACAGGCATGCCTCACTTGACAAAGCCTCTGACAGAGAAGCTCCTTTTTACAAAGTCTTTTTCGGCCTGTTCAGACCCTCTTTCTCCTTTTTCTCATCTAGCTGGAAGTTTTGTTTTGTTTTGTTTTAAGCAGCATTGGTACTGGGCGAATGGTGAAGAAGGGCTAGAAAAACATAGGCTTTTGGTGCAGCATTGCAGCAGCATGTCTGCAGTAAACAATGTAAAAAGGTTTGTATTCTGAAAGAATGGAATTCTACTCTAGCCCATCCTAGTGCATCCAATGGTGCCTGCCTACAACAGGCAAGTTAAAAACACCAACTGCCTGCCAAATCCCTTCCTCAGCAAACATGAAGAGCAAAACAGAAAGAAAGGGGAAAGGATATTAGCTTGCTTCATCAGCTGTCTCCCATTATGTTAGAAAAGGACAGATTTGTAAGTCATCAAAGTGGAAATTATAGGAGAAGTGGAAGCTGGTGAAAGAAAAATTTATCCCTAGATGCAGTTTGGAAGAAACCTTCAAGTGGTGGTTACAGGTTCAAAATGTTTTTGTTTACTTATGCAAAGCTCACCTGACATGATTGTTTCATTTCACATATGCACATAGTTAGTTTTGGATAAAAAGTTTGCTCAAACAAGTTGAACTGCTTTTTTTAGTGTGTGGTGTAGCAACCTATCCTTATTCTTTTCCTATTATTTCTTATTTCTTTCTTTCTTGTACCCATATTCTGTTAAACACGTAATGCCCGGGAACACATCTACTTCATTATTGGAGGTATACTTGTATATGGTTCCTACCTGTATATGGTTCCTGACTTTCTTTTCCAAGGGTGCTGTGTGGAGAAGGTCAGGACACTGCCATTATTCTTGCTGATGGATCAGCTACGAATTGGTTCTAATCCCACCAAAATGGTCAAATCAACCACTTTGTGGCCCAGATTCAAAAGCAGCAGACAAATATATTAATTTTAAAATTGCAACTGAATCAACTGGTACTGAGACTGATCCTTCTTGGCAGTAGCAGCATCTGTCTCCCACTTGTACACTACATGGTTTTGTGAATTTAACCTACAAGTTCAACTAGTATCCTTTCTTGAAAGTAAAACTTATTGCACAAATGGGACACACTTCCAATAACACAGGGCTAACATCAGACTGTTTGATAGATTTTAGCATCTGGCTGCACATACCGCATTGTTAAAAAATGCTCTGTATTCTGAAATGTTATCCTCATGAATGCAGTTTATGAACTGTCTCATCATATCCTTAAAAACACCTAAGTCTGCTCTTGGGGGAACATCTATGTGTTGATAGTTTTTGTAGGGTGAGATTTTCCCAAAATTATCATTCTTTGGAAGAGTAACATATACTCAGCATTAAGATTTCCACACATTTTCACACACTGTAACAATTTTCCAGGCCCTCTTATCTTTTTCTTAAATAAAGCAGAAAGGATATGCATGTTTATTTGCAAATAACACAGTCAGTTGCAAAAACAGTGCCATCCATAATTTTTCCTCCCCGCAAGAAAGTAATCAATGAACAAAGAGCACAAAAAATAGTATATTCCGTCAACACTTAAAAGCCACAGAAAAGACTTATGTCATCTATATTTTCTTTCATTAAATTGGTAATAAGAGATGGCTGAGTCAGACATTCTCAAACTTGTAAACCAACCTTTAGCTGCACAGCATCTATGCAAGCCATGTGGAACATCCCCCTCTGGTGGCAGGACCACACTGAATGGGGATGAACTATGGCTCAAGAGTCATATATCTCCCTAATAATAACTATTCTCTGCAGCACATTGTCCTCTGATCTTTCCCTTCATCTATAGTACTTCACAGATGCTGGATCATAACCTGGGAGGAGCACAGTTGGAATAAAATAATGGTTCACAACCTGTTACCTTTTAGTCTATATTAAAAGAACAGGAGTTAAGCATTGAAAGACTAAAAGTCTGCATAACACCTTCTACTCAATCTTCTATTTATACGCTAGTTACTGAAAGTTAAACAGACAGTGAGGCAAGTCATACAGACATATCAAAACCTATTCATTCAATGGAAGTGAACCCCAGTACACCACCTGAAAGGTTCCAATAGAACAGATTGGAAAGCTAAACTTATTAGGGTTCTTTCTAGTCAGAGGAATGGACCTATACAGAACAGAAGCAGAGAACATGGAATGATTCTTGCGTTTTAGATGACCTTCTGGTCTGGAAGGAGGAGGTGTGTTCTCTACAGTAAAAGATCCCCTCCTTAGAATTATCATCCTTTTTGGATACCATTTTTCTTTTCCTTGGTTGCTACCAAATATCACACTAGTGCCTCCTTGAACAGCTTCCCTCCAGAAAAGGGCTGAGGGCCAGATTGGGTCTGGACTATGGTCCTCTACCTTCAGTCTCAGATGTTTGTGCAACATTATAGCAGAGCCTCTCCAATGGGCATGGTTCCGGCAGTGAACTGGAAACATTCCATGCATGATTCTGCAATGAACTTGGCTGCGGTGGCTGGCCTTAAGGGGGATCCTTAATCCTAAGTGGCACATCTGACAGAAAGATGCATGTCCATAAGATGGACATCTAGGGTATGGATGAATTTTCAGTAACTGTCCTGATGTTTTAGGCCAGAAATGAGGAATATGTGCCCTTCAAATGATGATGGACTGCAACATCCAACAACGGTGAGGGATTATGGGATTTGCAGTTCACAAATTCCTATCTCTACCACAGCTTCATATAATTAGCATCAGATCATATTATTCTTCCTGGCACCTGATCCATGAGGTTTTTAGGATGACCACTTTGGACATAAAGGCTACCGCTAGACCATCCAGTGCAGGAAACCTGAGCAAGCTTATCATGCTATAGAAGTAGCACTTTCTAAGGACAGCCGAGGAGGAGACCTGCTTGGATGGATCTTTTCATTTTAGATTCATGATCCTGGAGAAATTTTTTAGAAAAGGAACTGATGGATTCACAGGACTATTCAGATGGTAGTAGACTGTATCAGGATCAACTTGCTATACAAGCAGGAGAAAGAAGATGATGCAAGTTAGAGACGGAACACTGGAGGATTAGGAGGGCGACATTCTGCTGGTATGCAAACTGCTCTGCCCACACAGAAAACCTAGTATGTTTCCCACATGTTTACTCTGATTGAGTTGCCACCAACTTAGCAAAAACTCCACATCATATTCCCTGTTCTAGAATTCGTAGAGAGGGATTCAAGTTCCTAAGATCTTCTCAACCTAGGGAGGTTTAAGGGGAATGAACCTCCACAGAATGGGCCTCTAAAATGGCTGTTGCCACTGGATTCAGCTAGGCAACTCTGTCATCCGCACCTGGTTTCCCCCTCCCTTGTTCAGTGGCATAAAGGCCCAGATCTCAGATGTGCATATCTTTGTGTTGTAGTACTGCACCTTCTTACTGTGTAACAACTGTTCAGCCTTAGGAGGATACTCTGCTGCTCTTGCTTACTGGTGGGACGAGGAGCATGGAGATGATTCCAACCATGAGGCAGTAGCTGGTCTCAACTCAGTTGGGGGAAAGAAATGAGGATGCACTCTCAAATGAAGTACACCTGCCTCTTCCTCCCCCACCAGGAGTTCAGAGCATAGTCTGAATTACCTCCCTGCCTCCTCCTCTTCTTAATGGTAAGAAGGAAGAGCAGAATCTCCAGCACAGCTGCCAGGTGACAGGAGGTTTGACAGAGCACAAAAAAGTGGCTTATGCACATATGTCTCTATTAAGATGTTGGCTCAAATTTTCGCCATTGTAGGTAAGAGCTCAAGGTCCAAACCAGGTCTCTTTAGTATGGCAGTGGAGTGGCAAATGGAGCTGCATCCCCTGGGGACAAAAGTAGTCTGGTAGGAACGCCTACTGGTAGGTTGCATCAGGTTCCCACTTTTGTAGTCAAGGCCCAGAAAGCCACCCCAGTAAGCAGCTGCTCTTTGTAAAGTAATCCCTCTTCTGCAATTTCTCTGCCAGATCAAAGAAGGAAACCCTAGTTTTCTTCTCTGCCTAATCCTGTTATTGTTGCTGCTGCTGCTGCTGCTGTGTGCATTCAAGTCATTTTTGACTTATGGAAATCCTAAGGCAAGCCTATCACAGGAGTTTCTTGGCAAAATCTGTTCAAAGGGGTTTGCCTTTGCCTTCTTCTGAGGCTGAGGGAATATGACTTGCCCAAGGTTACCCAGTGAGTTTCCATGGCCAAGCAGCGTTTCAAACCCTTGTGTCCAGAATCACAACCCAACATTCAAACTATTACCCCACACTGGCTCATCTAATCCATATAAAAAGAAGGAAAATGAAAAGCAGGGAACACCCATGCTCCTGTCTCCTCTCTTTTTCAAATAGCTTCTAGATATTTTGGTCTACAACTCACATCAGTCTCATACAGCATGGCCAACGGTAAGAGATTGCTGGAGTTGTAGTGCAAAACCACTGGAGGGTTAAAGGTTCTCCATTCTTGACATAAGACCTCTGCTTCAGTCAGGAGCAGATCAAAACTCCTACCACTCCACAAAAGGCATAGCAGAAGACTGAGAAGGTTCTCTCCACTCTGGCTGGTAGCTAGAATTCCTGTTACCTACCTCCTTCAGGAATATTAAATCCTTTTCTATTAGTTTTAGTTTTCCACTGATTGAGAATCTTTGTGCTTTCCACACACTCATGTTAAATTATTCAAATTCCCTAAAACAGTCACTCAATCCACCTATTCTTGCTGGATTAAATTTACACATCTTACATATTGAGCAGAACATCTCCTAAATATATATTTATTTTAAAATTACATTGACAATTACAGAGAAACATGTAGTTATAGTAACAAAAAATCACAACTCTAGGATTTTACTTTTGGGGGATGGGGAGAATCGTGTTAGCTGTGTCCGTATAAGAAAAATTCAGATATTAGCTGGTGACAATTACAGAAAATATTTTCAGCACAGCCCTTGTACTGAGCAAGATAGAAAACTTGCGTGTGTGATCTTTCAGTCTGTACAAATACTGAGAAATAACCCAGACTTATTTCCTTCAAACTATCTGATGTGGGGGATCAGCAATTATTTTCTCCCAGTGTGCCAATGATGGTACCATATTTGTGCCCATTGGCTACAATTGTTTCTTTCTCTCTTGGAAAAGACTGGCAGCCAATGACTCATGAATCAGCACTAGTCGATGGACTACCAGTTTGATTAGAACTGATTTAGACTGCACATAGAGAAAAACATAGAGAAAAAAGTTGAAAGAATAAAATTCATAACAAAGAGGTGTTTAGTTATTATGGAAGCCACAGACTTTCTGCAAATATTCTCATTTCACAGATGTCATCTGCAGGTTTTTTTTTAGTTAAAAGACATATGGAAAGCCATGTAGAACCAGGCTGAAATAATTAGCAATTTCTTTGTACAAGAAATAAAGGGACCACTTCCTGAAGCAAAATTCATGAGAATAAGCTAAAACACACTCCTTTTAACACTAATGGTACTTGTCCTTTCCAACTGTTACATCCTGACATACTGCTCCTTCTCAATTTATGAAATTTCCATCTCTTCCCAAAACCTCAATTCCATCTTACTGACTACTCATAATATAGCTTTCTTTCTAGCAAATCATCATTACCATTACACACGTCTTCTGAACACAACTCAAACTCCACAGTCTAACTCTTCATAGCAGCAGGACACTATTTTCACTACACTGAGAATTATTACAGTGCCCCATGTTCAAAATTAGGAAAACTGAACTATTCCAATTCCCAGTTCCAATTCTGGAAATCTCCTGTCAATACCATTTGTCCTCTATCATTCCTACATTGTGCTTGCTCAGATAAAGATGCTCAGGTTTCAAAAGCCACTGTTCCTTACAATCACTGATAAAATAACGTAATGAGGTGATAGGCAGAATGCTAGATCAGTATCCACCAGCAGACCTCTGAGTGATCTGAAGTAGGTAAGAATATATTTTGCTTCCACTAAACAAGTGACTTCAAGGATGGACTAGTTAATTCGTTATACTGAAACCAAATTCCTAGGCTTGGAATTATTAAATACTGTGTTCTTGCACCAGACTCTGAATGGTAGCTTGAAATCTGTTTATATTCAGTTTAATCAATAGCTTCTGGGACCATCAGCTCTCCACTCATGATATCCCTTAATTATCAACCATACTAATTCAAAATGTAATATCGCCTCTACCATGTTGCACACCAAGCACATATAACCCACAGACACAGTTTCATCACTGTACATTTTAGTGCCCAGAAGACAGGAATTCACATAAATAAAATCCCATCATTTTAAAGGAACATAAGACAAATCACTAACAGTTCTCATCTGCCAGAAGCCCAAATCCACAGAAATCAAGAAAACAGAAATGTAAGCAGGTGGTTGGATATATGAAATCAGACTGAATGGTATTTTATAAATTAAAAGGCCTACCTTTGCTTAAATTATCAGTCTGTAGAAGCCAGATGGCAGCTAGTACCTCAAAGCCATTCTTCACCTTTCTAAGCTCCTGACTTGGGCCCTCACATCAGATTTCCCTCCCTTTCCTGATATTATAACAGCTACCTACCACTAGGTAAGGCCAGACCTCTCCTCTGGCCTCTGAGGGCTTGAAACGGAGACCCCAGGCCTGTGTATGCCCCCCAAAGCAACCCAGCCTGTTACTCCCTCTCACCTCCAGCCTCCATCTTGCCAGTCTGGAATGTGGCTCCTCTGCGCTTGGCCTACGGCTCCCCAGAAGGTTCAATCCGTGCAACTGCTAGACAGCAGTCGGGAGGCCAATGCCAAGAGGCAAAGAGGGAAAACTTATACTCCACTATGGACATAAAAATAGACACTTTAAGAAATGAGACAAAGGATCAAACTGTTCTGTGTTCAAATTAATCAGCAGTTTGCCTTTGCCACTTAAGAAATGTAAGCAAAGCTCATCAGTTCCTACGTTGCGTAGTTAGCAATATTCAGGCGGAACAGAAAGGTGTGGACAAAGCTGAAGCCTGTACTAATGGACTAATGTACCCAAAAAATAAAGAACGGTAGGCTTTTCACTTGAAGATGAAGAGGTTTTACTTTTGTGTCAACTGCATCATTTTCTGTAACATCAAGATCTGGCCACCTAAATACTTAACTACGGCAATGGGCTGGGTCTGCCTTTGAACATTACTATGAATCTTCAACTGGTCAGCAAGCCACCATTGTGTAGTGATTAGAAAATTAGACTACAGTTATGTCCAAATCCCCATTTTGACCACAAAATTCACTGGGTGACATTTGGCCAGTTGCTCTTTCTCAGCCTGATCGACCTCACAGAGATCTTATGGAGATAAAGAACAAAGGGAAAACCATGTACATTGTTTTGAGCTCTGTGAAAGAAAGATGGGTTACAAATGTAATCAATAAATAAAATGCAGCACCAAACTTCTTCATGAGTGCTATTAAATGCTGACAATTTATGGCATCTATTCTCAAATATTTTTCAACTGGTTACTAGTTTCTTTCAGGCCTAGATTAAAATGCTGTTTGTTTGTTTTTTAATCTTTAAAGCTTTCAACTTGAGATCAGGTTATCTAAAGGCATACCTCTTCCAGTAAGATCCCCAGCACGCTTTGCATTCATCTTAAGATAGCATGTTTAATGGTCCCTTCTTTGTTGTGACAGGATTAGGACAATCACACCACAGTTCTCTGAAATTACATCTTTGTTTTCAATGCTTCTTCTTCAATGCATCCAGTGAACTTTATGGTGAGGTTTCAAAAGCAAAATGTTTGAAATCTGCACTTTTAGGAGGGTGGTTTGGTTACTAATATATTGACCTGTATTCCATCTTTGCTTTTAATAGTTTAATATTTGGATTTTATATTTGTTTTAAAGCTATGAAACAAAGCACCTTAGACAAGTAGGACTAAAGTGCTTAAGAAAACAAAAAACAAAACAAGGCTGGTTATTGTACCTGGAGCCAGCCAACAGCAGCAGAATACTTCTTTCCTTACACATACAAGAAGGTCTTGACAAAAGAACCAAAATTAAATCTACATGTCCTGCTAGTACCTGTCACAGTATTAAGAGGCCTGGTCTTAATTTCTTTTTAGAATTCAACAATAACAAATCAATCCCTACCAACCCCTCCATAATATTGTAAGTCTAATGTAACTAATACAGTCTAATGTGATCAATAAATTAGTCACATCAATGATTTATGCTTGTTGTATTGTTTTATTACTACATTTTTAACTTCTGTACAAAACTTTGAGAAGCAGTTTTATAAACTGTTTAATAATATCATTCACAACACAATTCTGTAGTTGAAGATTAGGCCAGGAGGTTAAACTTCCAAATTTCTTCTCCTGACTAGAAGTGCCTGAAAATCTACCACTGACAATGACTTTCCTAGCCTTTAATGCAGTACACCTGGAGGAAAAGCCTGATTGTCCCCATCTTCAAAAAGGGAAAAAAGAAGGCCCAACCAAATACTGCCTAGCCAGCCTGACATCAATACCAGGAAAGAATCTAGAGCAGATCATTAAGAGAACAGTCTGTAAGCACTTAGAAAGGAATGCTACAATCACTAAAAATCAACATGGGTGTTTCAAAAACAAGTCATGCCAGACTAATCTTATCTCTCTCTTTCTCCCTTTTTTTTTTAAATAGAATAACTAGTTTGATAGATGAAGGGAATGCTGTGGATATAGCATATCTTGACCAGTAAAGCCTCTGACATGACATTTTTGCAAACAAGCTAGTAAAGTTTGGGCTCAACAATGCAGCTGTCAGCTGGATTTGTAATTGATTGACTAACCAAATCCAAAGGGTGCTTACCAATGGCTCCACTTCATCTTGGAGAGAAGTGACTAGTAAGGTTCTGTTGGGGGCTCAGTGCTATTCAACACCTGTATAAATGATTTGGATGAGGGAATAGAGGGCATTATCGTATCTGCAGATGACACCAAATTAGGAGGGATAGCTAACACTGCAGAGGACATGATGTGATAATGGGTTTTCCCCATTATCTAGGTAACAGAGCTTAAGAAAGTTCTCCCTCAGGCATACAAAGGGTTAATGCACTGCTAGGGTTAGATTACGTTGACTGGGGGTCACATGAGATAGTTGCCCAATCAGGAGGGAGAAAGGAGAGAATCTTCTAGATACTTGGATAAGAAGTGAAAAAAAAAAAACCTCAAGAGACCATGAGGAGAGTGAGGAATGCTGGTAGAGGTGGACAAGGCTGCCTCCTGGCCCTCCCCAAAATACCATCTCAGAAATGACCAGCTGCTGTGAGTAGCTTACAATGTGTCTAGTCAGCTGCGTTAGAACTTTGTTATTTGGACAGTTTGGCTAATTTTGAGAATCTATCTATGCTTCTAACTACTTGTAACTATCAAGCGTACCTGAGGGGGGGAAGCCCTTTCATGAATATTATTTTCTTGTTTACCTTGCATGTTTAAAATAAATACTTCCCTGTAAAGTCTCTGTTCCCGCCATTCCCATGCATTCCTCGGCGCGCGTGTGGAAAGGATTCCTCTCATTCAAAACGGGGAGGTGAGGGAAGGGAAAGGATCTTTGAACACAGAGATCATGAATTCCCAAGCAACATCCCACTGCGTTGCTGGAGAGTGGGCTAAATCAGTGGGTGGTGGCAGCTTGGAATTAAGAGAGTTTGGGAGAAATTCCTAGCTTCTAGTCACGGCAGAAGTCAGCACTGAGAGGGAGGAGGGCCCCCTTTTCCTCCGAATCTCCACACATGGTCAGAATTCAAAATGATCTTAACAGATTAAAGAACTAGGCCAATACTAACAACATGAATTTCAGCAGGGATAAGTGTAAGTTATTACACTTGGGCAGAAAAAAAATGAAATGCACAAAAATAAGATAGGTGGCATCTGGCTTGACCACAGTATATGCGAAAGGGATCCAGGAGTCTTCGTAGATCATAAGCTGCACAGAGGCCAGCAGTGTGATGTGGCAGCTAAAAAAGCCAAAGTGATTCTGGGCTACCTCAATACAGGTATAGTGTTTAGGTCAAGGGAAATAACAGAACCACTTTATTTTGCTTTGGTCAGATTCCACCTATAATCTTTAGCCCAATTTAGGGCACCACAGTTCAGGAAAGCAGGAAAGCACAAACATGTCCAGAAGAGGGTGACCATAATGGTAGAAAGTCTGGACACCATGCCCTATGAGGAGCAGCTGAGGGAGCTGGATATGTTTAGCCTGGAAAAGAGAAAGTTAGGAAGCAACATGATAGCTATGCTTAAATATTTGAAGGGATGTCATACGGAAGATGGAGCAAGCCTGTTTTCTGCTGCTCCAGAGACTAGGACAAGGAACAATGGCTTCAAATTTCAGGAAAAGAGATTCCATCTAAACATCAGGAAGAACTTCCTGATAATAATAGCAGTTTGACAGTGGAAAACGCTGCCTTGGAGTATGGTGGAGTTTATCTTTCTTTTTGTAGGGGAGAGGTTTTTAAACAGAGGCTGGATGGCCATCTGTTGAGAAAGCTTTGAATGTGTATTCCTGCGTGGCAGCGGTTGGACTTGATGGCCCTTGTGGTCTCTTCCAGGTCGATGATTCTATGACCCTGTGACTTGTTCTGCAGATGCCTTACCCCTTCTCCTCTTCCTTCCCAGCACTACTACACACCTAGGACCCCCCCCCCCGCACCCGACCTGAGATACAGGACACACTATAATTCAGAAAGATAGAGTGGGCACTCAAAGCAGCCATTTATTTAAGCTCCTTGCTTCACCTCATATGGTTATACAAAAGTTGCCAGAGGTCTGTAAACAGGAAAAAGTTCACACAGACACTAGAACAAGGCATTGTACTAACCAGACAATAACTTTGCAGAGAAGGAGTACTATTTGAGAAAGCAGATACATACTGCCTACTAATTTACAAATTGCAGAAATTAGATTTCTCCATTACATTTCCGCTCAAAAACTAAGAGGCAGGTGTCATAATATTCATGTTTCTTTTCCAGAAGAATAATGAATATGTTTTTTAAAAAATGATCTAGATTACTTGGAGCAATTGATAGATTGGGAGAGAGCTAAGTAAATTCTGTTTCTTTATTACTAGAATAAAGCACGGGTGATTTACAGACTAGGTTAGTATGAACCACCATCATATCAAGACCACAAGGCAGCAGAATGGGTTACATTCCAAAATAAGAAAGAAAAGTTACCATCTGTAGGCCAACTGTACAGATAATAGCAGGCCAGCCATGGAAGCAGTGAGTGAGTCAAATATGTGTTTTGGGATCCAGGAGCAGGGCACAAAATCCAAACAGCAGAGACTTCCCAGGGTTGGCAACTGGATCAGAGACAGGGGCCAATTTCTCCTCTTCTAGCAGGCCACAAAGACCTGTCTCTGCTAACCCACATATGATGTGACTTCACTTCCTCTTTCATCCCAAATTGGCCATTTAAGGTTTTATGGAGATGGTGAAGGGTAAATCTTTCCAACTGCTACATTTTGTGGCAGTTAAAAGTTATGAAGGTACAGGGCTTTGGTTGTCTCTTGAGTGGCTTTGAGGACACAAAACGGAGTTTGGACCACACACACAGTCCATGGGGCCGCACTTCCTTTCCTAAAGCTTGAGAACAAAGACTACTCAAGGGAGAGAAGCTAAGCATGGAGGAAGATGAGGAGTGGAAGAGGAAAGCATGCAGTTTGGAGAGCTATCTGTCAGAATTATCAAATAGAGACCCAGAGATGGATCTCCCAGACTGCTCCATGTGCAAGTATGGAGAGAAGACAGAGAAAGCAAAGTAGTGTTTGATTCCCATCTTTCTGTGGTCTTCTGGAACCACTTTGGGCTTGAAGGAAGGTCCCATGAGGGAGGAAAGGAGTGATGGGCCTTTAAGTGGGGTTGTATGGTTCTTATACTATTATATTTTTAAATGCCCTTAAACTATTTCATACTTAGGCTGCTATTAGCAGGATGATTTGTTTTTTGACTATTATGATTGACTGTTAGCTGTGTTTTGTTTTAATCAATGTTGTGAGCTGCCTATTGAGAACCAGGCAGCATATTCAATAAACACAATGGATTTTTTTTAAGCAAAACCACCCCAGAGGCTAGACTAAAACAACTAACTTGTCCAAGACTTCCAAGTGACCTTTATGACCAATGATCCAGGTCTGAGTCTCTTACAAAAGAATGCCCGCACTAGGCCATTATAGCTGGAAAGGATCAAAGACGGTTTGAGATGCTATATGGTGCATTTAACTTAATGAAGTGAACAGGAACTTTAGATTACCTTCATGCATGCCTTTAGTCTTCAGATGTACTTCCCTGCACATACAGGCAAGGACATAACCAGAAGGGCATCTTCAAAAGCTGTTTTCCATGAGGCCTGGGGCACTGTCATAAGCACAAACTGGAAACCCTTCTGGGTATGGACAAATGACTCACTAGCTTACAGAGAATGGGTTTCGATGGTAGAAACTTTCTTTGAGGTATTTGTTCAAGAACTGAATCACTCCTACATGGCCAAAAAAAGCCTCTTTCAGGAATGGTTTTGATATAAAGTGTTCCTCTAACAAAGTAAAGCAGGAACTAACAGACCCATGTGCTGCTTTCAAATTATCAGGGGAAGGTTATATCTGCAACTAAGGAGAACATCACCCTCCTCTGAGGCCACTAACTAGACTGGTATCCAACCCCTATAGTTACCTGTTTGATATTAAGACACAGTGATAACTAGTTTTTTGACTGTCTACCTGGTGATGGCTGCAGCATTCCAGAAAGTGCTGTAATGCCATGCATTGAGCGTTTTACTGCTGATTCAATCAGGACGTGTCCAACATTTGAAAGTGCCTTTAACAGAGACACTACAAACAGAAATACAATCAATGCTGGGACGAGTCCACAACTGAACATCTGCTTCCACAATGGCCTTTAGGGGCAGAGAAACTCTGGCAGAAAAAAATGCTAGAACTTATATTCAGGAACCAGGGAGATGAGCTACATTTTGCTGTTAAGTTATTCTGAACAGCCAAAAAGTAAACATCAAGTAATAGTAGTAAAATTCACACCCTAGAAAGAGAAAACAGACTATTTATTAAAACATCTGTAGATTCCATATAGGATTGAACCGATGGTTGCTATAAATTCATACCCAGGTTCATTAATGCTGCAAGTTACTCTTAACACACCCTAGGCATATTGACTGTAAGTACATAAGAATAGTTTTTATACTGAGCAGTGCCCATTTATAAGTAAAGTAGGAATACAATTCACACTGTGGGCTGGACAGTGCTAATGTTAGGTGGACTTGTAATTGGTTGGCCGACTGAAGCCAAAGGATGCTCACCAATGGCTGCTTTTCATTCTGGAGAGAAGTGACTAGTGGAGTGCCGCAGGGTTCTGTCCTGGGACCAGTGCTATTGAACATCTTCATCAATGACTCGGATGAAGGAATAGAGAGCATGCTGATCAAATCTGCAGATGACATCAGATTGGGAGGGGTTGCTAATATGTCAGAGGACAGGATCAAAATTCAAAATGACCTAGACAGATTGGAGCACTGGGGCAAAGCTAACAAAATGAACTTCAACAGAGAGAAATGTAAGGTCCTGCACTTAGGCAGAAAAAATGAAATGTACAAATATAGGATGGGGGACATGTGGCTGGATAGTAGTACGTGTGAAAGGGATCTAGGAGTCTTGGGGACCACAAACTGAACATGAGTCAGCAGTGTGATGCGGCAGCCAAAAATGCCAACGCGATTCCTGGTTGCATCAATAGGAGTATGCTGTCTAGATCAAGGGAGATTATGGCACCACTCTATTCTGCTTTGGTTAGGCCTCATCTGGAATACTGTGTCCAGTTCTGGGCACCTCAATTCAAGAAGGATATTGACAAGCTGGAGCATGTCCAGAGGAGGGCGACCAAAATGGTGGAGGGTCTGGAAGCCATGAGGAGCAGCTTAGGGAGCTAGGGATATTTAGTCTGCGGAAGAGAAGGTTAAGAGGGGACATGACAGCCATGTTTAAATATTTGAAGGGATGCCATGTGGAAGAGGGAGTGGGCTTGTTTTCTACTGCTCCAGAGACTAGGACAAGAAGAAATGGATTCAAGTTGCAGGAAAGGAGATTCCACGTGAACCTCAGGAAGAACTTCCTGATGGTTAGAGCTGTCTCGCAGTGGAATATCCTGCCTTGGAGTGTGGTGGAGTCTCCTTCTTTGGAGGTTTTTAAGCAGAGGCTGGATGGCCATCTGTTGGGAATGCTTTGATGGCCCCTATGATCTCTACCAACTCTATGATTTTATGATTAGCAATGGAGATGACTGATACTACTGCATTAATCTATGATAGAAAATAGTACATTGAAGCTGTAACAGCTGAGGCCATTACACTTTACAAACTAAGAGACACATGAAACATATGAGCCCATTTCATTGTGTTTGAAGCAGCTACATTAACTTACACTGTGTACATACATTGCAAGGAGATGCACTAGTAGTAACTCTTCAGGCTAAGCATATACATGCAGCAACACACATCACATCCTTAGTTTGTGAATAACTCCCCCTCTCCACTCTCCTCTCATTCGCTTCCAGGTCTCCCCCTTTCCTGTTCCCATGCAAAATGAAGGGAGTGGGGGATGGGGGAAGGCTTGTGCAAGTGTTCCTTTCCCGCTCTGGAAATCCCCTTCCCATTCCCATGCATTTTGCCCTGGGGCTCACATGAGCCTTCCCTCACCCGCTTCCCCTTCTGTTGCGCTTGGGAAAGGGGAGCTCTTGAGGGGGAAAGGAAGGCTCGTACAAGGTTTCCCCCATCCTCCATTTCCTTCCATTTTGCATGGGAAGAGGAGAGCTCTGGGGTGGGAAGGAAAGCTCGCACGTGCTTTCCCCCATCCCCACCCCCATTCCCTTACGTTTTGCATTGGTGCAAGTTCTCTGTGCTGGGGCAAAATGCATGGGAATGGGAGGAGTAGGAGTAGGGGGAGGCCCACGCACTCATGAATAATCAAATTTGTGCAGGTCAAACCCACAAATGTGGAGAGGGCTGTAACTTGGTTTGCTATCTTTATTGTCTATGTGAGCTCACATTTTTACCTACCAACTCCACAATCCTTCAAATATCTGACACCTTTTTTAAAAAGTTGTTTCCATCATAAAATTGGCAGAATTAAATGATTAAGAGAAGCACCCAGACTTCTGAGTCCTGACCACATTGATGGAAGAATGAGTGAAAACTACAGAGCCAAGAATATTTGTAGTTACAACAACTGCAGAAGCCTGGGCACACCACTGGATTTCCACTGGATAGAAGAGTCTTCTCTTTTATGTTCAGTTGAGATCACGGGCAAATCATATAATTTCTGCAGAAATCAGATTCCCATTACATTGTAACTGTAATGGCATTATCAAGCAGTTCAGCCCTTCCATGTAGACACATGAAATGAACTGATGCATTTGGCTTCTAAAACTAGGTACAGGTATCCACAAACCTCAAGGCAAAGGACCTATTTTATATAGCTCTATAAGGGTTCATGAGATCGGACAAGAGTAAAATCGAAAACATGTCCCAGCTCAAAGAAATTCAGAAGTGAGGGAGAATAGGACAGAATTAGCAGAAGGAGGGGAAAAAGAAAAAAAAAAATATTGTTAAGTGTTCACATACTGCATCGCCTGTACACTTTTTATCTTATAATGCTGCTCTCAGGCAGATGTGGGTGAAATTCACAGAAAATGATTATTCAGCAGAATGCTGAGAAATATCAGGCTTTGTGCTGAAAACCAGATCTTCAGCCCTCAAGCTGCAAAGATAGTGATGGAGTATAGCGTCAAGGTCTAGAAGAAATCTCAAAAGCTTAGAGGATGAAGCATCCTGGGCAGACCCTCGGGATTCAAACTCCTGCACAGTTTTTGCCCTTCGACCTGACTCACAAAAAACAGAAGTAGATCAAGAAAACAAAAACACCTAAAACCTGCAGAACTCACCTGTTTCTGGCATAAAGCGTGGAACATTTTAAAGTTTTTTTTTAAATGATCACATATTTTTTTTCTAGACACATTTATGATTAACTGTATTATTCTACCCAAAATGTCTTTGCCTCAATCCAGTGTCATATTGTTGAAACATCCTTTCCTTTCCTTTCCTGGCTGCAATTCTCCAAGATGTCTCCAAACACTCTACAGACAGTTCTGGGGGCACAATGTAGGGAGGCACTTCTTCCACTTCTGCTGGTTTCTGCTTTTCCACCAATAGACCTGGATATGGGACTTTGTGCTGCTGGGTGGGTGGGGGTTCATTTGAAAGAGTTCAGCTTACCAAGGAACCTAGTGCTTCTCTGTGATGCTTCCTTATTGGGTCCTCACAATTATTCCTTATTGTGTTCCTTATTGTGTGCTTCCTTATGACCAGTGCATCATCTGCAATTTTGCCATTCATGCCAGTGTTACCAAAGTAAAGGTCCCTCAACTCTAAGCCACAGTCTGGAGAATATCCAGTAAAGAAAGAAAAACTGTGGTATGCTGGGAAAAAAATAACAACTAGCAGTCCCCCATATCACATAAACTGAGAAGCACTATTCTATACAAAGTACAAAAAAAAGAGGGGGAGGGGGAGTGTGAGACCACCAAATCTTAAAAGCGACCAGCTGTTGTAATTAGTCCTCTTTTCAGTAGATTCTACAAGCAAAGCTCTCCAGTGGGTACTCCCATTAACTAAATTGCAGCAGTCACTTATTAGAAGCAGACCCTTTTCAGCTGTGGTGTCAGCTTTACAGAAATGCCCTCCTTACTATCTAACACTGACAATCTTCAGATCTAGATTAAAAGGTGGGCCATCACAGAGGATCTGGGAATAACATGAGGGAATATAGATGTCATTTTTAAAATTTAGGCTTCTATTTTTCCTGTCTGACTGTTTAATATTCTTGGGAAAGTTGTTTTATTTTTGAGAGCATATTTTAAATACTAGCAAAATATTACTAAATATCAGGTCAAAGACAAATCCTTATACAAAGTCACTAAGAATCACTGTTTTCAGTTTCCATTTTCCCATGTCTATTGACTTGACTGTCAAAATCCATTTAAAATTTGCAATATTTTTACTGTATTATTCATTGAACAGAAACCATTATACACCTCTAGAAAAGCTCCATGCAATGTGGCGGAATCCATTAGATGCTGATGTATTTGTCTACAACTTCTATAGCCTTTAGCCAAGATGACCACTCACCATTGTGGGTGAGGAACAGACAACTGTAGTCCAATATAATTGGACAATACCCAATTGAGGACAATTGTAGTAAATCATATTACAGTAGGAGGTATTTACCAGTTACCACTTTAAAACCACCCAAAGAGAAGATTCACAATAGTTTATTAAAGATTTAGTGGAGTTCACACACACAAAAAAAGTCTATCTCTGTACCAAGCCAGTTATGGTCTAGTTTTCCTGACCAATCTATTTTGCAGAAAAGTCTATACTTGGCATTTTACACAGAACATCCTAGCAGCCAAAACCACAGGCACCTGGATGTCCCATTTAATAATAATATTGAAACAGTGCTTCCTTTAATTGCTTAAAAAGCTTCACATGCATTATCTGTCCTCGGTTGTTTAATTAAAGCCATGCTCAGTTTAATTGAAGTCGAGTTCTATTTGCCTTTTTAATGCTGCCAAAAATTACGGGTAGGGGAAGAGGGACAGGGCAGGAAGAGGACTAATTGGGAGGAAAAACATAGCAGCATAGATCCTTTGTGGATCAGATGGCATACCAGCAAGAAATTTCTATAAAGCTGCAAAAGAGGTAGAGGTCTAACGTTTCTTTCATCTACTACTGCTGCTCAGGTACAAAAACAGCCAACCTGGACACATCCCATGTTACAAATGCATTAGAAGAGCAACAGACAGACAGGTCAAGGTGTATTTCCCTGACAGACCCAGAACCTAGGCCCCACTCCACCTTGAATCTTAATACTCTCAATTTCCCAGTTTAACATTAAAATTTATACTATTTGCACATCCAACTACCAACTGGATTTCTCTCTGCAGGGTTCTGGCCCACCAAATATATTTCTGCCAACAAGGCAGTACACAAAAGCTTCCAAGTCATTTCACCTACCAGAACACAAATCCTGCATACTGTCATTTGAGGCAGTAATATTAGTAATATTTCATATTCATAACCTGTTGATCTGTCTTTGGTTTCAAAGCTAGGAAATGGCTAGCTTAGACCATCAAAACTAGATAACATGTTTATGTGTACAATGAATGCAAAGATGAGACTACAGCTCTAAATGGCATGCAGAATTCAATCACCTCTACCCAAGTCATCATTAAAGGAAGTATTCACTCTTGCCTTTTCCACCTCTTGATCTAATAAATGCTGTACTTGAACAATGTGATCACAATGGAATGGTAGATTATACAAGTCCTTATACTACACAAACAAAATAGCTTAAGGGCCTTAACTGTTCATACTTTCTGATTCCACACACATACATTTGTGTGAAGCTGTGCACGGTGTAGCATTTGGATTAAAAAAAATTGTAAAAATATATGAACATTTCAGTCTTTCATAGTCATAGCATTAAAAAATGTGTAGACAGTATCTTTTTAATGTTAAAGAACCAGTGCTTGAGTTGAAGGGTATCTAAGTCCTATTAAACTATTAATCAAATCTTTGTCGCTTCTAATCACAATTCCCTGTTTCTTCCCACTTACCTATCCTTCCCCTCACCAAAAAGTTCCAAAATCCATAAAGATGTAAATATCACTTCAAGTACAACTGTTTATAAAACAAAATCATAACTACACAAATAATTGATTTTTGCAATTTGTTTCTAATTTTTAAAAAACTGAATTCACTTGTTATGGATATGAATTAGGCCTTTGATGTTCAGGAAATCTGCAATACTGGCTTATCTAAATAGCAGTATGTCTTCTCTAAATTCAGCTGTGACTGCGAATAAAGTGATGACTAAAACAGAAGAGGCATAAGCAGACTGTCAGTCTGTCAATACCATGGAAATAAATAGCTCTATTCCCCATGACATATGAAGTAGGCATGTCCAGTACTGGTTGCTTTCTGAGTGGACATTTGTATGTGTTTGTGCATTTTTAAACTTTATTCCTGTGATTTAGAATGTAACCTGTGGTTCTTTTGTGCCCTTGGTACAGCAAAGAAGACAAATTTCAGAAAAGACAAAATAAATAAATAAATTTAACATTCAGAGTATCTTCCTGTTTTATTAATGCATGAATATGTTATTTCCAGATTCCAACTTCAGGACAGTATTTATATGCTTGTTGCATTGACAATACCTTAGCAGTCTTACGCATTTCTCTCCTTTTTCCTTCTTTCTCCTGCCTGCCCTTACTTCTTTTCTTTCTTTCTTTCTTTGGTATTTGTAATTTAAAAAATCAATAATATTTTTTTAAAAAAAGAAGTCTCTCATAAGGCAGTGACAGAGGTAGCAAGTGATGAGGATGTTCTGTGCCTTGCCCACCACTCTTCTGTGACAAGGATGAGGAATGTATGGCCTTTCAGATATCACTGAAGTGCAACTCCTATCTGCCCTCACCAGCATAGCCAATGATGAGACATGAAGAAGCTGCAGTCCAACAACATCTGGTTTACCAGACATATCCCAATCCTGCTGTAGAGGAAGCTCTTTGGAAAAGGGACTTTTTTAGTCCATGTAAAACCAACGGCATATTGTTCACAGGATAAAATAAGCCAGGAAAGAAACTTTATCCAGGATTTCTGGACTCTGCTTACAACTCTGGGAAGATATGCTGAAGTGAGAACTGACACAATATCCATAAAAAGGTGAAAGCTCAGAAAGGGTTCCCATATTGCTACCTTTGTTCCAAGAGTCAAAGATGCTAAGATGTCTCAGTGCCAAGCCCTAGCTTTGCAGTTTCCACATTCAATTACAATGTGCTCTTCTTTTTGCTTTGAGGGATTTTTAGGAATGATGGGCAACTCCATGTTTAAAAGCACATCACTGGCACCTAAAAGTTCTAGTCTGCTGTACTGCAGTCTTCCTGTTTTATCACATACACAATCATTCAGTCATTATGTTCCTTTTTAAATAGCCCAAGTCCAGCATGAAGGATGCTTGGGTAGTCTACAGCAAGGTATCACATGTTTTAAAGGCATACAGTACAAGGTTAAAGAAATATAAATCATCTAAGGTGTTTCCAGACAGGTGGTTCTTAGTACAACTAGTCAAAAGATATTGCATGCCTTTTTTCGTCTTTCCTTAACATATTTTCTATGGTAAGGGGGGGGAAGTAGTAATGATGCAAAAATATGAGAGGGCTAAAAATGAAACACGTCATTGTTTATGACCCACCTGTATCAGCCTGTGTGAATGAGGCAAGGAAACTACGCCATAAAAGCTTAATCTGGAAAGACCCACAATGGACAAGAAGGCAAGGCTTCATATGCCCACTGCTTTAGCACAATAAAACTAGCAAAATACAAGTTAAATTGACAAGAGGCCTGCATAACACAAGTTCCTGAAGGAAAAAGATAAAAGAACTAAAAAGGGGGAGAGACAAGAAAGTGAATTTTAAATAGTTCTCATGAAGTCCCATTCTAGAGTCATCTGGCTGTCCCGCAAGTCTGCTGAAGCTACAAGGTCTTGCCTTCCACTCCTGGTAAAGCAGTCAGTCCAAGCAGAACTCTCTATCTTCCATCTAGGTAAACCACATTCAGACATTCTGCTTTGTTGCTAGTAATTCCATCTGACGGCCACTTGCCTGCCTGACCAACTTGCTGTTCCGTTCTGCAGCTTCCTTTGGGGCTGGAAGTTATATCCATCTCTCTCTCCTGCATTAAATATCCTTCATTTGTATTTTAACAGGGCCAGCTGTCTAGAAACACGAACCTGTCATACCTGCCTAAAAGCAACAGCAAAACGTATTAGGATCACTACATATATTCTTAACAAGCTCAGAGAAAAGACGACATCCTATTTAGGTGCCTTTGACAAACTACTGCTGGGTAGTAACACTACCCAATATGAACATTATAAGCGCTGTTATAATGACCACCAGAGACATACCTGCTGCATTTAGAGAGGAGCACACAAAGTAATAAATTCAGAGGCAAAGGGGAGATATCTGTGACTCGTCCATTACACACACACTCCCACATACATACAAAGTGTATGAATAAACACATAGGTGGGCCCGACCAGACAAAGCATTCAAGGAAATTAACTAGGTAGGAAAGCAAGTGCTGTTAGGACAATGGCAGAGAAGCTCAGGGAGAGCGACTCCATGTGGAGAAGCTGTATGCACCAGCAGGTTACCAGAAAAATGGGCGCGGGGAGGGGGGCACAAAAGCACCAGAATGCTGCCGGATGTGTCCTAAAAGTCCGCCAGGATTCTGACACCTGTCAGTCAAACGCCTCTCCAAGCCCACAAACCAGGCGCGAAAGTGGCCGCTGCTCCTCCGGTGGAACATTCAGGTTTATGAGACGCCAGGCAGAGGCACCGGAACCCCCAAGGCACCCGGTGGAGATTGAGAGAGACAGAGAGAGCGAGAGCGAGAGCGGGAGTGTGGGGCAGGCGAGACCGAGGCCGCTGCGGCCGCCGCCGCCGCCGCCGCCGCCGCCCCCGGCGCCCTGCCGACGGCCCTCCCTGACGAACGCCGCTCCCCCAAGCATCCGCGGCGCTCCGCCTGTGCGCTCCGGAAGGGCTCCCGCCGTATGCCGGCCCGGGCGGGCACGAGGGTGGCCCCTTCCCTCTCCCCCTCCCTCTGTCCCCCTCTCCGGTCCCTGGACCCCAGCTCTTCCCCCACCGGAGACGCTTCCCCAGCAGCAGCAGCAGCTGCTCCCACGCAGCGCTCTCCCTCCCTCCCTCCCTCCCGAGCCGGCTCTTGCCTCCCGCCGCCCGCACTCACCGCTCTCAATCTCGCCGCCCTTCTTGGCCGTGGCCGCGTTGCCCATGGCCAGGCGGGGCCGGGCTAGGGCTGGGCCCGCGGGGAGGGGGCGCTCTCCCCGCTCGGTCGGTCCAGGCGGCAGGAGGCTCCGGCTGGGCCCAGCCAGGCCCAATCCCCCCTCCCCTGCCAGCCCCGGTGTCGCCTCCGCCCCCTCTCCCCTGGCGGCTGTCCCCGCAGCGGTACCGCCCCGGCCCCGGATACTATTGGCCCGCATAGACGGCCATCACTCACTCATTGGCTCCGGCGCCACAGCCTGGCTTGTTATTGGTGCTCAGGCACTGACGACTTCGTCATACGCGCCCGCCTCCTTTTGCGCAAGAGTGTCGGGTAGAAGCCGTACGTTCCTAACGGCTCCTATGATTGGCTAATAGGAGCCTTATAATCCCGCCTCCTTTTCTGTGGGGCCGCTGGTTGGCTGGGCTGGGCGATGAGAGTTCAGGGGTCTATATTTAGAACCCCGCGATTGTCCGTGTTCCAAAGAATGTCCATTGTACGGGGTGGAGCTCCGAGTCTGGGAGGGAAGGCGGTTCCGGAAGAAGCGAGCGGAGGGGGTTAAAAAGGGAAGACGCGGTCGCCAGGCGTGGGGAGTTTTGAGTGGGGGCAGAGAAGGGGCGTAAACACATGGATCCCACAGTGATGCGCACGTAGGTGGATCGCTGCCACGGGAAGCGATCCTCAGCGTCCTCAACTGACCATCAAACCCAGCTTTTCGGCGGCGTCTCACAATGAACGAGGCGGAGGGGGATCGACAGCGTGTCGTGGGCGTGGGCGGCCAGCCTCGCCCTGCTCAGATTGTTAAAGGCGCGGCGCTCCTCGACCGCTCCTTCTGTTCGTGCAGGTTGACAGACGCTGTGAAAGCAGGCTTCCCCCAGCCCGCCTGCCCTGGGCGTTCGTACCCGTGTTCCCGCTCGTTCGCGAGCCGGGGGCGTCCTCGGAGGCCGGGTCCCCAACCCCGCCCAGCACCTGCGCCGGGCGGCGGGGAACGGCTATCCGTCCTCCTGCTTTCGGTGACGTAGGCGGCGCCGACGGGAGGCGCCGCGCGACGAGTTCAGAGGTTTCGGTTCCTCCCCAACCGTCGCCAGGTGACTGGATTCCCCAGCATTGCTAACGTGGGAGGGGCGGCGAACGGAGCGAAAGGGGTTCCGGGCTTATATAACGGGCCGCCCTTGCGTAACGAGAGCGAAGCCGGAGCGCTGTGGGTGGGCGGGCGCATTTCGTGGCCTAGACCGACTTCGCTTTCTCCAAGGGATTTTGCCTGAGCGCCTTACGTAAGCCATGTAAACATCTTGGAGAGCCTGGGGTCTGCTTTTTTTTAAATCGTCCTTTAGGCTTGGCCCTGAAGCCACGTGGGTGACATTCTGCCGCCTCAGCGCAACTGCTGCCAGTCGCACCAGGTGGAAACAGTCCGTCGAGTTGTTCCATCGTGAATGCTAATTATTACAATAAACTAGCCTATATACCCAGCCTTGCCTGTGATTTTGTTTTCCCATAGGTAATACTTGTTTGACAGATTTGGGATCCTGTGTCTCTAGTTCCCCAAAGTGTCTTGTCCAGTATCTGTAAACTTTTCCCCATATTCCCCAATCCAATCTGTATTCAGAGTTATTAACATACAGAGGTTGAGTTCCTGAGGGAATACAGTGCCCTCCTCCTTGCTGCTAGGCCTCATCTCCATATCAGCCGGCCAGGCCCAAGAGCTCTGGCTGAGAATTCTAAAGGCCTCTCCCTAAACTGCAAACTCCAGGATTCCCTAGCATCTTCTTAGGCAGCCAATCATATGAGGTCTTCGCCTGACAGGAACAAACAGACAAACTTTGAGATTCATATATTAGATATATCGTCTTTTCAAGGGCCCTGTAACTTTTTCCACAGTCTGGTCACACCGTTATTGAGAGCAGCTAAAATGTCATGAAAGTGTGCATTTTGTAAATTCTCTATAGCTCTGAAAAAGGTGGTGGTGGTTATCTGGCCTCAAGTCAGCTTCAATTTATGACGACCCTTTGAATGACAGACTTTCAGAGAGACCCTCTCTTGAACAGCCCTGCTCAGTCTTGCTGACTGAGGGCCATGGATTTCTTGACTGAGTCAATCCACCTATAGTGCCTATGTGTGCGTGCTTCCAAGTTGCCTGTCAGCCTATGGCAACCTCAGAGGTGGTTTTGCTGGTTCCTTCCTCTGAAATACAGTCTACTGCACCTGTTATTTATTGGCAGTCTCCCGTCCAAGTACTAACCAGGGCTAGTCCTGCTTAGTTTACAAGATTGGACAAGATCTGGTGATTTAGGGTATTTAGGCCTGTGGTGCAGTCACACTCTTTTGCCTACTATTGTATACTTTCCCAGACATTATTGTCTTTCTAGTGAGACATGTCATCTCATGATATGTCCAAAATGCAATAGCCTAACTTTAATCATTGCAGTTTCTAGTGAGAGCTCAGGCTTGGTTTGTTCTAGGACCCATTTATCTGTGGTTTTGGCAATCCATGATATCTGCAGAATTCTCCAATACCACATTTCAGATGAGTTATTTCTCCCCGTCAGCTTTTATCACTACCCAGTTTTCACATCAATGTATGGAAATCACTAATACTGAGGTATGGGTGATCCCAACTTTGGTATTCAATGCTATCTCTTGGCACTTGAGCATCTCATCTAGTTCCATCATGGCTGTCTTCATTTTGATTGAGGACTTAGCCAAGTCTACTTGGTGTGAAAAAGCAGAACAAACAGAAACTCCAAAATTTAGATGAGATTAAGAACTCAATGGCTTGTGCTGTCCTGTGGCATTTTTACTTGACCGACTTTGGGAGTTTTTTTTCTATTGTTTCTCCCCCTGTACCAGCACAGCTGTCTTGGGACTGAAGGGTATTGCTGAGTCACAGCTGGAGTAGCCCTACTGAATCCATTATTGAAGGGTGAGTCAACATTTCTGTGAATCTCATTAATTCATTAGAGTTGCACATAGGATTCTGGCTTTTAGTCTTCACCCTGCACCCACAGCTCTCTGTCATTTTTGCTATAACAGACTAACAAGGCTGTCCCACTGAAGGTTACAGTCAATACCATGAATGGGTGAGGCACAATGCAGAATGTATCAGGTAAATCATTCACAGTGATGCTGCAGTATGTGTCTATCTCATTGCTTCTCTTCTACATTCTTTATTTGGCTTGTGCGTTTTTAAACATTGTTTCACTTACAACTAAACGATAGTAACACAATGTAGCTTATACTCTTGACTTTAATCATCACTTGTGTTCTTAACCTTGAACCAGATTTTTTAGCCAAAGAATCCTTTGGTTTTATAAGGTGTGTTATTCAATAGCTCAGGGATTTGAATCAGCCCTCCAATCGTGATGTAAAGATGCATACCATGCAGTCATGCCCTATGACATAGCTGCTACATCTTTGCTATAGTTCAGCCTATATACAGCCCTCCCTCCACATTTGCAAGTTTGACCTTTGCAAATTTGATTATTCTGGAGGCATGTGCTTGCTCCCCCATTTTCCTCCTCACATCTCTTTCATTCCTTACCCTAGGCCTCCCAGGCTTGTGTTTAAAATGGATATTTTTTCCCCTTTGGCTGAGCAAAGCCCTGTCCCACTGCTGAAGGCATGGCCTCTGTACCATGTGGTGTTACTCTGATTTCTGGGGTCCCTTGGGGGACACCTCAATGTGCTCCACGTGATGGGGAATGGAGACTAGCCAGAGCACAAGCAATAGCAATGTGAGACGGAGGCTAACCTAGCGGGGTCTTTTTACCCAGTTTTTACAGGGTCAGGCCAAGCCAAAAACCAAACAAAAATGTCTAATAAATGATTTTATTGAATGAAAGTCTCACGCATCAACGCAATCACTCACACACTCACTCAAGACTTATTAAGCAGCAAAAGCAAGGAAACTGGATAGGGTTATATTGAAGGGGTTGTAGCAGGGGTAATACTGCACCTTTTCCTGAAGTCCTTGGTCCGGGGAAAACAACGGAGAAGTGGGGCTCAGCATGGAGAGGGCTGAGGGGATTACTCAACGGACAGAGAAATGGTCTGCTGAGATGACTGGGAGTGATCCGAAGAACTGTTCAAAAACTGGGACTATTTGTAGGGGGAAAAAATACCTGGAGAGCTAATCCTTTCCCAGGGAGAACAATAGGTGTTGCAACGAGAAAGAAGCTCCACAATGGTAACTTCCTTTGTGTGATGAGATTACAAGGTGTTGGCAAAGTCTCAGGATCTTCGGCTGCATTGGGTTGTGGTGTGACTTCATGTAGATGGTCCTCGCCTGATAGGATATTTGCTTAACTTGGGGCAAACATGCCAATCCTCTCAAGTTGGCTTCTCAGGGGCTGAGGACCCTTTGTTTATTGTGGGTTTGCACAGCTTGAGGTCTCCTGGGGCTACGTGATGGGAGATTTTACTGGCCTGACCTGGTTTTTGATCGTTCGACCATTGCTGCCAATGTGCCCATCCGGGCGACCTCTCAGGCACATGAAATCATTTTTAATATCAAAATTGTAGACCCCGGGACAGGGTTTTCCAGTGGAGTAACGGTGGTTTCATATTCTGCTGTGTATCAGCTGCTGATTGGTCAAGTGCTTGTTTCTCAAGATGGCTGCTGGAAGTAATTAGAACTCCAAAACTCCCCTGTTCTCTGTCTGAGGGGAAAGTAGCAATAAGCCTTTTAGGTTGTCTCCCCCACCCCACCAATGTAGCAGATAGAGGCAAAAGAATGGGAGGGGGAAGCTCTGGAGGGAAATGAGAGCAGAATCATGGTGGAGGAGTTATTTGCGTTTTTTTCCACTTTCATGACGGTCCTGTGCCCCAAACTCTTGCAAATGTGGAGGGGCTACTATAGTTCCCTCCTTCTGCTCCATGCCTGACATTCCGGCTTAGACATTGTAGCGGTGGGGTGGGAGAGCAGACCTGTTTTCCTTTTCACAGGTTGGAAACAGTAGCTGCCCTCTATAGCACCCTGCCGCTCCACCTTCTCATACAACCCTGCTTCCCCCTCTCAAATTCACCAACTTAGTGCACAAGGAGTAAAGCCTCTTTGGTCTTATTCAGAAAGATTTAATAATGTATGATAGTGTGTGTGTGTGAAAAGTTAAAACTAATAAAAAATACTCTGCTAAGTCAGGAATTATAAAAATAGAATGTACTTTTTATTAAAATAACAAATAGGAAAAAGGTATTGGGCATTATAAGTATATACAGGCAAAATGGATCTTCCAAAAATGTTTAACTAGGTTGCTCAGCAAAACTCAGTATTCAGGTACAAAGCTTTCATACCCACTCAGACCTTTGGTTTCCCCTGCTCAAAGTCCTAATCTCTAAGTCATGGTCTCACTTTCTGACCCATTCAGAAATGACTTGGTCTCTCCTGTGCCTCTCACTAGGCCTCTAAGAAAGCCAAACTCTCATTCAGCAACCCCCCCTCCTTCAAGGAATCTGCCTCAAAAATGTAAGTAATTCCCTTATATAGAGTTCCTTCCCAGAAAGCTCAGGGCCTTCCATGCACCAATGAGCTGAGTTCCTCTCTTACCCAAAGACCCTTGGGTCCCCTGGCAACCTGTTGCCAAGGCCAGCTTACTTCTCAGGCTTACCACATTCTTCAGGCTCTGTCACAGATATGTACTATGTGAACCGTACTCCAGGCCCTGTTGGCTTATTTCTCCCTTCCTTTTGCTCTCAGCGTTCCTTGGGGTTCCCCTGAGATCAGCAGGCTCTTAGGCCTTGGGATGGATGCATGGACAGATGGACTGAATGATTATCCTATATCAGATACAGGTATTCTCAGCCAGCATACAAACAAAATCAAGTTGAACAATTTAAAGCAATCCAAATTTTTTATGCAGTAAAATATAATATAAACAGCCTAACAGCACTGTTACCATACCCTACACCTCCATTCTGTGGGATGGCTGTTTCCTAATTGAACATATTTATAGCTGGAAAACACATTTGAAAGCACACTGGCTGGAAAGCATGTTTCTAGGTCAGGCTGACCTTAGACATGGTCAGGTCATAAATTCAGAGATGATTTGGCAGGAAACCAGGTGATAATGGGTTTATGCTAATCCTTTCAACACCCCAGGCTCCATGCACACCAGAGAACAATGAAAGGTGAAACTGCTCAGGTGAAGCAATGGGGACCATCCGTTAATCTTGCTGTATGGAAATCTTTCCTATACTTTCCTGCCTGGCCAATAGACTAAGAGATTGTCATAACTTCGATCAGTGTTTTGTCATCTAGAGTTAAAGGCAATCAGACCATTCTGGATTCTTTTGTCAGTTCTGTGAGAAAGCCATTACAGCTTTGTCTAAACACTCCCTTCAGGATAGGAAATAGATATATAAACCCTAGCTTCAGTCCCAGCATATGATAGTGCATTGGATGTAGTGTCCAAACTGCTGTTCTTTTGTGCTACCCTCAGATGCTGTCTGAGTCCCTCTGCTTCAACCTTCTTTTTTTCAGGACTAGTAACTATCACCCTCTTCACTTCAGTCTCTCTATCCAACCTTTCCTGCCTCATTTTCTGATAGCTTTGTAAGGTTCTTGAGAGTATCTGATTTCTTGTGCGTTTGTCAATCCAAATAAAACACTTTAAGTTTTAACTAGAGTCCTCTCTACAGTTACTACAGGTATACACAGGTGAAAGGATCCTGCTGTTACCCTCCTTTCACAGGCCATCTTTGAGCTATAGTTCCCCCAAATTCTAAGGAGATGCTGGCATTGCGGGTAGACCCCAACTCCCCCCATTTTTAGGGTAACAACACATTAAACAATTTAACAAGTTAGAACAAATAAAAAGGTGTGTGTCACCTATCCTACTACTCTTTAGGCTGCTGTGAACAAAGGCTGCTTGCTGGGCATCTGTCTGATGATCTTGCAACACAAACTATTCTTTGCAGCATTGGATCTCAGTACCTAGCCACTGGGCATGGATAGGAGTGCAACATTATGTGAACCCATGCTAAGGCTGGCATTAGGATGTACAGTGTTCACAGATGAATGTCCAACAATAGGTTGCTTATCTACTAAATGTAGAAAAGTGGGGATGTAGATTGGAGAATATAAATTGGGACCCAGGGTAGGAGTTCTGAAAGTCGTAATCTCAAAGCAAAGCTCTGTAACTGAACTAACAAACTAGCAGATACCAGAATATAATTACCTTTCTACTTTCTATGTCAGTATTTTCATTGTTTGAATGTGGCTGCTTGTGTTGGTGGTGAAGGTTTCAGGGCAGGTGGGATAGCTTGGAACTGTTTCCATGCACACTGCAGACAAGAGCCTTCCCATCCAAGTTGTTTTTCCTTCCTTTGCAGTGGCTGCCTCTTGCCATCAAATACCGAAGGGACAGAAGGTGGGTAGTGTTCTGCCTCCTAGTGCATCTCTGTATGTAAGATTGCTTGGCCAGTCTCAGCTTTGCACTAGAAGGAATTAATCTGTCATTTAATGTTAGCTGTTTTGACTGTATGTGCATAGTCCTTAGTAATTTGATTTTGCGTACAAAGACAGAGTTCAAATTAGGTCAATAATTAACAACATGTCTGAAATCTGAGCATTGGAAAGCAATCAGGTTTTAACAAATTAATGCATTTCAAGCAGTTATGAATATATGACATTTTAAAATAGGATGCTAATTTCAAGTTGGAATCTAACAGTGCAAATTAATACAATTAATCAAACACGATTATTACAAATTTGAATTTTTTTTTTAAATTTTGTTTCAGCTTAACTCTTAGTACTTCCTTCATCATCTTCTCTGCTGTGTAGCATCAGGCTTATCTGAAAAGTTATATTCTTGTATTTGAAACTAGTCTAGTACTAGTTTGTGACTGGTGAACTACAGTGTTGGTGTGGTAGCCAAACTTTAAGCTATCATTGTCATAAATGGAAGATTGCGGGTTCAAACTGTAGGAATATTTGTTATCTATATCAAGCAGAGTGCAGCATAGCCAGTGTAATATGAACTTGTGGTAGTAAACAGGAGAAAAATACTCAGGATGGTCTTGTAAGGTAAAAAAAGGAAAAAGTTACATTTATTGTTTCAGAAGATCTATCTTAGAACAGGAACAGAATAGACAAAATTTACTAAATTTCAGTAAAAGAGCACCTAAGAGCTGACTCTCACATGTGGATGTATGTCATCCTGAGGCAAGAGCCTCATGGATGTTCCCTTCTCAGACAAAGGGAGACAAAAGAACTAACTGACTTTTGGAAGAAAGGGGAAGTGACCTTTCCAGGCAGGAAGGAAGCAAAAAGGCTTGAGTATATAGATCAAAGAAACAGAGAGGTGAAACAAAAGGGCAGGCATGGTCTCTACAATTCCTTCTCTCTAATCACTCTATACAAGCACAGATGCCTCTTTGCTTCCATCACAAACCCTGTCTGTGCCTCAAATTTCATCTAAAAACTAGCATGATGTAATGATTTGAGTGTCAGACTCTGAGAGCCCAGGCTTTGCATCCTCACTCAGACATGGAAGCTCTCTTTGGCAAATCACACTATCAACTTGAGAGGAAGGCAATGGGAAACCCTCTCTAATCAAAGCTTGCCAAGATAACCTTATAAAGTCACCATAAATAGGAATCAGTCTGAAGGCACTTAACACAACAAAGAGCACAAACTAAATTTGGAGAGGCCATGTCTCTCCACTCCACCCCTTTGGCAAAAAAAATCTCCTCAGCAATGTGTGGGAGAGAATGTTTCATGTGTTTCCAGAAGTGATGGGCAGCAATTGCATTATATTAAGCTGATGACCCTGGACAGTTCGTGCATTTCCTGGTGGCACTTTCACATTTCACAATAAAAACAGTTTTTAAAACATCATTTACTACTAAACTGTGTAGCTTTGTAGGATGATGTGTGCAAATTTCCAGGTCAGAGGGCATTTTGACTTTTATGGCTCTGAGGGATGGGATTTGTTTAGGGCAGGGTGGAGAACCTCAGGTGCTGCGGCCAAATCTGTTCCTCCTGGAGTGCCTGTATGGCCCATTGGGAGTCCCTCAATTGTCACAGCCTTTTTTCTGCATGACACCGTAATGCAAGGTTACATCAGCTTTAGCACAGAGGTCTTCTTCCTCTATTCTAAAAGGTTGAAATGCCTCTTGCAAGACTTAGAAGGTAATAGGAAGAAATTTGAGCTAACATATGCTGGTATGTTTGGTCGCAAGCCTGCCCCAATCCCCAGAATAGAATGCAGCCTCCACTAGAAACTTCTTTGACACCAAATTCACCCTTCAGGTGAAAAGAGATGCCCAACCTTTGGTTTAGGGTGCCAGAGCCAAAGGAAAAGAATGGTCTGCCTGGAGGATTACAAATAAGGAATACCTCGGGATTGTATGGTTCCATTACCTGAATGAGCTGCAAGGGCATCCAGGCTCCCAGCTACATCTACTTTTTAGGCAGAGTGAGATAGTTGCCTCAGGTGAGAAATGATGGGAGGCAGCAACAAAGTCTCAAAAGAGCACTCTGCACCCCACGCAGCTGGTTTGGCCCTGAATCTATGCTAGCCTGCTGCCTTCAGGTATAGTAAAAGGTGGGTGGTAAGATTTCACTGATTGTCTGAGAAAATGGACAGCGTGGGTGAGGTCAGCAGCTATAAGAATGTTTTCCTGGGACACCATAGGCATGGCTGGCCTGTCATCACCACTGGCATTGCTTTTACTTTTGCGGCGGCTGCTCCTCCCTTCCACCACCACAGGATGTTGGGATGCATATTTTCTTCTACAGTTACTCCAGCTTATCTGCTCCCTTGTGGATCATTATAGTGGTCTATTATGGTTATAGTGATCTTTGATTCTCATTTTTTTTAAAAAAAAGATCTGAAAGTTGTGGCTCCATGAGGTCTTGATACTAAACAACAGAGTCACCAGGAGCCTCACCACAATGTAATTCTTCAGATTCTTTGTAGAGGATCAGGATAGTCATGCTGGATTTCTGTTTGCAGTGTGCAGGTGCACAGCTGTCCAAAGTCTCTTTGCAGTGCTGCAAGGTATACCTCTTAATCAAACCTTAACCACTTTGATTTTACAAAGGAAGATGTGTGTGATATTGAAATGCCAGCAAATGACTCTACAAGTTGTAGACATTGCACCCCAGCCTTTATGTTAACCTCTGCTTCACCCTGGTGATTTCCTGTTTGGTCTATGTATTTCAAGCACCATACATGTGCTTAAGAACAGAGCAATCTGATGAACATAAAATGCTAATAAACCAAACCTGGATGTCTCTTGGAGGTAGATTGCTAGCTAGGTCTCTGCTTCAAGCCAGCATGGTGGTCTCTCCTAGTGAAATGGTGCCAAGGAAACAGATATGAGACAGAATTCATTTGCCAGAAAACATGGCTCCTGCAGTGGGTTCTGCCAAAGAACAGACAAACCAAACTGCAGTAGCAAGATCATGCACTGAGGCAGTAAATAAGCTTCTGATTAAAGGGAGAAGGATGTAGTTCCTTCCCAGAGCAGACTATGAAATTTGGAGTGGTGCCATCAAGCTTTAGTTCCTTGCAGAGCTGAGATTAAATAAAAATACAACTAAGGCAACTATTGTGCAGCTCTCAGATTCCCTTCTGTTGCCATAAAATATCTGACTTTTGGAGCCACATGTATGTTATGTGAGCAGTGGGTGCTAAGAAGTGAGGGCAGTCTGGGAGTTTGGAGTATTTGAGACCACGGGGAATCTACCAGACTCAAACTGGGACAGCACAACACAACAAAACAGCAGCTGTGGTTAATGCTTCCCACTTAGGGACAGGGCTTACTTCCAGAAATACATTTTCATGCTCCTCAAGACATATGAAAATATAAGTAGGGACTATTTCAAATCTGCTTTCCTTTTACTGGTAGAGACAGCCAGTACTGAAATGAGTTGGAATTATACTGTCTGTGCTGCAGTATTATCATAGCTTGGAAATGTTATTTTTTGGATTACCACCCCCAAAATTACACCCAAGGGCCATGTACCTTGGAATCCACAGTTCCCTTCCTTTCAGTGTTCCTAGGACAGAAAAACTGTCCAGATTAGACCAGAACATTGATAACGGCCTGAAAGGAATAAAAACTAATTATATCTCCAAAGCTAGCTAGCTAGCCATACACTTCAATATTAGACAGGCCTCCTCCACACTCAAAAAGAAACAGGTTGCAGCTGAAACAAAGCTTTTTGTACAGCTATCAAGTGTTGTAAGAATTATTATTACAACTCTTTGTGTGTGTGCGCACGTGCATGTGTGCACACATGCACAGACACCTTCACCCTCACCCAGTTGTCCCTGGGAAATGAGAATCAATTCCAGGTTGATCAAGTAGGACCAAAGTTGGCCAAAAATTTATTTTAGTTCACAAACAGGGTATGTGTTGTTAGATAAGTCTATTAAAACTTGGTGCAGTCTTAAATATGAGATGAACTGTAGTGGTATTACTGACACAAAATAGTGACCTTATTTTTTAAAGCAAGCAAAGGAGTTTGCTCACTCCAGTTTTGACCTAAATAATCTACATTTTAAAAATCATAATAAAAATCTATAAAACAAAGCAGCAATCAGAAATGAATAAAACAAAATAAACAGCAAAACCAGAATTAGACTATTTCAGGTTTTTAAAAAAGCAGCAACGGCAAATATACATTGAAAACAAAAAGAGCTAGGATTCCAAAGTCCTTGGGGATGCGAGACTCTCTTTGCTGGACATCTAAAGGGAAGCGTAGAAGGAACACAGTAGGTGCCACTGCTAAGTAGACCTATTTCCTGTACAGAAAATGGAGAAATCAAGGACGGAACCTGTGACAGAGACTTTAAATTTCAGAGAGAGGTATCTAGGAAAAGGCAATTCCAGACCCAAACAGACATTAAAGATTACTATCAGCACAATGGAGTCAGAAATCAATGGGGAAAATCCCAATAAAATAGTCTTTAATCAGTATCATATATTCGCTGTAATTTATGTGGTTTTTAGCATGGATACCTAGTATACAGACCTGTTGCTATTTATAATTGCTATATGTTTTTGTTGAATAGAAATGTTGGTGATTGTGAGGAATAACTCTGAAAAACAGAGATTGGGACAAGAATCACTGTCCTTCCTACACGGGACTGTGATGGAGTTCTGGGGGTATGGCTATCTGGAGTGCCAGAGCAGCTTGGAAACCAGTTGCCAGGCAACCAGAATAGCTCCTCAGAAGAGAAACCTAGGCCAGTAGTGTGAAGGAGGGGCTGGTAGCTGAGAGGAAAAGATATATAAACACTGATTGTCACTGTCAGTCCTTCAGTGAGAAGTTATTGCCAGAGAGAACTCTGGAGCAAACTCCCTCAGTCAGCCAGAGAGGTTATCTATGGGTATGTTGGGGGGAGGGGTTAATTCTTAGGGAAAGCCTAAAGAGAAGCAGAAGAGTAATTAAATCATTATAGAATCTGGTCAGAAAGTGTGACTTAGCTTGGGGTTGAGTTTTTGGCCATTTCTGCCCTATACTGTTATAGTGCTGTTATTCTGCTTTCAACATCCTATGGAATTCTGGGGTTTGTAGCATACTGAGAGCAAAGAGCTCTCTGGCTGAGAATTCTAAATGCCCCTCCCTAAACTGCAAATCCCAGGATTCCATGGGATTTTGAAAGAGGAATCATAGCACTATAACGGGATAGTGCAGAAATAGCCTTTGGTGAGAGTGTAGCCAAAGGCTTGTTACCCTGATTTCTGGGGGTCCCGTGAGGGACACCTAAGTGTGCTCCAAGTATTACAAAGTTGGGAATTAGCAAAGGGCACCAGCTAGCACTATGAGAGGCAGGGCAACGTAGTGAGATCTTTTACCCAATGTCTACGGGGTCAGGCCGAGTCAAGGAGCAAACAGAAGTAAATAATAATTGTTGTTTTATTGATGTACAATCAAACACGTGTATGCAACACACACAGAGAACTATAGAAATAAAGGTTGGAGTGGGATAGAGGGTTTTTAAGAGGAGGTTTTGTATGGGAAATACTCACCTGTCCTGAAGCCCAGGTAGTCGGAAGAAGAAGTTCGTGGAAGTGAGGATTCTCAGCACAAGGAGCTGAGGGGAAGGCTCGCCGAACAAAGCGACAGCGAGGCGGGATGGAAGCCAAGAGTGATCCAATGAAGCACTCAAAGTCAGGGGGTTTTATAGGGGAAAATGTGGCTGTAGCCTAGTCCGTTCTCGGGGATAACAATGAGTTTCGGGCTGGAGACAAAGCCTCCAAAAGGTCAGTGATTTACACGATTTAGTTATGACAGAGTTCTCAATAGAGTAGCCAGTATGCAAACGCAGAGTGCTTGACAATTGAGTATTTGGCTCATCAAGCTGCCTGCTCGGGGCAGGGAGTCCTTTGTCAGTAGCGTGCATACATAATGTGGTACTTGCCTTGAGGTCTCCTAAAGCGGCAGTCTGGCTATTTCTGGCCTGCCTGTATTAGTTTGGAATATTTCAGTGATTTGCAGCCGTGCCTGTATGCGTGCTTGTCCGGGGGCCTCGCAAGCATGTGGAGAGGAATAGGTAAAGAAGGCCAAATGATTGATATCAAATGATATCTGGTATCCCACAAGTCTGGGCTAGAAAACTGCGGTAACAGGCTGTTTATGATACCTGTGCTTATACGAGAGTTTAATGACACAAGGTAACTCTTTAAAAGTACTCTGAAGAACTGTATTAATTTTGACCTGCGTATGAACTCCAATATCTTGTTCTGTATGTTATCTTAAATATTCCAGTTTATTTTTATAAATACTGACTTGACTGAGTGGTATACAGCATTTAAAGAAACATAGAAAATGCTACCATGGAACTATAAGCAGGTTCTGAATAACCATTGAAAGCCTCACCCTTTACAAAAAGCTGGTGTTATAAGAATAAGGGGGAGGCAGAGCTGTGTGAAAAGACAGTGTGCCATATTGGATTGGGGAGCTGCCATACCATTCCGAGAGAGAAAGAAGTAGGCCCTCTCACAAGGACTCTTGCTTAGATATGGAAAAAATGTCTCATTTTCGCTTCCAATTTTTGGTGTGAAAAAAAATTTCATGCCCTCATACAATCTGTGACATGATTAAGAGCCAAAAAAACTAACATAAAACAGGGGGGCTCTTCAGATTGTGTTTTACACCTGTATGGAAATTTATTTTTTTCCTCTTTTTCTCTATTAGTATAGACATGTTTTGAGAGCCCGTATGGTATAGTGGTCTGAGTGTTGGACTATGACCCCGGAGGCCAGAGTTCAATGTCCTGCTTGGCCCTGGGCATCCAGTGGTTAACCTTGAGTGTGTCACACACTCCTCAGCCCCAGAAAATTCCATGACAGGGTTGCCATAAGTCAGAAATTACTTGAATGCACACAATAGGCATGCTTTATAACTTGGGAACTACTTTGGAGAAAAGATAGCTGTGAGGAGGGATGAAAAGTATACTGAGTGGGCACTTCAAAAGCCCACTAAAGAGCTGTTTTAGATATAGCAAATAGTTTCACTATACTCTGAGATTTTTTTTACTTTCTTTCTTTGAACTGCAGAAAGAAAACTAGTTTGGCTTGTCAGTCAGATTCCATACTTAGACATCTGAAATAGCAGAAATGCTCTAAAGAGCAGCACTGAGTGTAATCTGAGACAATGTAAATAGGACTAGTGATATAATCTGGCATGTTAGTTTTAAACCGGGTTGGGTAGCCTTCAGCCATCCAGCCAGAGATGGAAAGGGCCCTATAGGCCATCAAGCCCAACCCTTCCCCCATCACTGCCAGAAATCCAGTGACAACATCCCAGAAGTTAGCTGTCCAGCCTCTTTTTGAAAATGTCAAGAGAGAGACACAACCACCTCTTTAGTTACATTGCTGAACTGCTCTGTCAATAGATTCCAATATTCAGTTGAAATCTACCTCTTGTATCCTGTAATTTAAAATTATTTTACTTGTCCTTGGCATTGTGGTTGCAATTGGATAAATCTGAAATTAGAAGATTTGAAAAAAATAATGAAAAATAGGATGTTTTTCCATAAGCGTTTTTATTGTTTCCCTCTACCCCTTCCTCATCCCCACTGCATCACATGGCTCATTTTTTCATTTATAATTTCCAAATCCTCTTGTGCCAAGAGCAGTTACATTTAGACATAGCTTAAGGGAAAGGTGACCTTGGAAAGGATTTTAAAGATCCTCTTTTCTTTTTCTTTGACAAGGAAAAAGGGTTTGATAAGAGAAGTGCTTGCTGGAGTTCTTTATCCATCAGGAAAGCACAAATATAGGGAAAGCCCCCACTGTGTTGTTGACTATTAAAAGGTCATGCTAATTCTACCAGTCCCATTCCAGCACCAAGCACAGCATCTGAGCTGTATTGACTCAGAATAGCAGCAAGTGGTGCAAATCAGACAACCCTGTTGTGTAGTACAAGACAATCTAAATACAATTTCCTAAGGTAAATCAGATGAAATTAATAAAGAGGCTCCAAATATGTACATCAAACCCAATGCATGCATTCTTTGACAGGAACTGAACTACCTCACTTTCAGAGGAACTGTGTCAATATAAAATTCTGCAGAAGATTGACTTTTGGAGGATGATTCACTTTCTTAATGATTTTATATGGAGACATTAGCAATAGTTTTCCATCACTGCAGTGGTCTTATAGCATTAATAATTGAAAAGGCTAGGTGCCATATGGCTATCTGCTCACACTGACTGAAGGAAACATCCATCTCTAAAATCCCTTTAGTTTTCTCTTTCTTGGGTTCCATGCCTCAAAAGGAACCTTAAAGGTCACTGTCTAAACAGGATCCACAATACATTTCCTTTTTCAGCCTTAATTACATTTGAGGTCCATGAACCAGTTTTGCCCTTCATAGAGGAAACACTGCTATGAAGCCAAAGAACATCTGCGCTAAATGAGTTCCAGATTTATAGAACTGTATACATTGTACTCAGCTACCTGAATCACCTGGAGTCATCATACACTGTAGGGTACAAGTATAATAGACTGTCTATAGCTAGTATAATTGAGTGGCTTGCCTTCCAGGTTAGCAGAAGCTTAGAGTAAGAGTAGCCCAAATTCTTAGGTTAGGAAGTCATGAACAGTTGTAGGAAATGTAATAGCTTGATCTCTGAATTCTCATCATGTTTTGACCATGAGTGTCAGGTGCAACAACTTCACATTCATATAATTATAGAAAAGAGAGATTCTGGTGGCAGCAAAGGAATGGCTATAATGTTAGAAAGAGGTGATACAGCAGGATATTGAAGGAAATGACTGACTGGCAAAGAGGAGGGATAGAAGAAATGGTACATTTTTAAAAAGCAGAGTTAGAAGCAACTTCAAAAGAGTGTTTCAGGGCAAGTCAAATCTCTTTTTTGTGGGGAATTATGGAATCCCTGTAGCTTATACCAAGAGATCCTCAAGGATCACTCTTATTCCCTACCAAAGGATACAATTTCTCTTATGTGTTTATGCCACACTTTTGCCATAAGAATACTTGCGACCTGTGAGCAGGTAGAAAAAAAATCAGCAGTGAAAAAATAAATGTGTGACCCAACTCTAAAGACTTCCAAGTGCAGTCTAGTCAACAAGCCTTTTGTCTTGAGGTAAACTCATTACCAACTATGAATGTTAATTTCTCTGATGTTCCTAGTCTCCAGGTCAGAGAAATTAAAGAAAAAAATAACTTGACACACAGAAGTATCTCTTAACAGATATTATTTCAAATGAATTTGAAGGGGACACTTTGCTCCAGTTTTCTTTTTGAGCAGCAAGATGTGGTAGTCCCTGGAACAAGGCTCTCTGTAGTGACACTGCTTTGCTTATTTTAAGTATGAAATTAAAGCATTTATTCAGTCACTTTGTTCTGGAACTTTTCTTTTGGCATGTGCTTTTCTTTTCTATTGAGTCAGTCTGTATTAAATTGGCTTCACACACTACGTTACTGTTTTAATTTTTTAATATAAGTTTTATTGTATGGTGTACAGTCTCCCTCCACATTCACGAGGGTTTGGGACTTAGAACCCTCATGAAAGTGGAACAATAGCAAAAAATCCCTCCATCTGCTCTCCCTCCCCTTCTCTGCTGGGGCTCCCCCCCTTACTGTTCCCATGCAAAAGAGAAGGGAATTGGGGGGAGGAAGGCTCTCAAGAGCCCTCCTTTCCTTCTGCAGAGTTTTCCCCTCCCCATGCCTTTTGCCCTAGCACAGAGAAAATGGATGGGAAGGGGAAACTGCGCAGGAGGAAAGGAAGAATCTTGGGAGCCTCCCCTTCATTCCCTTCCGTTTTGCCTCAGCGGCAGTTCTCCGTGCTGCAGCAAAATGCATGGGAAGGGGAGGAGGACAATTGGGGGGCAGCAGACATGCTCGCAAATAGTCAAATTCACAAATGTCAAACCTGCAAATGTGGAAGGAGAACTGTATTGCTTTTAGTATCCTTGGATGTGAAGGGTTAGTTCATACAAGGTGAAAACATGCCTGCTCTGAGCCAAAGTCAATTTTTTATGAAGTAAAAGAACAGGTTGCTTATCTGTAACTGTGGTTCTTTGAGTGGTCATCTGTGCCCTCACACACTAGGAGCTTTCGCACATGCGCGGCAGCGTTTGGAAGATTCTAGAGCTTAGCAGCTTGGTGGGAATCCCTCCCCCATGCCCGTACTGAGCATGCTCAGCCCGCCAAGCCAACAGTCTCTCCTCAGTTCTACAGTCCGCCAATAAGAGACCTGAAAAGAGGGGACGGCTGGGCAAGTGTGTGTGAGGGCACAGATGATCACTCAAACAATCACAGTTACAGGTAAGCAACCTGTTCTTCTTTTTCGTGGTCTCTGTGCCTCACGCACTAGGAAATTTTGTAGCTTACCAGTTGGACGGTGGGTCAGGTCCTAGAGAACGGAATACAGCACCGCATGTCCAAAACAGGCATCTCTCCGGGACCAACAGTCCTGCCTGTAGTGGTGCACGAAGGTGGAAGGTTGAGACCAGGTCGCCACACAGCACAGTTCCTGCAGGTCCACTCCTCGAATGAGAGCTGCTGAGGAAGCCACAGCTCTGGTGGAATGAGCCCAAATCAAGGCCGGCGGAGGCTGCTTGGCCAGTTCGTACACCACAAGAATAGTCTGGGCCACCCATTTGGCGAACCGCTGGGTGGACACCTTATGGCCTCTTCGATGCCCACCGTAGCACACGAACAGGTGGGGTGTCTGGCAGAAGGGCACAGTTCAGTGCGTATAGAACGCCAAGGCCTGACAAACATCAAGGGAGGGGAGGGAGCGCTCCAGAGGTGTAGTTGGGTCTGGGTGAAAAGCAGGCAGGATGATGTCCTGGCAAAGGTGGAAGTGTGATACCACCTTGGGCAGGAAAGAAATGTCAGGGCGAAGGACTACCTTGTCTCTGTGAAAGACGAGGAAAGGCTCATCCGATCGAGGCGCTGTCAGTAAACTTTGCCCGCCTGGCTGAGGTGACAGCTAGCAGAAAGGCAGTCTTGATAGTCAGAAGCCTGTCATCAGCAGTCACCATGGGCTCAAAGGGCAGTTGCGTCAACTGCAATACTACCAAGGACAGCGACCAAAGCGGGAGTGGGGGCGACACCGGTGGGTAGAGGTGTTGCAGGCCCTTCATAAACTGCTTGAGGGTAGCGTCCCTGAAAAGAGCTGCCAAGGGGAACCCCCGCGGCTGATAGGCCACGATAGCGGCAAGGTACACCTTCAAGGATGGAAAAGCGAGCCCTTGCTGCCGAAGGTGGAAAAGAAAGTGGAGTACGGTAGGCAGATGGACAGGTGATACAGGCTCCTGACGCGCCTCTGCTAAGGAGACAAATTTCTGCCACTTGTAGTGGTAGTTGCGGCATGTTGACTCCTTCCTGGCTGTGGTGAGGACACCCTGGATGGCCGGGTCCTCTAAGATGTTATCTGCCAGGCGTGGGGGGCCAGGAGCAGCAGGTCTGGGTGGAGAACAAGACTGTCGGAGTGCGACAGGAGATCGGATGCTGTCAGAAACTTGAGGAGTTGATGGCGAGCAGCCTTGAACAGGGGCCCGGACCAGTGTTGCCTCAGCCAATACGGGGCTACGAGGACAACGTCGGCTCGGTCTGCAAGGATCTTGGCGACCACTCGACCCAGAGGAGGAAATGGTGGGAACGCATAGAGGACCCTGTCGGTCCACTCGAACTGGAAGGCATCGCCGAGAGAGTCCCGACCAAGGCCGGCTCTCGAGCAGTACCAATGACACTTCCTGTTGTGGCTGCTGGCAAAGAGGTTGATTGTTGGCTCACCCCACTGATCTTGTATCATCTTGAATGCTGCATCCGAGAGGGACCACTTGTGGTAGCACAAGGTGTCCCTGCTGAGGGCGTCTGCCGTGATGTTTTCCTGGCCCGCCAGGTGCACTACCACCAGGTGAACTTGGAGCGACATGCACCAGTCCCAAAGCTGAAGAACTATGGTAAGGAGGGTGGTCAAATGAGTCCCTCCCTGCCTGTTGACGTAGCAGACGGCCGTTGTGTTGTCTGACAGGATCTACACCGTGTGGCCGGCAACCACATTGCGGAACGCCTTCAGAGCTTTCCAGATGGCGAGCAGCTTGAGGGCGTTGACATGAAGATGGGTCTCCTCATCAATCTAGTGTCCCCTTACACTATGAGATCGCCGCAGTGCGCTCCCCATCCGAAGAGGGAAGCGTCCGTCGTTACTGTGAGCCGAGGGGTTGGCACTCGGAACGGCATCCCTGACAGCAGATGACGGTAGGACAGCCACCATAACAGAGAGCAGTGCACCTGCTGGGGGAGCTGCAGAAGGTGCCTCTGGTCGTCCAGGAGCAGGTCGAAAACCCTGACAAACCAGTGCTGGAGTGGACGGGCATGGAGACGAGACAGGTAAGTGACCGACGTGGTCAAGGCCATGTATCCGAGAAGCTGCTGGATCCTTCTCGCTGATATCATGGGGGCATCGAACACAGCGGATGTGGCCCGACAGAGAGTGCGTGCACACTCTATAGACAGATACGCCCTGGCAGACACCGAGTCCAAGGTTGCTCCGATGAAGTTAAGGATCCTTGCCGGCTCAAGGTGCGACTTCTTTGGGTTGACCCGAAGGCCAAGGCAGGTCAGAAGAGAGAGAGTCCAATGGATGTCTCTGTAGAGTTTTTGCCTGCAGGACGCCACTAACAGCCAGTCATCTAGATAAGGATAGATCATGACGCCCTTCATCCACAGGTGCAATACCACAGGGGCCATGCATTTGGTAAAGACCCTGGGGGCGATGGAGAGGCCGAACACTAGCACCTTGTACTGGTAGCAGGTACTGTCGATTGCAAACCGTAGGTATCGTCTGTGCTGCGGGCGAATGGCGATGTGGAAGTAAGCATCCCGAAGATCGATGGAGGCGAACCAGTCCCATCGTCAAAGGAAAGGCAGGATTGAAGAGAGAGTGATCATCTTGAACCTCTTGGGCGGATGTATTCATTCATCCCTCTGAGGTCCAGGATTGGTCATAAGGTACCGTCCGATTTCGGTACCACAAAATACCGGGGGGGAAAGCCGGTGGTACTGGGCTTCGATGGCCCCTTTGTGGAGCAAGGACTGGGATCTCCTCCAGCAAAGCCAAGCTGGCCGGGGTGGAATAATAGACGCCTCGCGGAGGCATACTTCCAAACTTGATGGCGTAACCAAGACGGACGATGGAAAGAACCCAAGAGTCCGTGGTGATGTGGCGCCATTTGGCGAGATGTCGGGACAGGCTCGGTTGATCTTCGAAGGCTGCAGGCAGGCTGAAGAGTGGCTGTTGTGGTGACCCGCGAAGGCGGTCAAAACCGGGACTTTGTCCCGGATGAAGACTTCTTCAAAGAGGATGGGCATCTCTAAAGAGATCTCTGTGCTGAGGACAAAGTCGACGGGTGGGACAGAGACGAATGAGATGAGCGAGGTTGGTAGGTTGAGGACGACGTTCGGGAGCCGAAACTACGGCGGGGCTGAGGAGGCTGACGGATCCCTATCTTCTTAGCCATCAAGCACACTTTAACGAGATGGTCCACGGTCTCATCGGTTGAGGCGTTGAACAACCCTTGGCCATCAAAACAGAGGTCTTCGATCTGCTTCCGAGTATCTTCTTGCAGGCCCGTCAATCGCAGCCACCAAGGTTGGTCTGAGGGCAACTGAGCCGACCATCACCCGTGCCACCACCTCCATTGAGTGCCTCGATGACAGAATTTGTTGGTTGGCAAGTACCACGGATTCGTTAAAGAACTGCATAGCACTCGCCCGATGTTCTACAGGGAGGTGTGCTAAGAGAGGAAAGAATCTGTCCAGCAGGTTCCTCTGATACGCCGCAAGACAGGCTTGGGTGTTGGACACCCTGGCAATCAGAGACAAGGCAGAATAAAATCTCCTGCCAAAGGTGTCTAGTCTGTGGCCTTCTCAATCCGGCGGGGTGGTGTGTGCTCTCTTACCGCCTTTGGTCTGGGAGGACTCGACCACGATAGAATTCGGCACTGGGTGCGTGAACAGAAATTTGGCCTCCTCCTTCTGTGTCTGGTACAGGTGTTCCAATCGGTGCGGGATTAGTTGAGCAGACACCGGCTGGGCCCAAGGATGTTTGAGGGTCTCCATCAAAGCTGGCAAGAATGACAGCAGCGCCGTGGACGGGTGTCCACATACTGGAACACCGGGTCTTGCACGGCTGGAGCTGGGTCTGTAACTTTCAGTCCAAGTGCCGTCGCCATCCGGAGGAGGATGTCCGAAAACTGTTTCATGTCTTCCGGTGCCAAATCCGGAGCGGGGTCTCCGAAGGCCAAGGGCAGCAATTCATGAGACGCAGGCGTACCCCAGACTCCAGTTTCTCATAAGTCTGAGACGACTTAAATAAAACCTCTTTGTTGATAGCCGCTGAGGTGGTAATGCCAAGGTGATCGTGGTCGGCACTGGTGGAGGAAGAACAGGTTGCTTACCTGTAACTGTGGTTTTTTAGTGGTATCTGTCCCCTTTAAACCCTAGGAGCTTTCGCGCACGCGCGGTCCGTTGGGAAAAATTCTAGAGCTTATAGCTTGGCGGGAACCCCCCCCCCCATGTATCCACTGAGCATGCTCAGCCCGCTGAGCAACGGTCTCTCCTCATTTCAAAGTCCGCCAAAAAGGGGACCTGAGAGGGGGACTTTTGGCGGGTGTGTGTAAGGGCACAGATGACCACTCGAAAACCACAGTTACAGGAAGCAACCTGTTCTTCTTCTCGTGGTTCTGTGCCTTACACACTAGGAGACTTTGTAGCTTACCAGAAGGACGGTGGGTCAGGTCCCTAGAGTACGGAGGCCAGCACCGCTCGTCCAAACCGGGCATCCCTCCTGGACCGACAGTCCAGCCGATAGTGGCAGATGAAAGTAGAGGGCCTGGACCAGGTCGCCACTAACAAAGCATGAAGGTCCACGCCTCGCAAGAGGGCTGCTGAGGATGCCACAGCTCTGATGGAGTGCGGCCGGCAAGTAGGAGGAGGCTGCTTGGCCATTTCATAAGCAAGCAGGATTTTTGGGCCACCCACTTGGAGAACGGGTGGACACCTTGCAGCCCCTGCGATGATGACCATGGCAGACGAACAGGTGGGGGGTCTGCCTGTAGGCCACAGTCCTTTGAGTGTAAAAGGCCAGGGCCCTTGAACCCAGGGTGTGCAAAGCCCTTTTCCAAAGGGGGGTGTGGGTTAGGATAGAAGGTGGGAAAGGATGATATCCTGGTTAAGGTGGAAATGAGAGACGACCTTGGGGGGAAAGGGGAGCCGGGCGGAGAACCACCTTATCCCGGTGGAAAACCAGGAAGGGGTCATCAACGCGTACGCTGTCAGTTTGCTGGCACGCCTGGCAGAGGTGACAGCCACTAGGAAAGCGGTCTTGAGAGTCAAGAGCCTATAAGCAGTGGCCATAGGCTCAAAGGGTGGTCTCGTATTAAAGTCCAGAGATGGGACCAGGGAGGCAAGGGCGGAATACCGGCGGGTATAGATGGTGGAGTCCCTTCAGGAATTGTTTCATCGTGGCGCCCCGGGAAAGAGCACTGCCGAAGGAGAGCCTGGGGGTTGGTAAGCCACAATGGCAGACAGGTACACCTTCAACGAGGAAAACGAGAGACCCTCTTGTTTCAAGTAAAGCAGGAAGCGGAGTACGAAACTGAGAGCAACTGGCGATACCTTTCTCCTCGCTCCTCCGCAAAAGTCACAAACCGCTGCCACTTGTAGGCATAGTTGCGGCGGGTCGTTCCCTTTTCTGGCCACGGTAAGGACGTCCTATCGGGATGCGGACTGTATCCTCCACACGTGGAGGTCCAGGACAGGCAGGTGGGAAATGGAGAACACCACCGCCGGAATAGACAGTAGGTTGGGCGTTGCTGGAAACCTGAGTGCCCGCCCCAGGGGCCCCGACAGGGGGCGAACCAAATGCTGCCTGCCAGAGGGGGGACGAAGATGGCGTCGGCTCGATCCGCCAGGATCTTGGCTACTATCTGCCCAGCGGGGGGAACGGGGGGAAGTGCAGAAGACCCTCTGTCCATCGGTACTGGAACGCGTCGCCGAGGGTTTTTTCCCCCGGCCGGCTCGGGAACGTCCGGCCCCTTTTGGGTTCGACACCGTGGTGAAGAGATCGATTTTGGGATCCCCCAGCGGCACCGTTCATGCGGAATGCTTCCTCCGAGGGGGAACACTCGTGGTTGGTAAAAGTGCCCCTGCTCAGGGCGTCTGCTGTCGTATTCTCCTGCCCTGCCAGGTGGACGGCAACAGGGTGGACTCGGAGGGACACGCCCCAGTCCCAGAGTTGAAGGGTGATGGTCAGGAGCGTGGTAGAATGGGTCCCTCCTTGTCTGTTGACATAGCACACCGCGGTGGTGTTGTCGGTCAGGTTCCCCCCTGCCCCGCAACCAATTACGGAATGCTCTCAGAGCTTTCCCGATGGCTAGGAGCTGGGGGGGCTTTTATTGGAGAGCGGTCTCATCGCCAGTCCATCGGCCTCGGACTCTGAGGTCGTCGCAATGCACTCCCCATCCGAAGAGGGAGGCGTCGGTCGTACTGTGAGCCGAAGGGTCAGTCGTGTGAACGGCATCCCGGACAGGAGATGACGGTACGAGAGCGATGGACGGGTGTCGGCAGTCGTAGTAGTAGGCGCTGGTCGTCTCGGAGTGGGTTGAAGGCTCTGACAAACCAGTGTTGTAGGGGGCGCACTCGCAGCCTCAAGGTATGTAACAGCCGTGGTGGAGGCCATGTAAACCAGAAGCTGCTGTATTCTCCTCGCTGATACCGATGGGGCGTCGAGGACGGCCGCAGCAGATTGGCGGAGGGTCACCCGCTCAGGGGCAGGTAGGCCCTGGCCGACACCGAGTCCAGGGTGGCCCCGAGAAGTCCAACACTCTCGCCGGCTTGAGGTGAGACTTTTGGGGTTTACCCAAAGACTGAGGCGGGTAGGAGGGCAACGGATAATGTCTGAGACAGTTTGGTCTTGCAGGACGCTACCAGAGCCAATCGTCTAGGTAGGGGAAGACGGTGATCCCCTTTCGTCCGCAGGTGGGAGACCACAGGGGCCATGCACTTCGTGAACACCCTTGGTGCGGTGGGAAAACCGAACGGCAGCACCTGGTACTGGTAAAAGGTCCGTCGACGGCGAACCAAGGTATCGGGGGCTCGGACGGATGGAAATGTGGAAAAAGCATCCCACAGGTCGATTGAAACAAACCCGTCTCCCCGGCGGAGGAAGGGTAGGATCGTCGACAAGGTGACCATCTTGAACCTCCTGGGGGGGTGTATTTGTTAACCCCTCGGAGGTCCAAAATAGGGCTCAGGGGCCCCTCCGACTTCAGTACTGTAAAGTACCGGGGGTAGAAGCCGGTGGTAGTGGCCGAGGGCGGGACCAGTTCGATCGTCCCTTCTGGAGGAGGGACTGGACTCTTCCAGCAGAGCCGGGCTGGCCTGGGTGGAAGAAAAACCCCCGAGGTGGAATACTTGTGAACTCGATGGCGTAACCAAGCGGAACAATGGTGAGCACCCAAGAGTCCGACGTGATCGATCGCCACCAGTTGAGGTGTTTGGCCAGCGTGGGATGGCTGGTGAGGGCTGATGGTAGGCGGAAGGTAGGCTGAGGAGGGCCCGCAAATCCCATCAAAACCGGGATTTGGAAGTCGACGAAGACTGGAAGCCGTCTGTCGGCCCCGTGCAGGCTTTTGGGGGAGGTGGGGGGTCCGGGGGACCCGGACCTGGGCGAGCGAGGTCGGAAGCTCGCAGAGGACGAATGACGCCACGTAGGCTGCGGACCACGGCAGGTCTGCGGAGGCTGACGGGTCCCCCTCTTTTTTGCTGTTAGACGGGCCTTCATGATGTTGTCCATCGCCTCATCTGTCGACGCATTGAAGAGCCCCTTGCCATCAAAGGGAGGTCCTCAATGCGCTTCCGGGTGTCCTCCTGGGGGCCTGAGGATCGTAGCCAGGCATATTTCCGGAGGGGGACAGAGCCGACCATGACTCGCGACGCCACCTCCACAGAGTGTCTCGAAGAAATATCGCGGTTTGCGAGCGCTACCGCTTCATTGTAGAATTGGTTAGCGCTTGCCCTATTTCCTCCGGAACAGTGGAGAAATAGGGGGAACCTTTTCAGAGACTGCGGAGGTATGCAGCCATGCAAGCCTGGGGGTAGACACCCTCGCCACCAGGGAGGAGGCAGAATAGAACCTCCTACCAAAGGTGTCCAAACTGTGCCCCTCCTTGTCCGGTGGTGTCATGTGGGGTCTGGAACCGCCCTTGGTTTTTGCCGATTCGACTACCACTGAGTTGGGCTGAGGTGTTAAACAGGAAATCGGCATCCTCCTTCTGGGTGCGGTAAAGGTGTTTCCCGGGCCCGTGTGGTATTGGCTGGGCTGAAGACGGCTGAGGCCAAGGGTGTTTGAGAGCCTCCATCAAGGCGGGCAGGAACGGAAGGGGGGTGCCGAGGAGGGCGGGTATCCACATAGTGGAAAACCGGATCCTGCACCGCCGGGTCCGGGTCCGCCCCCCTTCAGGCCCAAGGCCTTTGACATCCGAAGGAGAATGTCCGAGAACTGTCGGACATCCTCAGGAGCCGACTCAGGAACTGGATCACCGAAAGCCCAAAGGGGGGGGACTCGTGTAGGCCGGTTAAGTCCTTAGAGTCCGTCTCCGAATCGTAATCCTGGGAGGACCCGTGGAGGACCTGTCAGGAGAATGGTCCAAGCGTTGTTCAGGCAATGGGCACAGACGGTACCGGCAGCGATACTGTCTTCGGAGCCGCAGGCGATTCACAGCAGTCGGCGGAGGAACCAGCGAAGGCACCCGGCACGGAAGCGCTTAGTGGTGTGCGACCGCAGAAGGACAGGCTGGGCAGAGACAGCCTCAGACGTCGGACGGGACACCGTAGACATCACCTGTGGAGGTGGGAAATTGGCTGGTGGGGGGAAGGCTCTCGGGACTGGCGGCGTGGAGGCACTCGTCTCGGGGAGTGCGACGGGGGACGCTCATGGCGTGGGTGAGGTTCAGTTCCCCTGGAAGGCGATCTGGAGCGCGATCGGGGGCCCGCGGCCGGCATCAGGGTGGTAACAGTCCCGGTGGGGGGAGATACCTGTACAAGCCAGGTACTCCCCCCAACATGTTCCTGGATACCCCAAGGCGTAAAAGGCCGAGGAATAAGGCAAATCCCGGGGTGGCCGAGACCATCCTGGTTCCTCCCGATGTCTTGGGGAGGGTCGCCTGTATTCATGGCGGTCCCGTCGATCGTAGGGGCGTGGTGCTCAAATTCCCGATGGTGTGGTGAGGGGTGCAGCCCAAGCTCCGAATAGCCTGGGGGGTCCCGAATCGGGGAAGAGCTGCCGGTGATGTGGGGAAGAGCGCCGATCCGGCAAAATGCTTCTACCAGCAGAGCCTGAGATGTATGTGAAGTCTGGGGAGCAGGTGGACTATTTTCCCCAGCGGGCCGCCAGAACAGGGCGTCCAGTCGGGGACTTTCTTCCTCCAAAAACGGTGGCTCCGAGAGAGTCGGGGAGGCCACCGGATCGTCCACATCAGATACCTCAAAGATTGGTTGAGGTTCTGGGGGTTTTCCAAGGGTCCATTTGGGTGGGTCGAAGTGGAAGGGGATAAGGCAGGTGGTTACCGGAGACCCACGCTTGTCCTTCTTCTTCTTCTTCTCCCTTTCCTTCTCCGATTCCGAAGTCGCTGGGCGCTTCGCTGGGGGGCAGTAAGTGCCTTGGAAGGCCTGGCACCCTGCGAGCCCGCAGGGACCTGTGTAGTAGATACCGAGGAGGAGGCCGCCGAGGTCTTTGGATCCCCGGTCTTTTCCCGGACCCGCCCCGGGACCATAGGTGCCGGGGTGGGAAACGTGAAGTCCCCCGGGGGTGCGGTTGTTGGTCGGGTCTTTGCCATCTTTGACGGGCTCCTTAATAGGGCAGGGTCCTGGGGGATAAAGCTGCTCCCAACAGAAAGACTTGAGGCGTGCCAGCCGGTTCCTCAGAGTCTGCGAGGTGAAGTCCTTGCCGATGGGGCAGGCTCTGATGTTATGCGCCTCGCCCAAAGAAGACACTCGCTATGCCCGTCAGAAGTAGCGACCTTGCGACCACACGTTTTACAAGGTTTGAAAAGGGTAGACATAGAAGTCCAAGGACAGTTGAAGATAGCGAAGAGACGAACGACGGAGATGGGGGGGGGTTAGCAAGTCGGGGTCGGAGTTCCAAGAAAAAGGAGGAACAAGCACCGAAATACCGAAAACCAGTCCGAAATCAGTAAGAGTAGTCAAAATATCCAAAAACCGAATCGAAAACCAGAAAGACTTGCAATAAAAGGCCAAAGAAGAAACGCTCTAAGCTCAGAACCTCCGTACGCGACGGCGGACGAGAAAGAACTGAGGAGAGACTGTTGCTTGGCGGGCTGAGCATGCTCAGTGGATACATGGGGGGAGGGGTTCCCGCCAAGCTACTAAGCTCTAGAATTTTCCGAACGGTACCGCGCATGCGCGAAAGCTCCTAGTATGTAAGGCACAGAGACCACGAAGAAGAACCGACAACTGAGGTGCCGGAGTTGAAGTAATCGGCACAACCGCAGGCAGTGGGTGCTGAATCTCCTGGGTAGCAGTCACAGCGGAGGTTGAGGTCTGCACCGGGAGAGGCTCCAGTGGCGAGTGAGAGACAGTTGCGGTAACCCTGGGAGGCGGAGACACAGGCCGGTACTGGGGTGAGCACTCTCGGGACCTCTCATAATGCGGGGACCTCGAGAGCGAGCGAGATGGTGATCGCCAATATTGTGGGTGGTACCTGCAGCGAGATGGTGAGCACGGCCTTCGGTAGGGCGACCATTGCCTCATGTCTGGGTGGTACCAGTCCCTATACGCTGGCGAATAGGACTGGTACTAGCCCGGATGCTCCCGCCAGGTGTATTCTCTGCTGTATCTCACCATGTGTGATGCAGAGGAGTACGGCGAGTCGACCGGGGGCCGAGACAAGGCCCACTCTGGATAGGGCTCCCGCCGGTGCGGAGATCGGCGCCTCACTCAGCATTCTGGGGAGTGCGACTCGCTCCTCATAGAAGGTGCCCAATGACTGGGCAAGGCCCGAGTTGAGGGCGGGATTCTCTCCGGGCGGTCCATCTCTTCTGGGTCACTGGGCGGAGATACCTCGGCAGCAAGAACAGGCGGGCCGCAGGGCGTGGCCGAAGCAGCAGTCTGCTCCTCATCTGACAGCTCCAGGATTTCTGGAGGTTCTAGCTCTTCACCTAGCTCCCCAGGCTGTTCGGTTGGAGGAAGTGTTGGAGGGCACGTCCTCTTGAAGGGTGACCTCCGCTTCTCCTTCTCTCTCTTCTTTTTCTTCTCCTTGTCTTTTGAGATATCCTGTCCAGCGGGTTGCTTGTGTTGGGCAGCAGTAAGCGGTCTGGTGGACTTGGCTGCCTGCGAGCCCACAGGAGCTTCCCTCGAGGTCGACGCAACCGAAGATATTTTCGGGATCCGCGGCAAGGCCAATATCCGAGGCCGAGAAGATGACGGTACCAAGCCTGGTACCGTCGATGTTGTTGGTACGGCAGCCACTGGTACCAACGAGGGTGTGGTCACAGGTCGGCTCGATGTCGATGGTTGAGACATAATGGATCCTCCAGCCGGCTGATCCCTCGCCCAAAGAGACTCCTCCCAACAGTGGGATTTCAAGCGGGATGGACGGTTTCACAGAGTCTGGGCGGTGAAGTCTTGACAGATTGGACAAGCCCTCACGTTGTGAGTCTCCCCCAAACAGAAGAGACACTCACTATGACCGTTGGACAGAGCAACCTTGCGACCACAAGTGACGCAAGCCTTAAACAGAGCAGACATAGAAGGCAGAAGAGGCTTGAGGAAAGAAGTTCAACAGGGGAAGGACTCACAGAAGCAGCGGAGTAGACGAGGGCCGAAGAAGAAAAAAGTCGAAGGAGGGGTGAAAAAGTCCGAAATACCAAAACCCAAGTCCGAGTACCAAAAGCCAAGTCAAATATCCGAATTCCTAGTCAAATACCAATAAAAAACAGTCCAAAGAAGAAGCCAAATAGTGCTGCTAAGGAAGAACCTTCCGTTCGCTAGGGCGGACGAGAAAGAACTGAGGAGAGACCGTTAGCTTGGTGGGCTGAGCATGCTCAGTATGGGCATGGGGGAGGGCTTCCCGCCAAGCTGCTAAGCTCTAGAATCTTCCGAATGCTACTGCGCATGCATGAAAACTCCTAGTGTGTGAGGCACAGAGACCACGAAGAAGAACAATAGGCATTAATTTGTGCAGATGGAAAACCATATTCTGGTCATGAGAAAGATCTGGAAATCTAGGAACAGCTTGGTCAGATTGCCACAGAAATTTGCATGTCTCAAAGGCAAAATCTGTCCTACATGGCTGACCTAAGTCAATGTAATTTGATACCATACAAAGTTCCATAGATATAGTAATAAACTGCACACGGTAACTGAGAAATATAATTCACCATTCTTGTTTTTAAAAATAAGATGTTGTTATGCCACTCCTTTAACTTTGCTGAGCATTAATCTGTCAAAGCAAACAGCAATTCACACTAAGATCTATGAAAGGTTTTCTGTGTTCAGCCACATGGATACCACTCAGAATTCACACAAGTTTTTCCCAAATGTTTTATTGTTTGGATATCCACTCCACAATGTGAACAAATCTAAAAGACCTGTATGCAGTGGACATCTCTATAATGCCAGTGAGAGAAGCATACAGGCCAAGCACCAGGGCACGCTGGATCTGAAAACAAGGAAGCAGGACAGGAGGTAGGAAAGAGAAAACCCCCAATTATGGAGATATAAATTTTGTCCTATCTGAAAAGCCATCCTAATAGGAATAAAGAATTTTTAGATATACTACCTAAGGAGAAACTATACTGTATATTAATCAACACCAAGACTGCTTCAAGTGCTGACCTTATGAAAAAGGCATGTTCAATACTCCTATAGGAAAGGGCGTTTCACGTGGATTTCTAAACCTAGCCATTGCCTAACCAAACTGAATCTACTCTTGCTGACTCTGGGCACTTTTTAGGATAGTGACAGAAAGGGCTGCTGGTACAAGATAAAACAGGAGCTCTCAAAAACAAGGTTTACAGCTCTTTCAGTAATAATCCTCCTGTTATAGCTTCTTACTCATCATTTTCCTCCTTTGATATTAAGGATAACTGTAGAACAATTGTTTTATAACTGGGACAGATTATCAGCTCTTAAGAAGAGAAGAATCAATACTTTAGCTATATGGCAACAGCAACTACTCAAGGCTTGGCTCTCTGCTGGAATGGAATGAGAAGCTTGAAAGGAAAGAGATTGAAAACTGACCTAAAACAAAAGTGCTCACAATACTAAAATTTTCAAAATGTGGGTGCTCAGAGTAACAAGGCAGCCCATAGTGCTCCAGATATCAGGAGACATGGCAACGGATTCTTCTTTATTCAGTCAGCTGGACTAGATGCCTGCCAAGTAGGAATGGCAGGAGGGTCCAAGTCCTCATCAAGAAAGAGAGTGGCAGAACTATGGACCTATGGTCAGCAAGGCAGATATGTCACAACCCAACAGTAAATGAGCTCTGAAATGTCTGTCTATAAAGACATCATTTAGGCCTTCGTTCGCTTCCACTGGCCACAGGTACACAAATCCCTCTCACATATACCACATAAGCTTTTCATTTGGCCTTCTCTATGCAGGGTCCTTGTATTGTTGTGCTTGGGTCACATACAGTCCATAGAATTCTCAGGCTGAAGAGCCATGGAAGGTGCCAACCCTTTGATGTATGCACAGTTGGGAGGCAGGAAGCCATCAGGCTCTGGGTCTACGTTTTCGATATTGTCCATTTGGTCTCTAGGACTATCCCAATTGATGTGGAATCGGGTGACTCGGGGATTGGAGGCCAGGATATTCCTCTGTAACTAGAAGTAAGAAGAAGAAGAGCCCAAAATATACAGGTTTATACTAGAATCAGCTTTCTAGGCAACAACTACTCAAGTCCTGAACAACTCCACAAATAGGGACAATGGAGGTTTTAAAAAGAAAGTACTACTTTATAACAATATAAAAGATGAAGCTGATCATTTGAGTAACCCTTCATGTTTTATTACATCAGGGTAATCCCTGTGCAAGAAACCTGTTTACGTCTTGCTGCTGGAAGAAAACTTTAATATGTAGGGGTCAGTTTGAACCTACACTCCATCTTTGAATATACAGAAAGCTAGATCTTACAAGATCTCTTGCAATGTCCCACCAATTCCAATTTGCTTTAGACACTTGGTAATGTGAAAACATAAGTTCTCCCAAAGGGAAACCAGCAATGCCTCTCAAATTTATGAAGCTGAGTCAGCATATAATCTACCCATTGTAATTTGGAATCTCTTTGTCTTGTATATGGGACAGGTAATAAACTGAGGCTGAACTGATATCTCTGTATAGTTTCCTGCCTTACTCACCTAAGATTCTAATTTTCCCTAACACCTTTCCTATGCCTGCTTACTGTTTTGCATGGTGCTGAGTCTCATGGTAAATGATCCTGCTTTTTTTATATCTTGCATGTATTTTCTACTCTCTGAAACTGGGGTGGCCATCTGCTGAGGGTTGGCGGTCTACTTTCAGCTCTGCCATATCTTCAGGTGGGCCACAGCACTGCTTTTGGTGGCAATCAGAAGTGATGTTCTAGATGACCAGACTTGCACTTACTTCCAGGTTGCATTTCTAGGCTTTTTTTTTTTTGCTTTTTAAATGGGGAGGGGCAGGAAAATGGCCTTTATTTTTCAAACCATGCATCCCATAGAATATGCCCAAAGAGCTGGCTTTGAGGCTTAGGAGTAGAGGGATGCATGGCACCCACCATGATCCAAATGATTCCCACCTCTGCTCTAAAGTGGTGACTTTGTTTTACCAAAGGAAAGAATTCACTACAAATTGAGCCATAGATAGCAGTAAAAAAAGTAGGCAAGGAAAGCGTCCCTTCAAGACTGATTTATTTTTATGTAAGCTTTTGTGGGTTATAGTCCACATGCTCAGATGCACTGGAGGAGTACAACTGAAACAGAGTAACCCAGCTATTTCTTTGAAACCAGATAGTACTCTTTCTCTAAATATAAAAAGCAGGTGAACCACCTCTTTCTTTCCAACCACTCATCTCTCTCAAGAGGAGGACAGACTCCACTTTTCATGGAAGTACGCCCTCAAGACCTCTCACCCCTGCCCCCCAGTTTGAAACTTCACTGAGTATATTACCTGTTTCTTCAATTCTCGACTCCCCTCTTTAGGACTTATATCCACTCTCCCACCCATATTCCTCCAACTTGTGAGAGTAATAAAAGATGGAATCAAGGCTAGCAATCTCAACAATATCTGTCAAAAATCCCAAGGAAGAAGTTATAAATACTATTGTTTCCTTACAGGACTGAGCCATAAGCACTCCTAGAAAGACACACAGGCCCAGTCTTTCCTCCAGGCTAGATGCCTCAGTTTTCTCACAATTCCATGGCATTAACCCAGCATAGTGTTACACTACACTAGCATTCAAAAGGATCATAGCCTAAGACTCTGCGAAGAGCAGGCAGAGTCTGCTCTTATCATACCAGTAACTCACCTGGGAAAAGTCTGGCTTGAGGGGTGGGTTCTCTCTTAGTTCCAGGTCCACGTATTCATTGTTAACATAGTATCCAATACGGATGAATTCCTGTCCCAGGTAAGTGCAAGTGATGAGTATCACTGTAACTCCCACAGCGTCACTCTCGGGGATTAGATTAGGGTTGGGGGCATTGGCCTAAGAGAAAAAGGAGTCCAGAACAAAATTAATGATATTCGTATCATGGCCCTCCTTCCAAAATGCTCAAGGCTTGTTTGTTTTTCTTTTTGATTCTCACCTATTCAGGATAATGTGTTAAGTAATACTGAATAACTAATACTCTTGATATATAGACTGAGCAGAATTTCAACTCCAGTCAAACCCATCCTATTTGCTATATCTCATTGCTCCTTAGAACACAACAGCACACAGGAAGCTGCTTTATATCAACCCAGAATGCTAGTCCATTGGCTCAGTATTATTGACACCAACTGGCAGTGGCTCTCCACAATTTCAGACAGGCCTTGTCCAGCTTAATTTGGAGATACCAGGAATTGAACTTGGGACCTTTGGAATGTATTTCTTCCACTGAACTAAGGACATTCATTCATCCTAGAATATGGGGTGGGCTTATCTTGTAGAAACAAAGTTATAAATGACAGGACAAATATCAACAACTTTTTATTTGTTTCATAGCTATGTCATAACAAGCACAAACAGGTGCAGTCTAAAAACAGCTAAGCTAAAAAGATAAATAAATACCTTCATATCAGCCCACCATGACTATAAAAGTTTCTGATACAGAAGAACTCAATTAGCAGACTGAAAGAAAAATATAAGTGTGGTTGATCACAAATTGTAGACAAATTAAGTGTCCATTTGAAAGCCATCGAACTGAGCCACTAAATTTCAGGAGTGACCATCTCAGCCCAGCATTCTAGCAAAAGTTGCAGCCTTGAAAGCAGTGACCATCCCTACTGTATGGGCTGTAAATCCCTCCCAGAACAGCCCAACATTATCCAGTCTATTAATCCTATATTAGTCTTTTGTATTTGTGTTAACAGTGCTTCATCTTTGCCATGGACTCAATTCTACACCTTTACTTATGCCCCTTCCTTATCACAAGCCTTTTTCCTGCCATCAGTCTCTACCCTGACATATGTATATCTACATATGCTTTCATCTTTAATTTTGCTCTGCACTTTATCTCAGGAGACATCAACATCAGCACAGGTCTGAATTTTGACTTGTACTGCCACTACTTCAGACTAAGCACTGTTCACATTTTCTTGCCCATTTCCCTTCTTAGATGTATATTTACTTTTGTTTTAAAACATTCTTCACAAATTACGCTTGACTTTAGCTCAGTCATATTTTCTGACTTCTACCAAAAATCCCATTATAATTGACACAAACATTCATTTGCCTGTACACATCTCCTAACTGTCTTGCTCCTTTTATTTCCCTATACCTTTTGTTTTTTTAACCTTTTGAAAAGGGATCAACTGTTTGTAGTAGTCACTTAATTTTTTTTTAAATGATCAGATTCTGAGCTGTCTTAATGACATCACTGGGGGAGAAAAGAGTATGATTCAAATAGCACTAGTTAATCCTGTGCTGGAATACTGAGTACAGCAAGAATAGGGCAATCTGTTTGGGGTAGTAGTCCTAACATTACTAATTTCCTGGCTAAAGTGCCAGGAAGAAAGTGGCACTCCCACTTCATCTTTCCTACATGGCAGAGGGGTCAGGAGAACATAATAAGGACAATGAAGAGGATGTCTACAGAAAGGCATAATAACTGGGCATGTTATAACTAAACCAAAATGAAAGCAAAATAATTTTAGATATCAAAAAGCCTGCTATAAAGGAAAAGGGGTACCAATGTTTGCCAGGTCACTGATATTATTATAAGTAGAAAATGTTTAATGATGCAAGAGAAAAGAATTTTAGACTGGGTAAAATATCCTAAAGGTACCATCTGATCTTGGAAATTAAGCAGGATCAGCTCTGGCTAGTACTTGGATGAGAGATCACCAATGAATACCAGCTGTATTTCAGTTAAAGGAACTAGCAATAGCATCTCTGAATATTCTTGCCTAAGAAAATGCTATGAAATTCATGGAGTCACCATAAGTCAACAGGCCATTTGAAGGCACATACACTTATGTTAAAATAATTATGGAGAACCTGTTGGTTTATGTTTCATTATCCCTAAACCACTGGCCACATAGCCTTTATCTCCTCTCTCTTCCCAACTTCCACTCCTGCTGGCCTTCCTCTCTCTTTTCCAAATGGTAGTTTAGAGCTTACTTCAAACAAAAACATATGTCTCCCAGCTGGAACAGGTCCCACCAGCACTGAGTCAAGAACTTGGTCATATTCTTCACTCTCTGCAGAACCCACATAGATGATTTTCCACTCCAAGTCTGAAAAGATAAAGATGGTACAAGTGCAGTCAGCAGAAGTGCAGCTATCATAATCTTGATCTCTGAGGGAAATATAGTTATTCCCAGCCTTAGAAAGGCAGTACTGTAAGGCAACCCCACCCCTGCATTACTATTAGCATTTGAGGAACAGTATATATCTATGTTTGGAGAATGTTCAAAAGCAAAGTTGAAGATTTAAGCGAGTAAGCAACTGTCAGCTTCTCTCATTTCCAGTGCATCGTAACTCCATTTGAAGAACAGCCCCTTCTCAGTTCAGTCTAAAACAAAACCAACCCCCCCTTTATCCCTAAAAAAGATGGGGAGAACTTTGCCTGAAGACAGTGAAAGGGAATTTCCTTCCCCTGTAACTCTAGAAGAAATTAAAAGATCACACCTAGTGACTCAGAAGCAGTTTGGGCACCAGTTCGGACTCAAGAGCTGGAATGTGGATGCAAGGTCTTTTAATTAGGAAGAGGGGTACATTTCTGTCTCCCACCATGACAGATCAGAATCTGAAGAGAATGGGAGCACTAAAAGCCATGAGCTTGTACATACTAAAATCGTTTGACAAGATTGCCAAGTCACTACTGCAAAGTGCTCGTGCTGGGAAAATTCCATGAAGCTAACAAATCTGAGGGAAGTTTTGACTTCTAGACCTCTATTTGCCATGTACAATAAGATAAACGACCATTCCCCAGTCTCTCAGCATCATAGAGAACAAAACAGACCACATAACCTTCACAGTGTCAGCCTGTCCTTTGGAAGAATTTCCCTAGGACCAGATGCACAAATAGAAGCGATGCAAGCATTTTTTGGGTAAGCATATTTGAAACCATGTTAGTATTCCCTTCATGTCCCCCCCTCATTACAGTTTGAAAAACTGAAACCTAGCCTAGCTCCATTTTAGCTCATTCATTCCAATTGTTATCAAGTTTGTTGCCTTAAGGTTTTTTGGTTAACCGTTCAGCAGTTCTTTTCACACATTGTTTTTCACATCTAAGGCATGTATTAATATTCACATATGATATCACTATAACAACTAAGCCTATAATAAGCCATTTTATCAAATTCCTAATAGCACCAGACACCAGCCCCCCGCTGCAACCAGGTAATCAGTCAAACCAGTTTCCTGCAGGATGTTTCCCAATATTGTTTTTGGTCTTTTGGACTATTTCTTCTGTTATATTGATGACATTGATCTTAACTGTGTGTTCCCATTCTCTTCAGATTCTGGTCTATCATGGTGGGAGACAAAATGCAATTCTTTCCCTAAATTAAGTTAGATCACCAGGCCTGGTGGCAGGTCTTTTAAGAATCTACACATTTGAGAGTGGGAGGAAATTTCTACTGCCTGCTCACATGAGAGCATTGACATGATGGTGGTGATGTGACTCTCAATTATGTTGGGCCTGAGCCCATAGTCAATGCCATCTTAGAAGAACTCTAGAAAGGATGGAATGCAAAAATGAAGGAAGTCCACATTCTTTATCTATACCACCTGTGAAATACCCTAAAGGTGTATTTGTAGATACTGCTGATGGATGATTGTCTGGAAGCCAGGATGGTCTTCACAACCTTCTCAGAGTAGCCATTAGTCAATTAACATACCCCATTCAATTTCCAGGTGTGGAGTCATAGCCATTCCCAGTCAGGGTAGCAGACCTGACCTTGCATGTGAAGATCCAGATGGGCTGGCAGGGGCATGGAGCCTGATGTCATGTGCATGGTTCTCTGAGATATCCTAGGCTATGCTGGTGCTACCAAGATCACCATGGCCTTCTCCCTTCAAATCTTTCTTATTACTCTGGAAAGCAAAGCTGGGGGCTGGGTGGGGAAGGGCATACAAAAATCCCAGTGGCAAAGGAAGAGGGAGGGCATCCATGCTTTCGCCTCTTTCTCTGTCCAGTACCTGGAGATGAACCTTTACACTTCAGGATTTGCTGGAGAGGCAAAGAGGTCCATGTCCAGTTGCCCTTGTGATCTGCCGAAACATCTCCAAGTGAAGACTCCATTCTCTCTGCTCAATGTTGGTCTGGCTCAGCCAGTCTGCTCTTGAGTTCAGAGTGCCCTGTAGATGCTCTGTCTCCAGAGATAGCAGGTTATCTTTTGCCCAATTCAGCAGCTTCTGTATCTCTGCCATCAGGGAACATGACCTTGTTCCACCCTTATTGTCTCTGTGGTGACACTGTTTGTCCTGATGAGGACTGCCTTTCTCTGAATGATGCTTGTGGAATGCAAGACAGCCTGTCTGAATACCCAGAGTTTTAGTGCCTCCACCATCTGAAGGACAAGCTGAAGAGAAGATTTTACAGCTGGTGCCTGAGGGAGAAGGGGTCAGTGATAATTTGGGGGAATCAGATTCACCTTTGCCCCCCAGAAACTCAAGGACCAGTTGCACATCCCACTGACCTTGCTGCGAGGAAGTTGAGAATATCAGCAGGTGAGGGTAAATGTGTAGACATACCTTCCTCCAGTATGCTACCAGGACCATTCTAATCTTGGTGAACACCCTGGGTGCTGACAACAGCCTAAACAGGACCTCTCTGTATTGGAAGTGGTGCTTCCCATATGATAAGCGAAGGAACTGGCGATGAAACCTGTGAATTGGGATGTGGAGGTACACCTTCTGAAAGTCAAGCAATAACAAGAAGTCCACTGGTTGAAGTGCCTCTAATTTATACTTCAATGTTTCCATATGGAACTTGCTCACAAATCAGTTCACCTCTCTGAGTTTCAGGATAGCTCTGCATGTGCTGTTCTTGGGCACGAGAAAGAAGACAGAATAGCAACCTCTCCACCTTTGAGAGAGTGGCATGTTTTCCATTGTCCCATCTGAAGTAGATTGTCAATGGCTTACATTAGGAAGCAATGTTTTTGGAGATTCCTGGAACTGGTGAACACAATGAAAACCTTGTGTAGTCTGCAGGAGAACTCATATCTTGTACTCACGCCTGAGTGTCCAGCACCCATTGGTCAGAGGTGGAGGTCTCCCACAACTGCACGAACTCCCAAGTCTGCATCATCATATCTGTTGATTCTTTCACTGACCCCTATTGTTGTTGGATTGGGGTCTATGAGATGCAGTTGTTGACTGCTGCATGACCTGAAATCTCTGCTCTCCCCACTGTGAAGGCAGCCCTTAAAAGGGCACACAAAGTAGCCTGAAAGCCTGAAAGCAAGAGCTGGGGGTGGAGGTGAAATGGGAGCATGAGAGGAAAAGCAAACCTGCCTGTAGTTTTTTGCTTTCCCTCCTTCTTCCTGGCACCAAAGCTTTCTTTTTGTCCTTGTTCTCCACAAGGAGGACTCCCTGAAAAGACTTTGCATCCACATTCCAGCTCTTGAGTCAGAACTGGTGCCAAACCACTTCTGAAATCACCTGGGCCCTAGCACTGAACTGGACTGCATCTAGTGTCAACTGTTGTGAAGGCTAATGCCTTCACTGGCTTATTCGGCTCCTGCCTAACCTTGGTCTTTGCTGGGGAGAATGTCATGTAATAGCTCCCTGATCCAGTGCAGAGATACCCTAGCTATCACAGAGACAGAGCAGATGTGCTAACAGCTAAGCAGGCTACTTTGTGTGCCCTTTTAAGGGCTGCCTTCACTCTCCTGTCCTCAGAGACCATCCCTGCAAAACACAGCAGAACACATGAGAGTGGATACAGGGGCATTGACTATTGGGACCTGAAGTTTAGCCATTACATTTTTAGGGAGGCTATAAAGCTTCTTGATAGTTAGGGCCAGGCATATTTGGTGCTGGCTCACTCCATTCCTCCCTCACTACTTGCATAAAGTTAGCAGGGAAAGGCATCTCCAAGGAAGCAGAGACTGCCCTGGGAAAAAGCTCCCCACTCCCTTGAGGAAGGTCTGGATTCTGAGAGAAGGGCTGCTCTGATGGAAAGGTAAGGCCTAAAATTCTAACCACTTTCCCTATGTGCACAGCAAAATCCTCAATGCAAAAAAAGTTGTACAGAATTGGGAGTTGAATTTTCTTCCCTGTCCCATCATCTGAAAAAAGTTCACCCTCTTCAGCCTCAAAAGAGGCAATGTATGACACCACATCTCTGTATTCCTCCTCACAGAATTGCATGGAGAAGCTCCTGTTTACTCCTGAGGAACCAAGGTGTTGCTTCTTGTACTCGACAGGAAGAAGCAGCAGCTGGGAGGTTGTCTCAGATTCATAGGCTGTGGCCTCCTTCTCCATTTCCACTAGGTTCCATTTGGGCCTGTTTGTGGCCATGTGGCCAAGATGGCAGCTGTCTGCACTGGAAGAGGTGGCCTTGAACGCATCCCACATGGCCTCAGTGTGATTTCTTAAAATGGAGTCAGTGTGGTCCTTGGTGTTGGCACCACACAGCTCTCAGGCTGAAAAGTGGTTTCCCTCCCTAGCTGGGGTGTCTTGTGGCCAGGATGAAGGGGGCGGGAGAGAGCACCCACCTGCCCCCTATCTGCCCTCCTAGTGGATTCTGAAGATTCCTTCCAGGCTCCATAGGAGGGGGGGTGCAGTATTCACTCCTTCCCCTGAACTGATGTTGTCCTGGCATGCCTCCATGGCTTCTGGCCCAATTTGGGCTGGGTGGTGGCAGGATGAAGAGGCAGTGGGGCAGAGGAGTTTCCTTTCCTCTGGCTGTTCCTGTCATTCCCCTCCACCAGGCTAGCACCCTCTGTGGGTGTTGGCTTTGTTCTCACTGCAAGCAGGAGGAGTGGACTTGGAGTGGGAGAGTTGCTGGCCACACCAGCAGTTCTTTTCTCCTTCTTGGGCATCCTCACTGGTGTCTTCCATATGTCCAGGAGAAAGAGCAGAAGGAAGAAGGAGGGGTGGGTGGTGAGGCCAGAATGCAGAAACTTAAGAGGTTTAAGGAGAGAAAAGCCAAGAGTAAAGGGTTAAAAAAAAAACAGAACAGAAAGTCAAGAAAGAGACCAAAAGAGAGGCTTGGACCAGCTGCAATGACAATTTGAAGAACTAAGGTATGCATGTCCTATCAGAGCAGTAAAAGCAGGAAAAAGACTGACCCTCTGGGGGTTGCTCCCCTACATGGCAATACCGGAAGCTCATTCTTTTTCCTGCCTATTGGAATGAGTGGGAGGAGCAACATCAAATGTTCAGGATGTTCCTCCTTTCTCTGCTGGGAAAGTGCCCTTCAACAGATGTAACATTTGCAGAATAGTTGAGTTAACAGCAAATCCTTTCAGTTCCATTTTCTTTAGTGGTGCTCAATCTGAGGAAAGCTGTCTGTAAGCTTATTGCAGAAGCTAGGTGAACTCTAACTGACCCGCACCCACCATACAACCAAGACCCCTTCCCTTTAATCCTTAGAGCAGTTTTGTAGTTTTTAAAAAAAATGTTTCTATTTTAAAAATGTGGACAAACATCAACTAAACATACATGTGAGGCTTTCAGTTTTTAGAAAAGTCCAGTTAACTTGCCTGGATGTGGGGGAGGAGGAAGACTGACAGTTAACCTAGAGTTCAGCTAGAACAAGTATACATCTATCATGCAAATTACAAAGCTGGGAGGAAGCCTAGCTCTCAACAGGGGTAAAGAATCTGCTGCAGCTTCTCTTTAAATATTATGCCTGTCTCCAGCCTTTATGGATCATCTCATTAGGCAACAGTCAGGAAATATTGTGCGCAATCTTCTATGATAGACCACTGGTGCAGCTATGAAAATTAACAGCTCTATCATGTGGTACTACTGCTACTTATAAGAACATATATCCAAACATCAGGGGTCACAAGCAGGGAAAGTGAAGCATTCCATATTTTTACCCCAAAAACATAGGAAGACAAATGGGACACTGGAGAAAAGGAACAAAGACTAGAATGAATGAGGAATCATAGGGATCTGCATAAAATCTTAACTTTGCAACAGACCTTTACTCTCAAGAATGTTTGTAGACGTGTTTTTGTTTTAATGCATCAAATAAATAAATAAGTAAATCCTGTATCAGGACACCTTACATTCTGTACCATTTATAAGTTGTTCATGATTTATGAACATTCAGGGAAAGGGCTTGGACTATCCTGAAAGGGATCAGGCCAGCTTTTTTCCACAATAGCACTGACACTAAACTTGGCCTGCTCGCACCAACCTGCCTGCCTGCTCTGCCTGTCCCCACTTCCAGGACCAGGTGTTGCTTCTACATTTCTAAATATATACTTTGCAGATGCAAGACTAAAATGTTTAATTGTATTAATGAGCACTGTGATTTCCAGTATAGTTAGCTGTACCAAACTGCATGGTTATGTACATGAAACTGTGGCATCAAAACAAAACAAAGTGCATTGTGAAGCTGGGATTGAAGACCATTCTCACTTGCTTCCTGTGATAGGGCTTTCCCTTCTGCTGTTTTCTAAACTTGTTCATTAGGAGAAAGCTGTCTGCATGATAGCTACTCTATTTAAAGTCTGTCCCACAATTTTTCTCTCTGAAGGGGATCATAGTTTAGCAGACTCTTCATTTGCATTATGTGCATGCTCTTCATAAGAAAATCAGTAGCATAAATTAAGGAATTAATATACCTTGTAAATTATGAGGGTAAGCGTTTAGAAAACGAAAGCAGTAGTTTTCCGTCAAGTAAGCCCTTAATGAATTCTAATCTATCTTCCATAATACAAAGACAATCCTGAGGAAAGTATACTAGGGAGTATAAGTCCAGAAGGGATTGGAATTCAGTTTCTCAGCCCAGAGTCCAGAATTAGAAAGACCACAAGAGAAGGACAAGTACTCTCAAATTCTGCAGGCCACTACATTATTTCAAAATAAGGAAATGCCAAATTTTGAAAGTCGGTATATGTTTTTTGTTATTTCAATTGCTTCTGACCTGATGGAATAGATCACATCCCCAAGCATAGATATATTAGGGCTCACATTTTATATGTCTGATGAACTGGCCAATGTTCATGAAAAACCTATGCAATAACAAGTGTGTTAGTCTTGAAGGTGCCACAGGGCTTTTATTGGTTTTTCTGCAACAGACTAATGCCTCTACCCCTCTGGGAAATAGCCAGAATGGAAGGTACCAGATCTGCACAGTGAGCAGTCAAATATTATTAAACACCGTTAACATCCCCCACAGTTTCAAGGAACACACATGAGCAGTTCTGAAGTACAGACTTCCACCAGTGATGCTGCTGTATAGATAGAAATCCTCACTGATGTGTCACTGACTTCTAATGAATGTCTCAGAACAGCATAACATTTAGCCAACTAGCTACATCTGTGAAGCTTACCACCACCAGCTAACATGGCTAACACCAACCTCTTTTAACCACCTGAGAGAATTCTCTCGCATAGGAATAGATAACACAGCTACTGTTTCTATGGTGAGATGAACATTTAAAATGTTCTTTGCAAAGAGACAGTAAGCTTGGGGTAGAGCAGGTGTTCTACAGAAGTATTCCTCAACATGGTGGTCCATGGAAGAGTGCAAGTATCTAGTCATTTGTTGCCAGTCTCTGGTGAGCTTCCAAGAAAGAAAGAAAGAAAGAAAGAAAGAAAGAAAGAAAAAAAGAAAGAAAGAAAGAAAGAACGAACTGTAGCCAATGGGCACAAATATGGTACCATTCCTTGGCACATTTGGGGAAAAAACTGCCAGTCACTGACGTCAGATAGCTAAAGCAGCTCTGCCACTGTGTGTCCCATCAGGAGACTACACCCTACTTTGTACAGAGCTGCTGGTTTCAAGGTCACACATTCCAAATTAATCCCATTTCACTTGATATCCCACTTCTTCTCCCCAAAGCTGGTGTACCTGATTCTCTCCTCTTTCCTTTCTCTCCTCACAACTATTCTGTGAATTAGACTACGGGGCGTTTTTCAATCTGAGGCCATTTCCGCACTACACTGTTCTAGTGTTATTATTCCACTTTCCACATCCTATGGAATCCTGGGGTTTGCAGTTTAGGGAGGGGCCATTTAGCATTCTCAGCCAGGGAGCTCTTTGGCCCAGTAAACTACAAGCCCCAGAATTCCCCGGAGGCTGAAAGTGCAGTAACGGCGCTGTAACAGCCGTAGGGCGGAAATGGCCTTAGCCTTACAGAAGCCTCTGCTCGCTGTCCCGCCCCAGCTCCGTAGGAGGCCGTTGGTCGCCAGCAGGACGGTTTTTTCCTACTGCGCGCGCGCGCGCTCACCTTCAACCTGCCTGTCAACCTAATGGCGAACCCACTAACTTCGCAGGATTTTCATAGGCAAGGAATACCCAGAGGTTTGCCAATGTCTTCCTCTGAAATATAGACACAGCGCCTGGTGCCCCTTAATCTAAGTGCTTATCCTTCTTAGCTTCCAAGATCAGATGGGATCTGGCGCCTTCAGGGAGCACAGCCGAAGTTCACGGCCCCCAGCTGGCCGTGAAAGAAAGCCCGGTCAGGGTAGAAAGCCCACTGGCTGCTCTTCTCTTCCTCCCTGTCCACCCAAATTCCCAGGGAAGCGAGGCTCTGCTCTCTGGTGAGCCCACCGAGCCCGCCGTCCTCGGTGGGTGTGGGCGGTGCAGCTTCTCCGAGGCAGCCTTCCCGGGCTGGCGGGAGAAGGGCCTGAGTCGTGCCTGAGGGGGAAGGAGGGACCTCCACGCGTGGGGCAAAAATCCCACGCCTGGCTAGGCAGACTCACCGTGAGGCAGCGCCTCCCCGCACTCGAACTGCACTTGGAAGCGGAGCGGGTGGTCGAAAGGGCTCGGGTTCTCCAGCAACGAAACTCCCAAGACCGACACCCGCGCCATCGCGGTCTCTCCTCGCGGGCCCGTCCGCTCGCCGGTTCCCTTATTGAGGCTCCTAACAGCTCTGCTCCCCGCGCCTCTGCCAACCACTCGCACACATACTCCGCGCGCCACCGGCTCAATGACAGATCCACGCCGCCACCAATCCTCGCAGGGCACCCTGCGCGCCTCCGCCAATCCTCTCACTTCGCGCCCGAGTCCGTCCGCCCACCTTTCCAGCGGGCCACGCCCACTGATTCTTCTACCAATCCGCCGCTCTGTTTTTTCCCCTGGCGGGAGCTAAACCTAAACAATCAGCGTTCGCCCCCGGTCTACTCGGCCGTCCTCTCCCCTCCGCGCGCGAGCCATCCCTGGGCCGCCCAACCACCAATCAGCGCGTGCTGCCCGGTCTCAATCCGCGCGCCTGAAGAAGCAGCAGCCGGTGGGTTCTTGTCCGGCGAGGAGGACGAGAGGAATCGGAGCCGCGGAGCCGGAAATGCTAGCCCTGCAGTCCCGTTCAGCGGAGAAAGGAGGTAAGAAACCCGAGAGTTTTGCGAGAGGCCGGGGAACGGAATGGTTCGGTGTTGTCGGCGGTTCACCTGATGCTCACCAGCTACTTCTCTGTTCTCGGACAGAGAAAGGAGTTCGCGTTTCTGGATGGAATCGATTAAAGGGCTCTACCAAGTTTCAGGAGAACGTGATGGAGTGAAGACAGTGGGAACCGCTGCAAAGTCGTACAACGAGACCTTGGTTCCCTGTGAGTATGTGGGTGCTGCTGTCTACATCTACAACAGAAGGAACCAGCACAGTGTCCTGGTTTTGAGTGTTGGATTAAGAACCTGGAAGCCCACGGTTTGAATGTCTGCGGAGCCCTGGAAACCAGCTGGGTGACTTTGAGTGAGTCACACTCTCTCAACGTCAGTGGAAGCCGCTGGCAAACGCTGAACAAACCTTGCCAAGAAAACTCTGTGATAAGCTTCATCTTAGGATCACCATAAGTTGGAAACAACTTTTTTTGATTAAGCATTTTTCAATGCAATAATCAAAAAAAATCAAAAGATATATAAACAAGAAAAAAATAATAAAGAAAAGACAAGAATTGTAAAGAACAATGAGAAAAAATTACATTTAACTTCCAGCTTTCCTAACAATAATTATACATAACTATACAAGACAACTTCTCTGATTGTGAATAACATCCATATAGCTCTACTGCTTATTTTTTCCAAATATACTAATTATCAAAACCTACAGTGGACATATTATTCTCTTTTTCTTCTTGAAAAAAACAAAGATTCCCAGCCTTTCAAAAATGTTACCAGTGATTTTTCTTTGATTGATTTTATTTATTTATTTGTCCATTTTGGTTTAAGACCATCAGTTTCAGCAGCCAGTCCTCACTTGTTAGTTTTGCTACTTCTGCTCATACAGTAATCGTGCTGCAGTGGTCATATATCATAGTAATTGTCCATACTTCTCCAATTGGTTATCCACCAGTATCAGCAAATATAATTCCGGTTTCAGCTGAACATTAACTTTCCAAAATCTTTTGGACCATACTATGTATTTGATTCCAGAATTTTTTGACTATTCATCAAGTCCACTCCATGTGAGAAGATCCTGCTTGTTGCTCACATTACCAACACACACTAAAAACAGTTTTGTGCATTATGGCCAATTTTTCTGATGTCAAATACCAACAATACGATATCTTATAAAAGTTCTCTTTAAGATCATAACATAATGTAAATTTCATTCCTTCAACCACATTTTCTCTCATTGTTCTAACTGTATATTATATCCAACATTTTGTGCCCGCTTTATCACATAATTTATAACCTTTTCCCTTTCTATCTCTATTTTTAACAAAAGTTTATGTGGAGGGATGGTGGATGATGGGAACTATGCAAAAACTGCAATAGCACTTCCCTCCTGCACTGAGCACTGGCAAAAACAGCTTACCAGAGTCAAGTGTTTTGAAAACCACCATATAGCAGAGACGGTACACACAGCTTAGAAGCGTGCCCGGCAGAGTATAAACACTAGCAGCAAATGCTCTGAAGCCAGAAAATACTCCCACACCTTCTTATCTTCCAACAAGAGGCTTTTACTCTTCAGTTACGATAGATACATATATACAGTACTCCAACGGAGTTTCAGCATTCCAGAGCAAGTGAAGATATGCATCCAACATAGCCTCCAGTTGCTCTCAGACAATCGGGAGGGCACAGTTGGCTAGAACACACTCCCTTATATAATACATTTCTGATGCAACTCTAAGCAACTTTGCATGTTCCCGTGTATGATGCAACCCCCTGCCCTGGTTACATACTACAATGTCTCAGCAAGAGTTACATGGGATTACATCATTCACTGTCATTCCCAGGTGCAAACCTCAATGTACACCATATATATTTTATTTGGACTACAGGTCATGTCCAACATCTGAACACAACTGCTTCTTGAAGTGTGATTTACTCCTCTGAAAATCATATAGATTTTAAAAGCCATTTTAAATCTTTTAAATATCTGTCTATAAGAACACCACTGAAAACTATAATACTCTATCAGCAGTTCACTTTTATGCCTCTAATTTCCACTTCTCCATCAGATGTTTTCTCTTTGTCAAAGTCTTGATCTGACAAATCATCTTGATCCTTCTCCTCACTCTCTAAGCTAATTCAATTCTTTTTTTTTATATTTCTATATAAACTCCTTAGCCTTTTGTACAGCATTCACTTGAATTCGTCTTTGCTTGAGGTTAAAGATAATCCCCTCCCTATTTTTCCCATCCAAATTGGATCTTATTTTGCTTTAACTTGTCTGTCAGGAAAGCATATTCCTTGCTCTTGCATAGAATTCTGTTGGGTGTTCCTTAAAGACCACTATTTTGGTGTCACCCACTTTCATTCTGTTTTTGAAATGTTGCTTGATCTCTGATTTGCTTTTGAACAAAGTACACAATCACATCTTTTGGTAAGTTTCTCTAACTTGCCATGTGAGAAGAAATTTGGTATATACTATCCATCTTGAGGTTCACTTTCTCACTTTGTTTCTCCAGAAGACTTGATAAAGCTTCAGTCTTTCTTGCCCGGGTGTGCTCTAAAATGTAAGCAGTTCTCATGTTCCCCCAGTTCTGTTAAGGCTATGGCATCCGGATCACGTTCACATTTTCAGTCCAATCTCTTTGCTCCAACTGCTCCATTTTTTTTCCAGATTCTGATTTTTTTTATTTATTTGTTTCAACTATGCTATCAACAGGATCAATGATTTCATTACATCCTCACTGCAGATTTCAGATTTTTTAAAAATTCTGCCTTCAGATCTCTTCCCATCCAACACCTCAGCAGTTTTATGGACTGAAACTCATTCAGAATTTTCTTGTGACATATCTGTTAATTTTGATGGCAACTCAGCAGATCCTCTCCTTTCAGGCATTCTTGCCTTAGATCTTATACCAGAACTCGTTATATCTACATGCATGTAAAGGTTATTTTTAAAAACTGCTCACTGATTTCTTTTGACCACTAGATGTCACTTTTGCATCAGTTTTTCTGAGCAAACTGTTCACTGCATTGAATCAGGTATAACAGCAGTCTTGCTAAGACTTTGAGCTCAATAGACTGACCTTGTTCTTACCCTATTACTAAAGGTAAACAACATTATGTTCTCATGCAAATTCTGTTGTTTATAGCCCTTGTTTTCTTTGTGTTATTTATTATTAAAGTCTTTAAGGAATTTTTAGTTGAAGAAGTATAAAGTCCCTGCATTGCTCTTTATTAAGGCTGTTTTGTTTTGGTTTTTTTTTAAAAAAAAAAAAGCCCCTAAAAGGATATTTTGCAGGTTAATTTACTCATGAACTCTTGATCACGCAGAGAAATATTTTTGCCAGAAGTATAGATCTCACCAACATAATCAGAAAGCCTCTTTTAAGTTGATTCCAAAGATTTTGTGTTCTTTGTTTAAGACAGAGGTTTCATGGTTCTTTCCCTTTATAGACAAGCTTCTTGAATGGCATGGCAGGCTGGTAACTTTGGTCCCTTTCCCCACCACCCGTGATTGTTCACCATTAATGTGGTGCTTTGATTGCCAGAACCCTCTTGGGCCCTCTTAGGTAATCCTCTGAGCCTCCTTTAATCCAGGGGGCAATTTTCAATGGTCTCCAATGACTGTGACCAGCAATGGCTGCATGGCACCTCTCCCCTGCAGCGGAGCACCCATGGGAGATGATGAGTGAGTTGCTACGCCTCCAGGAAGTCCCCATAGGTGAAAATGACTTTAAGGCACACAGCAGCAATAATAATGTACATGCTATCACAGAGCTATGGAAAATGGGGTGGTCCTATCTTTAGGCAAAATGGGTTATCTTTAGAACTTCTGGCCTCTGTGGTTCCTTACCATGATGTTCTGGTTATACTTATCACAGTCCCTTATTTTTTGCCGTATTGACTGGAGCTGATGGGAGTTGTAGGCCAAAAGTTGTAGGCCTCTACAGAGCCAAAGATTCTCCACTCTTCTTACAGTGTGGTACTGCCTTGGGCAGTATATACATGGGTAAGAGGCAGGATATAGTTAAAGACAATAATGTTGGGCTACCTGAGGGAGAGCCCACACCAATAGTGGCTGTGAAGAGCTAAGTTTACCAGCATAGGGAACTGCTGGAGTGGTGAGCCATTAACTCCCAATGCAACTGAGATTGCTTCTCCTGTTCCTAATGGCGGGGGCTGGAGGGGAGAGAATAGCAATCTGTTCTTCACTGCCCAACTGATGCTGAATGTCTGTAAATAAGAGCTTGTGATACATGCCAAACCTTGTCATTTTGGAGATGATCTTGTTTGATGCTAAATCTTGCCAATCTATGAATTGGGGCTCCTGGTCCATGTAAAACTTTGCTGGTCTCAGATGAGAGCTCCTGGTCCTTGCTAAGCCTCTCCGGGCTTTAAATAGGTCCTGATCTCTGAGCAGAAAATCTCTGCTCAGGCCTCTGCAGCTGAAGGTTCATCACTTCTGTGGAAGAGCCAATAGCTCAGCACAAAGACTGATGGAAGGACTACAGTTCTTTTGTTCAGATTGTTTCCAAAAACAATAAATAAATAAAAATTTAAAAGTCACCTTTTAAACTACCCTGCTTATAGGCTATGACCCACAGATACATGGGGATGTAACCATTCTTATTGTTACTGCTAAATCAGATGTTAAATAATTGGTTGAGGATATATTGTTTGTGACATTCTATATAAAAATTGGTTGAAATTCAGAAATGTTTGGAAGATATTTAGATCTGATTAAGAAGCAATATGGGCCATGCAAAGTAAACATAGTGATGTAGAATTAAACATGTTAGTATTGTGAACCTTTAAATAGTTTCCAACTTATAGTGACCTTAGGCAAAGCTGTCACTGAATTTTCTTTACTAGATTTGTTCAGAAGGAGTTTGCCTTTGCCTTTCTCTGAGGCTGACAGAGTGTTAGTTGACCAAGGTCAGCCAATGGGTTTCCATGTCTGAATGGGGATTCAAACCCTTATCCCCAGAGTCATAGTCCTCTGTTCAGACCACTATACCACATATCACATGGGCTCTAAATATGATCAGCTTTGTATTTAATTAGTTCGTTGGTTCCTGAGCATGCAGCATTAGCACACAAAGAACCCTTAAGTTGGCAGCATCCCACCTCAAAAATAGGAACTGGTACCTGAAAAGTAGCAAGAGAGTGGCCTACTAAACCTTTGAAGGGTGAGTTTTATCCAATTTCAATTTAAAATCAAGCCTAAGAATATAGTAACAGCTTCACCTTAGAAAGCATCTATTCCTCAACATGAGATGAGGTATACCTGAAAAACACCTGCCTGCTTTTAAAATTTTCTAATCAATACTTGGAAAAGCCACTATGACTGTTGTGTCTCTTTTCCTTAGTAACAGTTGTGGTTCTTGTATAAAGTTGAAGGCTTTCACGGCCGGAATCCATGGGTTGTTGTGGGTTTTTCGGGCTATGAGGCCATGTTCAGAGGATCTGGAGACATGGAGATAGAATGGAGTGTACACATATATATACAGCCTCATAGCCCGAAAAACCCACAACAACCCACAGCTGTGTTTCTGCTTGTGAGCATGCAATATACTCTGATAAAAGCTCTCCTAGAACATCTGGGAATAGATGAAGATGTAGATCAGGGTACAGAATCTGTGGCCTTCCAGTGGTTACTGGACTGCAGCTTCCATTGTTGCTCACTGTATGAACTAGTTTATATAGAGATGATGTTGAGAAGTCCTTGATGCCTGAAAACTGAGTGTGTCTAAGTCCATTATTTTTAGTGGGTCTGAGCATGTCTATTTGCATAAGATTCAGTCCTGAAGGATCAGAACCTTGTGTTAAAGTACTGTGTGCTTCAGTTCTAACCTGTTACCAAGTTGTAACATCACTGGTTACTTCACTCTCATGCTCCACCCTCAGATATTCCAGTCAGCGGTGGATAGGTTCAGGATTGATTCTGGGCACGTCTATTATCTACAGAGTTATCATAGGGGAAGGACTTAGTGTCCAGCATATCATGCTTCAGTGAGGTATTTGTTGTCTTTTGCCCTGTGCTCCTACATCTTAGTGTGGAGGTTTGTGAATGCAAGCTACAGAGCAAGTACTCATACAGGATTCAACCCAATACTATCCATGTTTACTCAGAAAGATGTTCCATTGATTGCAATCTAATTGTGTTCCCAGGTAAATATGTTTGGGAATTCTGCTCATTACCCATCATTCTTTGGCTCTAGAATCAAGTTACACTTTCAGCTCTGATTCTTATCACCTATTTGGCTAGAATGGCAATAAAGTCAGTGCTATGGTCTCACCAGCAGAGAGCAGGAGACCTCTTTATGTGGGCTGCAGTGTCACGTACGCAAAATCTGGACCTGGGTTGGTTAGGGGGCAGCACAGCAAAAGGTTTCCCAGAGGTCCTCCTTGATTGACATCAAGATGTGTGTATGACAATATATGTTATGGGACTGGTATTCATACATGTACAGGCACCACTGTGCATATAGGAAAATGCATACTTGCATGCAAATATAGAAATGCTACGAAGGCAACATAATACCTTTTCCTCTGGGTATGCCATCAGATACTTTTAGCTATGCATGCCCCGTGGTTTTGCACATGTGTGCCTGCAAGCACCAGCATGCAAATATGCCTCCCATATGCACATACCCTTTCTCACACAGAGAGATTTGTGTCCTCCTGTAGTGTGTTCCTATTATGTTAATGGAAGAAATAATCTTGCTTATCTCTAGAGGAACCTTGAAATTCCTCTGTAGTTGTTTGTAGTAGTAATGATCATAATTGTTATATTATTTATATAGGCCCCCAACCTATGCCAATTGGTGCCTGGGGTCTTAACATAAAAATGTAACAATAAGATACAATAAATCCACATTAAAAATCTATTTTTAAAACCTTTTTAATAAGGAAATAGTATGTGATAGGACATATGTTTCAAACCCCTTATAAGCCAGTGGAGCTGCTTGTGGCTAAAAGCCCTTCAAGGAGAGAAACCACAGACTTGAAAGGTTTGCAGGTAAGTGGTTACATCGCAGATAGTGTATACCAATTAATATCTAACCAAAAACAAGCAAGTATCATATGAAGAAGCTCCTAGGCATTCAGGCATTTCACTACATGCCCAGCATTGTATTACTACATATGCACTTACAAATGCATTTGAACATGCACTCTATTGAGAGTGCATTCAGACAGAATTCCCAAAGCCTGACTCTCCTTTTCAGGATTCAGCTGTTATGAAACCCACTGAAATATATACTGAATTGTGGTATGAAGGTCTTCACTGAGCCAACTGCTTCCCGCTAGCCTCCCCTAACCTGATGCTCTCTAGGTGTGTTGGACTACTGCTCCCATCAGTCCCAGCCAGTGTGGTCAGTGGTCATGGGTGATGGCTGATATGGGCCAAAATATATGGATGGCAGCTGGTTGGAGAAAGCTTGGGTGGCATGCTTCAGAAGTCACTATGAGGAGTACGGCTATCCATGTAGGCACAGCAGATAAACAACCTGGTGAAAGCCAGACATTCTTAGCAGCATTCACCATAGCACTAGAGATTTAGCAATGGCAAAGCAAGCGAGAGAGAGTAAAAGAGGGAAATAATGGAGAAGACTTTAAAAAATTGACAATCAAAAGAATGTGGGCAGGAACATGAAAAGTATTGGGAGGGAGAGAGAGTGAAGAATCCACTCTGCAAAAATGCAGTTTTAAAAAATGATGCCCAAGTGGAATACAAACCATGCTACTTGAAATTCACTGCTCTCTCTAACAAGAAGCAACAGAAATTGTCAGACTTATTAGGTAAACAAGACAAATGGGAATAAAAGTCCTTGGGAAGAATAATTCAGAGACAAGACAGATACAATAGATTATTATAGAATTTGTGAGAGAGATGCCCCCATCCCTAAGTTGTTGATTGTTCTCCTCCTGCAGTTTAATATGCAGATATAAGACAGATTCTCACCATATGCAGATTAAGAGATCTACAAAGACCCTACAAATCTTAAAATGGTGGGATACGCAGACCAGAAAATGCTGAGAAGCAGAGAAAATGAGTAGTACTGCTTCAGAATTCCAAGGGCCCTAGTATTACAAGAAAGATATGTCTGCCACTTTGGAAGAAATTGGGCTTTGTTGTCAGGCTAGAATGAATTTGGGATATAAGTGAAATGGCAAATGAAAACCATAGCCCAGCTTTTCTCAGTCTGCGGCCATTCCTGTCCTTCCTTGGAAGTGCATACATGCAGTCACTCAAACTCCTTATCCTACACCTTGCCAGCTGCCCCTCTGTGTGGTATAATTAGCTGCAGCCTTGCAAACAGAATCAGATTGTTGTCAGCCTCACTAATAGCTTGGAATGATGTCAGTTTGGAGCCATTTCAGAATGATCAGAGAGGGAAAATTGGAAATTCTAATGAGGAGCCTGTAATTTTGCTGTTAGATATAAGGGGAAGGGCAATATGATGGCTCATCTACTTGGGGGAATTGACAACACATAGATTTCCTAGTGGTGAAAAAGAGTGGTGGGGGCCCATCAGGTAGCCTGGAAATTTGCCCTAATTATTCAAAGGAAATATTGGAAGCTCTCTTTGTGATGCTTTCTTGGCAGAAGATAGTCCAGCAAGAGGTATCACCTTGAAAAAGCCTTCTATTCAGAACTATATAAAGAAGAGTGTTGGCCTGGGGATGTGCCATGCTCTGAACATCTGCATAAGCACTGATACAGTTGGTTTAGACCAACCTTCCCTACACAATGCCTCACCTGTTTTGGATTTTCCACCAGCTCTGAGCAACATGACCAAGGGCCTTTCTGCACTATTCTGTTACAGTGCTGTTGTTCTGTTTTCAACATCCTGTGAAATTCTGGGCTTTGCAGTTTGGAGAGGGGCATTTAGAATTCTCAGCCAGAGAGTTCTTTGGCCTCAGTAAACTACAAACCCCAGAATTCCATAGGATATTGGGAGTGGAATAATAGCACTATAACAACATAGGGCAGAAAGGCCCCAAGAGTAAGAGATACTGGAAGTTGTAACCGCAAATGTAAGGGAGGTACGAGATTGGGAAATGTTGGTGTGTATCAGAGATTGGAAAAGTTCCATTTTTGGATTACAAAGCTCAGAGCCCTTCAACCAGCATTGCCAGTGGGTGTACTGGCTAGTGGTTTTGGTGGGGGGCAATGAAGTTAAAAACAAAAACAAACAAACAAACTTTTGCCAGGTTCTGATGTAGGCCATAAGGCTCTAGAGCTCAAGACGAGCCATGCAGTGGCTATTTAGGTTCATCTCAATCAAGGCATCAGTGATCAGTCATTCTGGGTTTCAATTGGCAGTTTTGAACAGGCTCCCCTTCAGATTGTTGCCTGCATTCTCATCATTTCAATAGGTTTCCTATAAGTCAAGAAGATCTGCCTACAGCTGCCATGATTATCTCAGATATGGGCTGTCTGTAGTCCTGAGGTATAGCAGGGCCAAGCCAGGGGTGGATGGGTGGGAATCTCAACCTGGTTTGGTTTAGCATAGACCTGAGAGATGTATGACCCTCCAGATATTGTTGGACTCTAGTTGCCATCAAGCCCAGCCAGCCTGGGTGGTAGTCAAGAATGATGGGAGTTGCAGTCTAGCAATATGTGTAATGCCACATGTTCCGCAGCTGTGTCTTAGCAGATGACATGAACACATGTGAAACTAACAACCAAATGGAATTTAATGATACTGGGGTATTGCTGGAGATGTCAAAGGCAGCAGTGCATGATGCCAATTTCCAGGTTGTCTCTCCATCTTAAAAGCACCAGATGACAGTGCTTTTCAATAAGTCCCTGTCCCTTGAGGGTCACAGTTCCAAGAGCCTCTCCCAATTCACAAGACTCTTTGGAATGTCAGAACTTTGGAAATTAGGGATGGAAAGAATATTCTAAAATATTCCCAAAAATGATTGAAAAATGTGTTTCTTGAATAGTGGGAAAACCCTGATGAAGAGAGTCCTAGACTGACAAGAAAGTTCCATAGTTTGAGATTTATTTTGTGCAGAATTCACACATGATAATTTTGAGCAGGAATCACTATTTTCTTTGCAGGGAACAGCATTCCATGTGGAAATATTGTTTTCTGGGAAGAAAATGCAGCTTGATGTAAAATTGAAGGCTTTCACTGTGAGAATCCATGGGTTGTTGTGAGCTGTCCAGGCTTTGAGCAGTGTTCTATTAGTATTTGCTCCTGATGTTTCATCTGCATCTGTGGCTGGCATTTTCAGCAGATTTTCTGGCTTCAAAGCCCAGAAAACCCACAATAACCTGAAAATGCAGCTGCTTCTGCAAAAAATTATTTTTTTCTGTATAAAAATGCCACACACAAATTTTGCACAGAATAAATCTTCAACTGCAAATAGTGATTGAAAGTAGCACAACTGTTGAAAATGTCCCTTGTAGCGCAAAGAAAATTGCTAAAATTACTTGTTGCTTCCCTCAGAAATGAAATGACTGAAGAATAACATCCCTATGGAAATAACATATTAAGGACAGCAAATTCCTTGTAAAATGGTTCTCTTTAAAAATATAATTAAAGCAGATATAACTTACATAACACTAGAACTTTAATGAGAGAATATATCACTCCTTTTGTATTGTAACTGCCTTTTAAGTTTTTTTTTTCCTGAAATAACACCTTGTTGGTGAGGTGGCACATGGTTCAAATACTGGGCCATACTCTGCCTCTGATGGCTGTGGACTCGTGCACTTTTATAGGGTTGAGGCAGTGATGAGGGGACAGGAATAAAGGGCATTTTCTACTGCAGGCCAGTGACATTTGGCATTCTGATTTTTAAAATAAATATATCAAAAGTAACTACTTTAGGTAGTTAGTAATTGTCTTAGTTTCCCTTGAGAAGCTGGAAAAGGAAGGAGTTCCTTTGGAAAATGTAACTATAATGGCACTGCCTGTGATTAATTACTTCTTAAAATGAGCATTCTAATCTCTCTGGCTCACCAGCTTGATTTAGTGTGACTCAGAAGATTTTCAAGATGTGGGTGTGGTCACTGAGCTGTTAGAGAGACAGATGTACTTGGCTTGACTCTCTCCCCTCACTCAAGAGCTTTCCTGCTCTTGGCCTCTTTCTTCGAGGACGAGGAATGTCCAAGTGAAAGGGGGCTGCTGGGGCAACTGAAGAATAGGTGAAGCTCAGTTTCCATTGCCAAACACGGGAGGGTGCTGCTGAGACACTTTGGGAACAAGGATCTTGAGTGGGTGGGAGGGAAGGCATTTCTCTACATAATATCAATGTTTTGTAGAAAACCTCCGCTTTGTGGTTTTCTTCTTGAGAAATTACCAAGTTTCCTGTGGGAAATTGGAGGAGGGGTTAAGCTTTTCTTTATTTCACACACCAAGGCTGTTTTCTAATAATAAACCCAGAGGCCTTGGAAGGCCGTAGGAAAAAAAAACAAACCACCGCTCCCCCCCATTTTAATAATTTTTGCTATATTCCTTTAATTTTGATGTTTTAAATGTACAACTGAATAATCCCTGCTGAGTGCAGCTCTCTACACAATATTTAAAAATATATATCACTACCCGCCAACATGAAAGCTCCATTATGTTGTGACAATCTTCTGTACTACCAGCAGACATCCAGCAGATCCTTGTATGTGTCTGGGGCTGTGTCCTCACCATTTGCCCCTTCGTGCCTCATTTTATTCTGATTTGTTTTTTTCTTCCTTTGTTCCTGTGCTGTTCTCTTTGCCTTCCCAGTCTGGTAAAGGAACAAATTATGAACAAGGAACAAATAGCTGTCTGGGATGCCTCTTTGTGAACAGCTATGCTGACATGCAAGAGGGTTCCAGCTTTTTACTTCCAAGTCTGGCCGGGCAGTTTTACTCACCCGCAGGTTTCAATTGCCCCAGCCTTTCCTTTGAAAGGAGCAAGTCTGCAAATATGATAACACTTAAGTCTCCTACGTTTCCTTATGGGACAAAGTAATACCTCTTTAATGATGGCCAAGCTAAATTCAATAGTCCTTTATTTTTTCTTCAGAAACAGGGTTTGTTTTAAAGTTGAGTTCCAGGTTCAAATTTTATCTCTGGTATGATGCCAGTAGGTGCCTTAAACAAGTTGTTATTTCTCCGCCTCACCCTTGTCTATAATACAAGTACACAACCACCACAGCAACAGCCAGCATGGTATAGGACTTTAAGGGTTGGACTACAGTTCTGGAGGCCAGGATTCAAATCTCTGCTCAGCCATGGAAACCCACTGGGTGATCTTGGGTACATCCTCTTAGCTTCAGAGAAGGGCAAAGGCAACCCCTCCCTGCAAACAAATTTTCCCAAGAAAACTCTCTGATAGAGTCACCTTAGGTTTGCCATAAGTTGGAAATGACCCAAAGGCACACAACAGCAGCAGCAGCCTACCTTACAGGGTCACTGTAAACATTGTTGAGGTAAAGTGTGTGAATCATTCAGAGCTTTCTAACACAAGGTATAAATACTATTTAAAATCAGTAGATATAGAGGAGGAGTGGCCCTCCACATGTTGGACTGCAGCTCCCAATTTCCTCACCATCGGCTGTGCTGACCAGTGCTGCTGGGACTTCCAGCCAAATAATACCCAAAGGACCAGATGATTTTGATCCCTGATGCAGACGGTAACTTAGGCAAGTGCTCATTAAGCTGTCTGATAGCTGGCAGAGCTATTTCCCTTTATGCCAGGGACTGGCACTCTACCTGTTTTCATTGACTACAACTGTTTCTTTCTTTCTTGGAAACTCACCATAATCTGGTAGTCAAGAGCTCGCAGACCAGCACTGGTCCATGGACCACCTCCTGAGTAGCCCTAGGCTTAGATCATTCAGGGTGGTTTACATGAAATATTGGACTCCTGTTCCCATCAGCTAGCCCAGTGATGAAGGATGAAGATAGTAGTTCATCAACATCTGAAAGGCCTCAGATTCCCTATCCTTGCCTTAAACCAAGACTTGCGCATTCTGTTTTCTTGTGGTGGTTGTCCACAAGGTCTACCAACCAGAGAAATGTACAAAATAGTGGCTTGGATGAGGAGATGCTGCACTGAGGACCAGAGTGGCTCAGGGAGTGTACAGCCTCAGCCCAAGAAAATGGTTTCTGCTTCGGTGCTCAGCCTCACTGCTCTTTTAAACCCTTTGCCTCTAAAGCTTTCTTTGATTTAGCAGGAAACATTTGGTGGTATGAGAAGCCTTCCTCTTGTTGGGAGCCAGGAATCTTTCCCAATCTATTGAAATTACATCAAGAATACATACTAGTAGATTCTCTATCCACTACTGCTTTAAGACTTTCTGAAGCCTGGAGTGACCCACCAAACATTAAATGGCTCTCTCTCTGTTTGTGTATATGCTTGGCTCGTGGTCATTACTCCATACTTTGTTGACAAAAGAAACAGGCTGGATTTTTGTAGATGGGCCAGACACCATGTGGTGCTGCTGCTGGTCTCCTGACTAGGCCAGGAGTAATATTTTTATTTCAAAAACTCAGGACTTGGGGTATCTCCACCACCCCTCCAAGCATGGTATACCAACTACTCTGAATCTCTCCCCACTCCCCAGCGCCAGCGGGAATTTGTTTCAAACAGCAAACCAATGCCTATGTGTATCCCCACCCTCCCATCTATGATTTTTAAGGCTATTTAGGGAAATGGTCTGACACAAGCTGGAGGAATGGAACTTTTTTAAAAAAAAAATTGCTCTTTTTTTTTAAAAAAAAAATCACTCCTGGAGACATGCCTGTGAGCTGAAAAGAACTCTGTCTGAAGCAAGCCACCTGACATGGCTTACATTCTTACATGAAAAACTGTAGCCAACAGGTATGATGAGGGATGCTGCAGCTGCACACTTCACCCAACAAGGATAAAGCTGTGCTGCAAGAATGACATCTCCTTTGGGCAAATTATACTCAGAAAGAGAAGATGGAGATAGTGGGGCTGCTCCCCAAAGAGCCAGGCGGGAGAAGGGAGGAATGCAAGGACCTGCAATTGCTTTCCCACACAGGCTGGGCTACTCTGCTTTATCCCGCAAGACCATCCCATCATCAGATACCAAAAATCAGGATTGACTTAACTTCCACCAGACAGGTGATTGGCCTTTTCAGCAAAGTGTTCCTCTCCAATTTAACTCCTTCAGAATCACCTTTGTCCAGCCTATCTCTGGCCAGTGGGAGGATGCCCCCTCCTCTCCACTCTGCAGACGGGTGTGCGGGAATTGGCTGCACGGCTGACTGGCAGGGAAGGAGCCAGCTCGTCTGGCATCGATTAGTTTTTACTCGGTTTCATGTGAGGCTTTTAGACCCTGGGTAACTTCCCGGGGAGAAGGGGGAAGTGAGCAAAGGGGAGACCATGGTTTCATGGTGGAGAGGGGGTAGCTGGATTCAAGTCCAAGGGAGCCCAGATTTTGGGGGGAGTGGGGAATGGAGTGTAGATGGGAAACAGAGATGCCAGATGGAGCTAGTGAGAGAGGAAAAGGATGGAAGTGAAAAGGGCTGCAGTGAATCAGTACAGTTCAGACACTAAGCTAGCCTTCTCCCACCTGGTAGCCTCCAGATATTTTAGACTGCAACTCCCATGATCCTTCACTATAAGAAGAGCTGTGACTGACAAGCATCACAGCCTAACAATATCCAGAGGTGGCAGCAAATTAAGGAAGGTTGTGTGTGTCCACAGAAGTCCAACCGCCTTCTTTTGGGGACTTTACCAGGAATTGGGGCAACTAACTACCATGCTACCATGTCTTATTTTAGCTATGTACCAGCAGAGTTTAAAAGTTCTCTAGAGAACTCACACAAAGTGCTGAAGCTGTTTTTCTCATATAAGAAGAGCCTGTCTTTCAAACTCAAAAGGAAGGCATACTGCATGTCATCAGGAGCACTTTTGTTTTCCTTCTTTCTTGATATGTTCTAAGGTGAGCATTTGAAAACAACTTCCTCAGCAGCCTCTTGACAAGAATGAGAGGCTCTTTAATTCTTTGTGCCATCTTTGAAATGGCTTAAATCATGATCTAGTGGCAGGTGGCTTTATTGAATTAGAGTGTAATGCTTCCTTGTTCGAGAGTTGTGTAGTTTGTTTCAGCCTTTTTACTGAGACAATGTATACAATCTCTGTTCATTTGGAGGAATCTTGTAATGTTCATTAGGCTGGTCAGACCACAGAGCACCTCTGCATGTCAGGTTCTGTCACGGTAACTCTGCTGTGCCTCCTTTTCTCAGAGTTCCTCATTCTCTTTGCTGCTTCTGTTTTAGGTTTGGTTTCGTTTGGCCCTTGCACTGAGAGAGCGTCTCTGTTTCACACCTTCCATGGTATATGCAGATACTGCTGTTTTAAACAGGGATTTAAAGTTGTTCAGATCATTCTTGACATCATACACTCCCCTCTCTTTAGACATTTCCAGACAATTAAAAATGTACATATTCTTTTGATACTGCATTTCTGTTGCTTCTAGTGCCACACCAACAGCACAGACTTTTAATCTTAACTGCCTTGTTGCTGAAAGACAGCAATATTCTTATCTAGTGTTTTTTTATTTCCCTTTTAAATCATGAAAGTACTCCTGTCCTAAGAAAAGGTGCGACCTTCTAGGACTCACACAGCAACAATAGTACATAGATTATGATGATGGTAAATCATCTGCATTCAGTTGCACTTTTCTACTCGAGTGAATACTAAGAGCATCGTAGAAAAAACAGAATGATGATGGTGGGTTGGCATGCAGTATTGAATACTTACTGAAAAACCTGTAAATTCCACCCAAGCCCATGTTAAGGGCGGCCAGCAGCTGGTTCAGGTGAGGAAGGTCTGTTCAGCTTCTGATCAGGGTATAAGGAGGATTACTTTTCCATCCCTCTCCAGCCAGTGAGTGAGGCTGTGATAATCAAAAGCAAAGCCTCTGTCTGAGATCCTTGTCACAGCCTTGCTCACCTGTGAGAAAGGGGTGGAAATGTTATCCTCCTTGCACCCTGGTAGGAAGCTGAATGGACCTCTTTTCTCCAATCTGGGTGCTGGCTCTTAGGGAGAGCTGGGGTGGTTACATATAGGTAGCTAACTAGCTTATGTAGAATATCAGCTAATATTTATTTATACCCTGCTTTTTCTTCAGTTTGGAACTCAAGGTGGCTCACAACAATTCAAACAAGTATAGCTAAAAATTAAGAACATAGAAAAGTTAAAAATGTAATTAAACTGTCAAAAAAATGTAAAACCAATTAAGAAAACCACAAATAGACATGTTAGCACATTATGCAAGGTCCACTTCCCCTAAAGTTGCCAGTCTTCAAAGGCCAACCTAAACAAAGAGGTCTTTACCTTCCTGGGGAAAGATAGCAAGGAGCGGGTGTATCTAACCTGTGGGAAGGGAGTTCCAAAGCCTGGGAGCAGCCACTGGAAAGACCCCCTCCTACGTTCCCACCAGAATCTGTGAGGGTGTGGGATGGAGAAGAGGGTCTCTGCAGAAGATCTCAAAATAAGGACAGGTCTGTATGGGAGAATACAGTCCTTCAGATAACCTGGACATGAGTCATATAGGGCTTTATATAATAATCATTGACAGCAGCAGACAATAAAAGAACTAACAGATTTAAACATTAAAGAAAATTTTGATTTCTGCCTATGAGACAACAAAGGGAATTGTTCACCAAAGGAAGGGCATTTCAGAGCCTCAGCTCTACTAATGAGAAGTCTCTGTCTCCTTTGCTCCTTTTCTTAACTGCTGTCGCTGATGGCATAGAGAGTAGGCACTCTAAGGCAGACCTGAAAGCCTGGGTAGGCTGATGGGGGAACAACTAGTCCCAGAGATAACCAGGTCCTACACTAGGGCTAGACAACTTCAGCAGGTCAATGGGACTGATTTTGTCTGCACCAGGACCCACCTGAGGCTGCAACTTCCTACTGCCAAGTTTTGAGGGTAGCTAGGAAAAACCCTGTTTAGAGCAGGCATTTGCTGCTGAAATTGCAGCCCCTTAAAGCAAGCAAAAGGATTTTTAAAGAAGAAAAAGTCCGTGAAATAGCAGGATGTTGCCCATGAGAAAACAGCACCAGCTTGTTTATGTTCCTCCATCTCTTTTTTATCTTTTTCAGATTAGCACTATGAGTATTCTCATATGTAAGTGGTACAGCATGGGAGTGTATGGCTTCCAAAAGTTAAAAATGCATTTATAAAAAGAAAAAGAAATGACAAAGTTGTGGTGGGAGCATGGGAAAGGTATGACTTATGTCACAGATTGCCAGAAGTGCCAATAGGTGCCATGAAACTTAAGCAGTCACTTTTCATATAATCACAACTGCAGAGGAAGGGAAAATTAATAAAATGCATATTTCACAGTGATCAGACATTGACATTTGCATGCTGTGATCTTGTATTTTTCCCAGCAACAGAAACACTTCTTTAAGGAATAACTGTTAGATCCCAGGCAACAAACGAGGAACAACTGTGTATTTATTGCCTGAAATAAAGATCAACTGAAAAGGTTCCTGATGGCTGACTCAAGTACTGAGTTTATAGAAATTGGGCTATCATTCTGTCTGGATTGTTCTCTCTGTCTAGATAGGGGGCTTTTTAAACTGGGCAATGTTCAGGTTCCAAAGGATGGCATGCCAGTTTACTGATGATGAAACTTAGGTCTTAGACCGCAAAGGATAAAAGCAGAAGTTGGAGCTGGGGATGACCATATTTCTGACAGAAGTCATCTACTGATAAAACTGGACTGCTTGTGCAAGAGCTCGAGAAATGGTTATACTGGACTACAATTTCCAGAACCCCTCAGCCCTGAGGCAAAGATTATATCGGGAAGGGGGCTTTGGATCCAAGATCTAATCCATTTCTCCCCTCATCCCATCCCCCGCCTGTTTACTTCTGCTGTCAAAGGTTTTCACCTCTGCTTCTAATTCCACAGAATTATTAACATTAACGGATTGGTTGGCATCAGTTGTCAGGAGATGTATGCTCACCCTACTATGAGGAGAATATCTGATTAGAACAATCCTTTGTTTGTATCCAAGAACACCCCACCTTTTTTCTCCTGGCAGTCCAGGACCCTAGGCCCATACAGCAGGTGTGTTCAGGAAAGACATGTCCAATGGAATAGACAAGGCAAAGGCTTTTGTAGCCTCCCTGTGATCCCTTTTCTGTTCATTGCCCCTTGGCATCTCTGCAAGTACTTTTATCTGGAATAATGTCATGGAAACATTCAAACACCTGGATCTACGAGTACTTAAGGAGCTTCATGGTCTGTTTACTATTAGCAATACATCTCTTGGGCTGCCCCTCACGTGGTTTGTTATTGTGAATTTGCTGGCATTTTTAGAGCACTCGGCTTTGAAGAAATCCAGGTGCTGATATTTCAGAGGTGGTTGTCTTATACCCATAAACATGGAGTGATATCACAAGTAGTTTTTTGTCATTGTTGTAACATATCTCCCCAAACCGAGGGTAGACTTTTTTTAAAAAAAGGCATCTCCTCCTATATATGCCTGTCTGAAACCTGAGTTGACCATTGGAGGCTCTGCTAGAAATCCTACCTCCTATAAAAATTAGATTGATGGTTACTTGAGACAGGACCTTTTCTGTATCACATCCTGATTGTGATATTCCCTCTCTAAGGAAGTAAGTGATTGTCCAATAGACAACTTGTAAAGATCCCATTGTTCCACTAAACTTTAAATACAGAGGAGAAGAGTCTCTAGTCATGGGCTATATCTGGCCACCAGATCCCCAGTGGCCTGCAGAGGTTCCCTGGTTGCCCCAGCATCTCTCCAAAGCAGCAGTAGGCTACAATCAGGGTAGTGTAGCCCTTGGAGATCTCTTGGAGGCCAGTGTGGCCCCCTAGCTTCCCACAGTTGCCCATTACTGGTCTACACTGTCTTCTCTGTATCTCAGGGTGAGAAGTTGCTTGGAAAAGTGTATATATATTTTTCTCAGACTTGCTGTTTTTTATTTGAATGGCAGCATCTGTATAACCTTGGTGGATGCTTAAAGTTTGTTGTTGTGTGGCTTAAGGTGTCATGCTTTTAATGACATCATTAATATGACTAGAAACATTTAAATAAATAAATAAATAATCAATCTCCAATGATCATCCCCAGGTCTTAGGTTTTGATGCTGAAATCTCAGGGCCTGGCATAGTTCTGACTGGCATCTCTAAGGGTCACCCCAGGTGTAGGGTGTTCTCCAGAGACAGCTTTTCCTATTGCCAATATTATTGAGCACTTGGCACTCAGAAAAGGCCTTCCGATTTGATCGAGAGCTGGAAGACATGACCTTCTGAGCTTCACAAAGAAGATCATCACTGCTGCCGGTTACTGGACGGAAATTACTTCATGATCTGGTTCGTTCTGTGCCTCGGCGAGAAGAAGACAGCCAGAAGAAGACGAGCAACCAGAAGCCAGGTTGATCCCGCCGAACACGATCGGGCAGACCATGGAAGTGAGACAACCGGACTGTCGCTGCCATTAGATCATCACCGCAGCAGTAAGGAGCAGAGGGGGAGAATCTCTCCCTCAGACGACTTCAGCCAACAGATCCTTCCATAACAGAAAATTGACTGTGGAGACCTCTGTTTGAAGGTTTGTATTAAAGTTTGAAAGTTTGGAAGACCTTAAATGGGAACAGAACTTATCCTCTGATTAAATCCTAATTGCTTCAACCTCTTCGTTCTGAAAAATAGTGGTAATTTCCCCCCCTCCTCGGGTGAATGATAATTGCTCCAGGGACTCTGCAACAAGGAATACTTTCCATTGATATTGTTTCTTGACTCTTTAAATTCATATCTAGTTCCCAACAATAATCGACTCAGATTGTGGACTGTGGTTTGTGGATTTGTGAACCTTTTTATATATGGATTTTTGACTGGAGGTGTACTACTGGGAGCCTATGTTCCATCTTTTTTTGCTTTTTTCTCTGGATTATCTATAACCTTTTGCCAGTGACACGTGGTTTATCGTTATCATTTGGATTTAACAAGATTCTGGGGTCTTGCAAACTAAAGAGGACTTTATAGTGAAGTCGTATTTAGGGTAGAAGACAGGACTGAGTGGACTATTAGATTGCTTTTCAGACTGGAAGACCGGAGGAGTGGCATTCTCAAGGTCATAGAGTTGTACTTTTTAATTGGCAACTGGGAGGATATTTAAGCCCTCATCTTCTGGCAAGGAGAAGGGAGACAGAGAAGAAATAGGAATATACAAGGATATAAATATAAGAAGAATAATTTAATGGACATTTACACTGAGAGATGAAAGAGTATTAATGAAATTGAACCAGTGGTGAATGGATTTTTATTTTTAACCCCCAATTAATAAGCAATGAATTAGGTAATTTCTTTGTGGATTAGTAAAGAAATAAGTAATTGATTTTAAAGAAAATTGATATAAGATCGTTATATATATAATATTGCTCTGAATAAAAATATAATTAAGTATAATTTGAGGGGAGGGGTGGGACAACTGGGGGATGGAACTGGTTAAATAGATAAACATCCAGTCAACACTAGTATTAATTCATTATTAGCGTTTCAAAAACGCAGATCAAGTTTAATAATTTATTGTTCTTGTAGTATTTTTAAAATAATTAATTTGTCTATTGATTAGAGATTGTTGATAAATTCTTGATAAATTGTGATTTAATATTTAAAAACAGGTATTGAATTTTTTGCCAATTGAGTTCATAAATAACTCATAATAGTTGTATGACATCCTTTTAGTGAGGAAGTGTGTTGGTAATTTTGACCCACAATGCAAAAAACTGGATCAGGCAAAACTCGTACAACTGCCTCTATTTCAGATCCACAAGGAAGATGTGACTCTTTTGATGAACCACCTGATCATCAGAAAAAGTTTATGGAAGAAATGAGATCTTATATCATGGGAATAAAACAAGATTTGTATGAACTGAAAAACCAAGTTACAGAAATGCAAGATACTTTAGAGCAAGTCAAAAGAGAAGTTAATACTAACTGAAAAGACATAGATGTGAATAAGAAAGAGATTTCAACCTTGAAACAGAAAATGTCTTCCTCAGCAATAGAAATGGACAAGCAGTTAGGCCGGCTGGCCTTAATCCAACAAAAACAGATGGACTCGTGTATACAAATAAGAGGTTTAGAGGAGAAGACAAATGAAGATATTAAAAAGAGAATAATAACTCTCCTGGCTGAATTTTTGGAAGTGGAAGAAGAAGATATGGACACGGAGATAGATGCGGTTTATGGAGTAAGTTCTGTATCTGCCAAAGAAAAGGAAAGTACCTAGAGATGTGGTGGAACAGCTTGACTTGACAAAAGCATAGCAACAATGAATTGTTCTATTATATCATGGAACACAAATGGTTTGAATTCACCCATTAAAAGGAAAAACATTTTTCACTACCTTTATAAACATAATCCAGATGTTTGTTGCCTCCAAGAGACGCAAAATAAAAAGATGGTAAAGTGCTGGAGGCCCCAATATTAGGCGAAGTATTCATATCAGCAGCGACAGTTAAGAGAAGTGAAGTGGTGCTCTACGTTAAATCACCACTGTCTCCTAAATTACGGTTTAATGATGAGAAAGGAAGATTTCTGGGTGTCAAAAGCCTTTTATTAATTGGAGTATATGTGGTGTAATGAAAACAAATCCTTCTATAATGACTTAAAAAGAGCAATACAGAGCCAACCTTATGAAGAAGTGTATGTTATGGGTGATTTTAATGGAGTGGTGGGCAGCCCAGAACTGGATCGAAGTTTCACACCAGCCCAAAAACAGATGTAAGGGAAATGATTGGACGAGTTTTTTCCACTTGGTCAAAGAGTATCAACTCCTAGATGCGTGGAGATTTAAGCACCCTAACATGAAAGATTTTACCTTTTTTTAAAATGAACATCAGTCGTGGTCAAGAATCGATTATATATGGCTGCCAAGAAGTTGGCAGGGTTATATTACAAAAACAGAGATTCTGACCAAGACATTTAATGATCATAACCCAGCAACTCTAAGGCTGGAAGGTCAAAGTAAAAGATGGAATTGGAAATTGAATGAAGCTCTTTTAATGCAAGACGAGACATCATGCAAAACAGAATTGCAAGAATTTTTCAAAAATAATGAGCAATAACTCATAGTGGTTTGGGATGCATTTAAAGCCATGTTTCGAGGGTTCTTCATTCAAAAACATTGAGATAAAAAAAGAAGACAGAAGAAGATGACTGTGGATATAATGGGGAAAGATTAAAGAATTAGCCATGAGACAAAGTACTAGTATTGAATATAAAAGCACTACAAAAACAGTTGTCGATGCTTACAATGGAAGAAATTGAAAAAAAGATCCAAAAACAATGTGAACATGCTAATAAATCTGGACGATGGTTGGCGTATAAAATTCGGAAGGAAAAAAAGAGATTAATCTCGAAGATCAAAGAAGATGATTGTATAATTACAGGAATTCAAGAAATAAAGAAAGTACTTTCTAATTATTTTAAGAATTTGTTCCAAGCTAAAGGCTTCGAAGATATAACTGATACGAAAAGTACCTTCGTTTACAAAATCTCCCAAAACTACCACAAAATCTTCGTGAGATGTTGAACAAATTGATTTCTATTAATGAAGTTAATGAAGCAATAGTAAGGAACAAAATCTGTAGACAGTCTAGGTCTGGATGGCTTAAGAACTGCGAACTTTTATAAATACTTTAAAGAAAAATTATACGGGCCAACGCAAATTATGATGCAAATTATGATGAACTATTGGGTGCAAACACACTTCCAAGAACCTGATAGTAAGCGAATATAACATGGATTCCCAAAGATGATCTTGATACCCCTACATGTAAAGATTTTTGTCCCACATCATTCTTAAATGTGGATTATAAAATTTTTACCTCTATTTTAGCAAATCGCTTGAAGAAGGTTTTACCAAGAATTCTAAATACATGAAGATCAGAGTGGTTTTATTCCTGGGAGACAGATGAGATCAAACATTCAAACAGTGCTCGATATAATAGAATTTTACGAGTTCTATAACAGGGAAAAAGGCGCTCTCATCTTTCTCGATGCAGAGAAAGCCTTCGATAATGTCAACTGGTCATTTTTAATAAAGGTTATTGAAGAAATGGAATTTGGAGAGACGTTTACAAGTTGGATAAAAGCTATATAATGAACAAAAGGTCTGTATAATCATCAACAGAGATCTTTCAGAAAATATTCCAATCTTGAAGGGAACCCAACAAGGTTGCCCACTGTCTCCTTTATTATTTGTATTGGTGCTGGAGGTCTCACTAAGGCAAATAAGGAGTAAAGAATCAATTCAGAAGTCAAGATTGGGTAAGATCAGTTTAAATACAAGGCCTTTGCTGATGATGTGATGGTACTTTTAGAATATCCTTTAATGAGAATTGACAAAGTTAATGAACTCTTAAGCAAATTTGGTAAAATGTCTGGTTTTACAATTAATAAAGCCAAAACTAAAGATCTTTCTGAAACACTTGAAACCGCTGGAAGGAAGAACGGATTGAAAGGAAAGCGGGTATTCAATGTGTTCAAAGAGTGAAATATTTGTGAATAGAATTGACTAATAACAATGCTCATCTGTTTAAGAAGAATTTACCCAAAAAGATCTAGAGTCAAATTCAAAGAAATTGAATACGTGGAAAAAATTGGATCTTTCATTGATGGGTAGAATTTCAGTGATAAAAATGAGTGTTCTTCCCCAAATACTTTTTTTATTCATAAAGATACCAGTTATGATATCTACGAAGTGGTTTCAGATTGTAAAAAAGAATTATCAAAATTCTTATATGGAACAGAAGAAACCAAGAATGAAATATAAGTGGTTAACTGATACAAGACAGTGAGGGGGCTTTGCAATTCCAGATTTAGGGTTATATTACAAGGCGGCATGCTTAGCCTGGGTGAAACCTCCGGATTCTCCTGGATGACAGGAAAACATTGGCATTGGAAGGACACGATCTCCATTTCAGCTGGCATGCATACCTGTGGTATGATAAAGCGAAGCCCCAAAAGATTAAAAGGCACGTGATAAGGAAAGCTCTTTTTAAGGTATGGGAGAAGTACAAGTTTTATTTCTGTCCAAACTATTATGGATTACACTGATGGAAGCCCTGTTTATTAAGGGTTTGAGAAGATATGGTAGCTGGTTGACCTATAAGGATCTATTAAAGCAAAGTGGAGAAGTAATTTTAATGAAGGACCAACAACAACTAAAAGAGGAAGGATTTGACATACAATGGTTTCCATATATGCAAATAAAAGAAAGATTTAAAAATGATGTACAAGGAGAAGGAGTGGACTTAAAGACAAATGAATAGAATCTCAAGAATTGATTTTAAAATGAGAGAAAAAGCTACTTTCAAGATTGTACAAAAAATTGTTATTCTTCAAGTTAGAGGAAGAAACAGTCAAAGACTGTATGATAAACTGGGGCTAGAAATCTAACCATACATTCTCCTAGAAACAGAGTCTCAACCTGCGGGTCCCCAGGTTTGTGGACTTCAGTTCCCAGAAGCCCTGAGCACTGACCATAGTGGCTGGCAACTTTGCAGCTGAAGTCCACAAACATCTGGGACCCACAGGTTGAGAACCACTGTCCTAGAAGAATGTGAAACAATCTGGAAAAATAATACGTCATACACTAGATCTTTACAAGATCTACAAGAAAATGTGCTAAAAATGGTGTATCGTTGGTATTTGACACCCAGCAGATTACCTAAAATGAACAAGAATATGAATAATCAATGCTAGAAATGTAAAGAACAAGTGGGATCCTTCTACCATATGTGGTGGGGATGTGACAAAGCAAAAGAATATTCTGGTATGCCATATGAGCAAATATGCAAAAAAATTTGAAAAGGAAAATTGATCTAGTTCCAGAATTTTTTCTATTGGGAGTCTTTGGTGCAGACAATTCAATGGATTTCTGCACCAAAAGACTAACTTGGCATTTAATTGTGGCGGCCAGACTTGTTTATGCTAAACATTGGAAATCAACTTGCATCCCAACAGTGAATGAATGGATAGAAAGAACTATGGAAATAGCACAAATGGATAAAATGACTTATAGACTTGATAACAAGATGGACAGTGAGTTTTATAAAATTTGGGAACTGTTTACACAGTTTTGGGAAAAACAAGAAAATTCCAGTTAAAGGTTTTCAACCTTGAGTATTAATTTTAGTAATATGTTATATATAAGGAACAAGTTGGGGAAGGGATAATTGTCAAAATAATGAGAGATAACCCCTTGGTAACATTGTTGAGGGAGGTAAGTAAGAGAGAGACGTTGATGTAACAGGTTTATTTTTGGAAGAAAAGGGATGCGGAAGTACATTAATAACATTATGTGGCAGATTTGTAATTAGAGTTAAGATAATGTGCGTTAAAATGAATATTTGTTTTATCCCTTTCTGAAATACGGAGATAGATTTTGTTGGAAAATATTATAAGGCTGTATCTCACGAAATGGAGGAAGTGCTCTATGTCTGTTTAGATTATGTAAATAATGTATGTTATATGTGTATATTCGTATGTTTTGTTTGTTTTTTAAAAAATGTCTATTATGTTTGTTATGTTATGAATGTGATGTAAGATGGATTATGTTATGTGTTATTTTTTTTAGTCTCTAATAAAAACATTTTAAAAAATATGAAGGGTCTGGAAACTGTGCCCTATGAGGAGAGGCTTAGGGAGCTAGTATGTTTAGACTGAAAAAAGTATGTTCAGCCTGATAAAAAGAAGGTTGAGAGGAGACATGATAGCCATGTTTAAGTATTTGAAGGGGTATCATGTTGAAGATGGAACAAGCTTGTTTTCTGCTAACCCACCTAAAAACTATGTCCTGAGGGTCCTAATTATTTTATATCAAACATAGTGAGCCATAGATATCTACTGGAAGGACACATAGGCAGTGGAGCTATGGAGATAGATCAAAAGAGTAGCCTGTTTTCTGTCACGCATCCTAGGTGAATCTTGCAAATGGCTAACAGGCCATTTGAATGGATTTTCAGCAATAACAACACCAACAGCAGACAATAGGTCTCTGGGATCAAATTAACATGTCAAACAGCCAGGGATGTGACACCTTGAGGTATGCATCTCCGGATGAGAAACTCATCTTGCAGGAAACTACAAGGATGTTTGGCTATATTTTCTTTGAACTACAAAGCTGAAATCCATCTTCATAAAACTGCAGCCATCTGTTCCCCAGGACATTTTTTTCAGCTCTGTTTACCTTTCTCTCCTTTTTTTTCCAGAGTTCTCCCAGACCCACAAACCATGCTGCTGGTAAGCTCCCCTCAGCCTCAAAAGGCATGGCTGGGATCGGCTTTTTGCTTGTTTTCTCCCAGCTGAAGACTTCTGGATTGGTACAGTATTACCTCAAAACCCTTATGTCTCTCTCTCTCTTAATTTTCACCTCTTTCTAAATTTCTATAGTCTTGTATGCTTGCTGGAGTTAGTGCAGCTGAGTGATTGTATGGATTTTAACATCTATGTCAATAAAATACTTAAATTTGAACAGTCAGCCTGATTCTCTGTGATCCAACTCCGTAAACATTGGGCTAAAGATCCTTAATTACCCTGCCCTCTTTGCATTGCTAAAGTGGTGTTCATAGCTGATTTTCCCCACAAGTGATAATTTTGTCAGGCGTTGGGAATCCCCCTAAGGGGCCCCCAGCAAGCAGGGTAACATTTAGACTGACAAAAGTATGTTCAGCCTGATAAAGAGACGGTTGAGAGGAGACATGATAGTCATGTTTAAGTATTTGAAGGGATATCATGTTGAAGATAGAAGCTTGTTTCTGCTGCTCCAGAAACTAGGACATAGCGCAATGGATTCAAACTACAGGAAAAGAGATCTCATCTAAATATCAGGAGGAACGTCCTGACAGTCAGAGCCATTCAACAGTGGAATACGCTGCCTCGAATTGTGGTGGAGTCACCTTCTTTGGAGGTTTTTAAACAGAGGCTAGATGGGCATTTGCTGGAGGTAATCTGAGCGTTCCTACATGGCAGAGAATTGGACTTGATTGCCATTGTGGCCTCTTCCAACTCTATGGTTCTGTGATTCTATGACCATGAAGGAATCTATGATCATGCATATGATCATGCATGCAACGCAGGTTATATAATAGAATTTGAAAAACGGGGGAAAAATTGGAATAAAGATTTAAGATACACAGCCAATCAGAATATAAAAGAAAATTTTTAAAAAATATATTTAAGGTGGCATTTATCCCAATAGGTTGGCAAAAATGCACAGAGTCCTTGACAACAAATGTCAGAAAAGAAAAAAAGGAAAAGGGAACATTCTACCACTTGTAGTGGGATTGTTCCAAGGTGAAAAGATATTGGAAACCAATTCACTTGTTGACAGAGAAAATCTTGGGTCTAAGGTTTCAAATGAAGCCTGAATTTTATTTTTTGGGTATGATAGACGAAAGCATGGAAAAGAAATATGGGAAGCTGTTATTTTATATGACTGTTGCTGGTAGAATTGTATATGCCAAAAGTTGGAAACAATTAGGCATTCCAGAAGATGATGATCGCCTAATCATCAAATCCTTGATATGGCATTAATGGATAAGCTGGCTACCTTAGTAAGAATGATAAAACTGGGTAACCATATTAAAACTTGGGACTCACTTATCACATTTAAGAGGCAGATGGGGTGACTTAAGGGGTAGCTAGCTTTAGAGACTAGATTTGTGCTTGAAGTTGAATTTAAGTTGAAGATAATGTAATAAGTAGAGGATAAGTTCAGTGCTCAAATAAATGGAATCAAGAAAATTACATAAATTTAAGGATAAAGGTCTCATCCATGTATAAGTATAATTAATAGTAACCTGCTAATTAGAAGATAAGATATGGAGTGTACGGAATTAGACAAGTAAATTGGATGATTAACTGATGTATCTATGTAATATTGCTTTTGCTTTTGCTTTCTTCTCTTTGTATTTTATTATATGGAAATGAATAGCAAAAAATGAGGGGATATTTTTTCTGAAATAGACCATTGGCTAATAAATTTGCTAGAAATGAAAAAATTGGATAATTTGACAGTCAATGGAAAGGTACAGGAAAGAAGCAATGAAGAAAGAAAAACAGTAACGAATTTCTCAGAGAAAAAAATGGGAAACGCAATCATTTGGAAATGATGAGAACATAAAGAATTATGTTTCAAAATTTAAACAGAGTTATGGTCATAAATTAAAAATCAATCTACTCATATTTTGTTTATATGTTAAATCGTATAAATAAACTAAACTAGGAATAAGCAGAAAGTCAAAGTTTAAAAACAGCCTGGGAGGGGAAGATTTGGAAGAAACAGATAAAAACCAGTAACAAAAAGAAAAGAAACAACAAAAGGAAAGTTGGAAGCAGAAATTTAATGTGAGATAACTTATAAAGGAAATAAGAAAGGTTCAGAATAGGTACTTGAAGAGTTAGTGAAAATAAAAGCAATACAAATTTAGGTAAATCGATTCCACCCTCCTGGGATGGGGTCAAATACGAAAGACAAAAACAGGTTGTTAACTCAGTAAAGTCTGTGTTTCCATTTATAAATCAGAGAATCAGCAGATATTAATCTGTAGGTATTTTTATTTTTTATTTTACTAAATGAGCAATAGATACATGTTATATATATGCAAATATATCTATGTGGATATACACATGAGAATATATGTATATACATAAGAGAATATATACATTCTCATTTCTGTGTTTGTTTTAGGTTATCATAATTAAAGAATAAATATGGTTTAATGATATTTTGCATTGCTTGGGAGAACATTTCATATCTATTCTACAGAGAATGTATGCAGATTCTCAAACTGAGATTACTATAAATGAATGGAGTCACATTGTTTTAATTTATCTTGATGAACAAGCAAAGCTGGCCACTTTCACCTCTACTGTTCACTCTTGCTAACAAACCATTACCAAGAACTGTTAGAATTTATCCCAACGGTGGCATAGTGACAGCTTTTGCCTCCTGGGGGCAGTCCCTGATTTTTCTGCCGCTCTCAGGGGAGGGAGGACCTATCCAAAATATCAAATAAAAACCCCTCTGGGCACAGGCACTCAGAGGGGGCGCTCTGCATATGCTCAGAGGCATGCTGGCAGTTCCACAGCGGTGAGGGCCCTTTCTCTCTTTCTCTCCCCACCTTCCTCCCTCCTTGGAGGCTGGGCTGGGCTGGGCTTGTTCTGATCCTGGAAGTGGGGTGGGGAAGAAGGTGGGCACCTCTCCTCACTTCCTCGGGGCTCCTCCTCTCCTCTCCTCTCCTCTCCTCTCCTCCTCCCTCCTTCTCTGCCTGACCCAGAGGTCCACTGGCATCGATGGTGCCGCTGCTTTGGGATGTGTTCCATTCAGTTGGTCTTCTTGCATTCCCATTGGGAGCCGAGGCAAGGCAAATCCAGCCACTAAGATAAAGATCTGGTTAATGTATAAGGGAATTACACTAGAATGCTAAGCTGTTGAATAGAAGACAATTTATGTTATTGAGTGTATATGATTAACAGATGTGACCATGTATTATTGTTTTCTTTCTTTTTTTTTTCATTTCCTGTCTGTATTTAGGAACTTAGGAAGAATGAAATGCACAGATACAGGATAGGTGATACCTGGCTTGAAAACAGTACATATGAAAGGGATCTAGGAGTCCTAGTAAACCACAAGCTGAACATGAGTCAATAGTGTGATGAAGCAGCTAAAAAAACCAATGGGGTTCTAGGCTGCATCAATAGGAATATAGTGTCAAGGGAAACAATACCACCACTGTATTGCACATTGGTCAGACCCCACCTGGAATCCTGTGTCTAGTTCTGGGCACCACAGTTCAGGAAGGATATTGATAAGTTGGAATGTGTCCCGAGGGCAACTAAAATGGTCAAAGGCCTGGAAACCATGAAGCCCCTATGAGGAAAAGTTTAAGGGAGCTGGGGATGGTTAGTCTTGAAAAAAGAAGGTTAAGAGGTGACATGAGAGCCATGTTTAAATATCTGAAGGGACATCATATGCTCCAGAGACTAGGACATGGAGCAATAGCTTCAAAATACAGGAAAAGAGATTTCACCTAAACATTAGGAACAACTTCTTGAGGGTAAAAACAGTATAACAGTGGAATCTACTGCTGCTGGGGAGTGTGGTGGCATCTCTTTCTTTGGAGGTTATTAAACAGAGGCTGAATGGCCATCTGGCCAAGGGAGGGCTTTGACTGTGTATTCCTGAAAGGCAGAATGGGACTGGACTGGATGGCCCCTGGGGTCTCTTCCAGGTTTAGGAAGTGAGTGGACACTAGGTCAGTCCCAAATGGCCACTGAGGAAATGCACTGGAAGGAAACAGTGCAGATCCATTCAGTGCAGGGACCTTTCCCTAGGATGAGACAAAGGAAGGCTGCAGGCAAGTCCCTAGCCCCACAAATTCAGTTTTGTTTCCTTGGGATTCAAGCCTTGGGTTAGGAGGCTATCTGCACTATCACAAACAGGGAAGGAAAAAGAAGTCAGACCATCCACTTCTAGTCTTGCAAAAACAGATGGTGGTTGTTTTTTATTTTGGATATTCAGTCCTGCAGGTGGTGTGCACTCTGTGATGTACTTCAGAGGTGAATTCCTCCTCCAGGAGTCTCTGTGTTGTGGTTGAACAATGTGGCATTCCTTCCAAAACATCACTGATAACTTCAAAAATTAGCCCCTTTAGAGTGACCGAAGTCTGCCTGGAAAACTGTACCCCCTTGCTTGATCTAAACATCCTGTGCAGAGAGAAGAGGGGATGTGGAAAGGGAAGACATTCTGCACATGCTCAGAGGTACTCTCCTCTAAATCTCCCTCGGGTGTTGCAGGCTTCCTGGAAAAATCAGTCCTACCCCTTTCTTTCATCTGAACTGCCTTTCTGTCAAGGAACTGGTAGGTGGGGGAGAGAAACATTCTGCATATGCTCACTCAGAGACACTCTCCTCTCACAATGGGATAATTTCTTAAGAGCACCAGGTGGCCACCAAACATCAAAGGGCTGGTGTTTGGGAGGGTCTCCTAGGATATTGAGGGCAGTATACTCTCTACATGCTCAGGAATACCCTCATCTTTCTGACTGTTGCTTTTAAGGAATGCCAGGTGATGAACTGAAGGCTAAGAAAGGCATGCCCTGGAGCACACTTGGCTTCAGGAGAATTTTGCCTGGGGGTGGGGTCAAAATCTGTGGTAATCCAACCTTGGTTCCCATCTCCTTTCAGGGATGGGAATGTTACCCCACTGGTACACCCTATCCTGGGGTCTACAATTTTTAATATCAAATATAATTCATCATGCCAGAAAGGTTGCCTGGACGAGCACGTAGACAGCAACGGTCGAAAGACCGAGAACTAGTTAGGCCAGTAAAGTCCCCAGTCACGTAGCCCAAGGAGACCTCAAGCTGTGCAAACTCATGGTAAACAAAGGATCCTCAGCCACAGAGGAGCCAACTTGAGGGAATTAATGTGTTTTTCCCAAGTTGAGCACTTATGATTCCGGAAAAATCATCAAAGGCAAGGACCACCTACATAAATTTACACCACAACCCACTGCAACCGAAGATCCTGAAACATTGGCAACACATCATAAAACCATCACGCAAAACGAGTTGCCACTGTGGAGCTTCCTTTCCTTTGTGGTACCTATTGTTCTCCCCAGGAGAGGATTTGCCCTCAAGGCGTGTTTTCCCCTACAAGTAGTCCTAGTTTTTGAGAATTTCTCTGGATAACTCCCTGCCATGCCAGCAGACTCTTTCTCTGTTACTTGAGCAATATCCTCAGCTGAGTTCTGCTTTGCTTGCTGCTTCCTGGACCAAGGACTTCAGGAGAGGTGCAGTATCACCCCATCTACAATTCCTCTCTGAATCCCCTATCCAATTTTTCCACTCTTTTGCTTCTTAATAGGTCTTGTGTGAGTGTGAGAGTGATTGTGTTGGTGTGTGAGAACATTTTCATTCAATAAAATCATTTATTTGATACCTTTGACAGGTTTTTGGCTTCGCCTGACCCTGTAAAACCTGGATAAAAAGACCCCACTAAGTTACTTTCCCTCTCCTATTGCCACCACTTGTGCTCCTTTAAGTTCCCCACTCTTCCTTATGTGGAGCATATCGAGGTGTCCCCCAAGGGACCCCCAGAAACCAGGGTAACAGGAAAACCTGTGATATTTTATAATAAATTTACTGGGTGTCCTTTTTCCCATTCAATGGTTTAATGAGTTCAAAATTCCCCAACTCCTTACAAACTGACATTCAGGTAGCATTGAAAGTTAATTCTGTCCTTATTTTACTAAGGGGAGGGAAACCAACAAAGAGCTTACAATACCTTTAACACATCAGTGCCCTGGCTATTTCTAATATCTCGCCCACCACTAGAAATACTTGAATTAAAAAGAAGAAAAGTCTTGTCAAATCTTAGGAGAAAAACTTGGTTTAAAAACCACAACTGATCTGGGATTGAAAAGGGTATATAATGGGGGATTTAAAAAAAATAATGGTTTTGCTGTAATTTCCAAAAGGGCACTGAAATAGGGGATCACACAGTTCACTGACTGTGTGGTCCGCACGTCCATTTTCTCCAAGCCATTTGGACCCATTGCTTTAAAATCGCCAATGCATGCATGGGTACAAAAGTACATGGGTTCTGAGTCACGTGTCATGGCTCCAGCTGGCTGGACAGGTTGAACGTGTGGACAGACCCTCTGCCCAGTGTCTCCTTCCCTCCCTCACATGCCGGGCCTCCTCATGGGGAGACCCTGCTGGATCTTTCCCTGGATCCCAGCCTCCATCTGTGCCCTTGGCTCACCCTCTGCCTGGGCTGCATCCCCATCCTGCTCCCCCTGCCCCAGTTGCACTGCACTGGCTCTTCTTCAGGTGCCTGGTGCTTTCTGGAGCAGAGTGTTGCCTGGAGAGAGTTGCTTCTTCTGCAGCAACTGAGTGGAAAGGCTTAAAAAGCTGAACAGAGAGCGACTCCAGACCCACTCAGAGAAAAGGGGGTGGGGAGGGCAATTTATTCCGACTCCTGATAGCTCCAAGGTCTGGGCCTTTTTGTGGGGAATGATGCCAGGGAGGGAAAACCACCTCTGGTGACAGAAATTAAGGTTCTTCCCACCTCCCTCTCCTCCCCAGTCATTCACACATTCTCTCCATGTGCCTTTTTCTTTCTCTGGCTTCCCCCTCCCCTTTCCAGTTCCCACAACTTGGCAACCCAGACACAGAAGAACAAACAAAAAGCTCTCATGACACGAATTTGCCACCGCTGCTTCCCAGAAGCCCAGCGCCGCCCTCAAAAATCCGCCGCACGGGGAGAACTGCCCTCACTGCACCCCTTCCCTCCACCATTGTATCTCTACATTAGGGGATTCAATATTAACAGAGTAATTCATAAAGTGAATTTAAATGCAGATAATACTGTTCTTTACATAACAGAGCCAGAAAACCGTATTGCGGCAATTAAAATTCTTCTGCCTAAATTTGAAAAACATTCAGGCTTAAAAATTAACTGTGAAAAAAATCATAATTGTTTGTTTAAATATGTCTATAGAACATAAAAAAACAACTTAGGAAACTGACAAACATCCCTCTTATTTAAGTTTTAGAAATCCAAGATATTAACTAAGGACATTGCCCAGTTATATCATAATTTATAATCTGATTTTTAAATACCTCAGGAAAAAAATGGAAAGACTGGACAAAACTGAAATGGAATATGTTGGGAAACTAGCTATTGTTAAAGCACATATTCTCCCTAAGTTTTATTTCTTTTCCAAACAGTCCCTATGAGACCAAACTTTTAAAAAAATGAATAAAGAAGCCATTAGAGTTGTTTATAAAGTTATATATAGACAAGCTACATTTGAGGATTTGGCCATTCTAATTTGCTGATCTACTGTAAGATATCTCAACCAAATCAAATTTGTAAAATTGTTAAGGGAAGTGAGGGGATACTATGGCAGAGCTTTCCAAACTTTTCATATTGGTGACACACTTTTTAGACATGCATCATTTTGTGAGACTGTAGTACTAGCAAACCAGAGGTTAAACTAACCACTTATAAGAGATACAAACACATACATAAACTGTAATAACAAAATGTATGGGGACACAACATATCTCATGAAAACCTTTCATATATTTTTAAAAATAAATGATTAATAAATAATAACATACATTTCCAAGACTGTAGGCGACACACCTACACATTTCAGGTGACACATTAAACATGCAACAGCACACCATTTGAAAAGCCCTGTACTATGGACTGAAATGGAGAGTGATAACTTTCCTCTATACAAGGAATCATTAATATTTCCTCTTATTTTTTTAAAAATAAATAGTATTGTTAAGATCTTTCTTTTGGAAATGACTACCAGCTGGAAAATTTACTCTAAAATTTTAGCCCTGTGTTTTTTAAAAATTAAACTCAAATTTTAAACATGTAGATAAATATAAACAATATGAACAATGGAAAGAGAAAGGAATATATATATTTAAAAATCTACTTGTAATGCATAAATCACTATCATTAGAACAGACTGCAGCAACACTTACTGATATTGAAGCTGGATGGCTACAAAAAGTACAAATCCTGTCCTTTACTAACTATTTATACAGACACTTCAGAGCACAAGGGAACTGACTGTTGGGGAAATTAAAAAATATATTGAATATTGAGAGACTTTGGTAATGAGACTCTCAATCAGCAGAGTATTTTAGTAAATGCACTAAACAGAAGTTGAACAGATCACCAGTCCCACTTCTTTAACTACACCCCAAACACAATTAATCTAGCTCAAAATAAGCACAAAAACAGTTTGGTTAAAAATATAAAAGAGTTTACTCACAAAAGCTTGTGCATAGTCTACACAGGTTCAATTCTTGAGGAAGGTAAGAAGAAAAACTAAAGCACTTATATGCTTGCTGCAAAATGATCCCTGTTAGGAGATCTCAGAGCATGTTTTCAGGACAAAATGGCGAAGACAAAAAGGGGAGAGACAAAATGGCCAGAGAACCCTTTTTTAAAAGAACAAGGAATGTCTACATGTTGCAGGAAGAGGTGTTAACCAAAAAACAGGAAGTTCTCTCTCTAGGCTATCTCTCTATGCTTACAATAGGCATGCAAACAAACTAGCTATTCAATTAGGCATGCAAAGGTTGCCACTCCCAACACTGACAAGATTTGAATTGGCATGTATTTGTCCTACAACTGGTAAAGGACTGGCATCTAATTTATTCAAAGATATAGCTAAAGAAACATATAGAAGTGGAACTGGGTCAAAAATGTTATGGTAGATAGACCTTAAAATTTCTATTTCTGAGATGCAGTAGAATAAAATATGGACCATGCCTCCTTAGAAATTAATATCAGTATCAGGGAATATACACTGAAGACAATTTATATGTGGCATTTAACATTGGTTAAACTCCATAAAATAAATAGTATTATCTCACAATTTTGCTGGGAGGTAGACCCATATGTGGTTATGTTACCTAGGCCATACACTCCCACATTCTGATATAGTTTAACTGGCAAAATATAATTTAATTGTCAAGATATATTAATTGGCTTTAATTAAAATATTCCCTGATATGACTGTATGGCCAAGCTGGCTGAATATGTGAACTGCAAAGCAAGTCTAGGCATAGGCAGGGCATAGTTAGGAAATCACCAGGTAACTCCAGAAATAATAGTCTTAACCCAGCCTTAACAACTCTGCATTTGGATTTTAACAATGAGGAAGTTCCCACCAAATTGCTGATTGTTTCAAACCTTCTTCTCACCAACCTGTAAATCTCTCCACTGTCCTCAAACCCTTTCCAACCATTACAGAGCTATCATGACAACCATCAGTCTTTTGTCACCAGCGCTAAGATAGTTAACCAACTCCATTGTTTACTCAGCCAGACAGCCATTCACACCCATGCCCTCAAGGCAGAAACAGGGTATAAAAACTCCCAGTTTTAGTGTTAGACGCAGTACATCACTTGCTGGTAGCCATGTCGTTGCTCCTATTCCTGACTGGGTACTGCCCTTAGATGTGAGTCTAAGCCACATTGCTGCTTCTTCACTGCTCTCTGAGACCCATAAATATTATCCACTACATCTTGAATCTTGCTCTCCAAAATCTTTCTTCCTTTCTTTCTTCCAGCTAGCCTTGTGTGAGTGTGTGGCTGCCTGGACCTTGTATGCATGTAATCAATTCCCCAGTAAAACACATTTGAACTTACTTTTGAATCTCTGACTGGTTCTTTCCTGTGAAGACCTCATAAACATTGGTAGAAAGATGTTTCCAGGTTAGCCCCCCTCACAGGCCTCCTAATTTGAGCTAATATTCCCCATCTTTGCACGGAGGTACTGGCAACACGGGTGGACCTCTGCGTCACCCACCTTTTGGGGTAATAGTTACAGCATCCAAAGGTGGTAGATTTTTGGCATAGGTTAACTGATTTTTTAAAAAAGAAAATTACATATCAAGAGTTATACCCCAGAAGGGCTGTGTTATTATTAACTATTTTTGAAAGAGTTAACACAAATTTTTTGCATAAAGTTCTCATTGTTATATTGCTGAGGTCTGCAGAGTTAGAAATTACAAGAACATGTAAAACTCAGGAAGATCTCTCTTTTCAACATTGGCTAGACTGCAGGTAGGGAGTTTCCCTCTGAGAAAAATGGATCTGTAGAATCTGAATGGCTAAACGGGAACTTAAAAAAGACACATTTGCTACAGTTTGGGCTTCTTTTATCTCACAAATAAATAAGCAAGATTTATGGGGTAATCCAGTGATTATTTGGGGCCTCATCTTTTTAAGTTGATTATATTTTTAAAGTTATTTTATATAAAGCTGTGTTTAAAATTAATGTTTGTATTACTCGGCTGATTGCATTGATGTTTGTCACCATAACATTTAAAAAATTAAAACTGAAAAAAAATGTGCGGATGTCATGGGAGTTGGCCTGGATACACAGGGCACTCAGGTTAGCACGGTGCTGGGCTTCTGAGTCAAAGCAAGTCAGGCCAAGATGGATGCCTCACAAGCTGTCCAAGTCTGAGGTGTTCTGACCTGTCACAGGTCCTGCTTCTCTGGGAGAAGAAAGAACTGCTGAGAAACAAAAGTGAAAGGGGGAGCTCAGAAGGTAATTCTGTCCTGATTGTCACCAGAGATGAACTGCAAAAGAAGCCAAGGAATCTACTGATTGCCTAGTTTGATGGTTTTAGTTCCCTGTGTAGGCAAAGAACTCTTACGCAAATATTACACACATGTTGGTGGGCAGGGTAGATTGTGCTATGACATTCATTTAAATCAATTCATCAATGAAGCAGCCACTGCAGATGACAGATTAAAAGTGGCAATTAAAGATAACAGATCTTGTGAAAATGGTAATAAAACTGACAGTAATGAGAACACAGTCTTTTGTCTTCAGTAGTAAATGATATTTTCCTTAAGAGAGAGAGGTTCTTAATCAGAGATAAGTTCTTCACTTTCTTTTCTCTCAGATCTCTCAAGGTTGTTTTTTTTTTAATTTGACCAAAAACTATGGAGCAAAGTTAGGTTCTGATTTCAATGTAATGTCAATTGAAGCTATTCACCAGCATAATGTTAACTAGTTGTGATTCATTATGCTTGTCACTGAAAGGTATAAGTGAAGGAAGTAGGACAGGGGGAATGGTATCAGATGTTTCTAATGCTGGCTCTCCCTAGCTCTTCACTGCCTGGTGCTCTCTCTGTGTTGCTAATGAGGGAAACACGGGGGGGGGGGAAGAGAGATGAAATGGTCCATGCTGAATGGAAGACATACAAAAAAGGGAAGTAGAGAAAGAAGATAACTGTCGGCCAGATGGAGACAGAAGTGAATGATATGAGTAGGGAGGTAGCCAGGTTGATTAAAAGTTTCAGAAGCCACAAGCCAGGTAGCATGGCAAGTAAATCTTACAAAACAGTGTTATTTGATAGGGCTGATGTCATAATGCTTTTAAACCACAGAGCAATCTGTAGCGACATGGGTAAACACAATTAACTTCTGTGGAAAATGAAAATTGCATTGGTAGACAATTTAAAAGCAAGAAAGAAAGGTTTTCTCCACATTGCAGGAAAGAATGAAGATTTCTGTGGAGCATTCTCCCAATAATCACACTGAGATTTTTTTTTATTTCATATTTAACAAGTATTTCTATGGTATTAGATAATGGAGTGAGCTTATTTTCTGCTGCCCCAAAGTAGAATGAGAACCAGGGGATTCAAATTACAAAAAAAGAGATTCCACCTAAACATTAGAAAGAACTTTACTGTAAAAACCAGTTAATAGTGGAATAGACTGCCTTAGAGAGTGGCCAGTCCTCCATCTTTGGAGGTCTTTAAACAAATTAGATAAACATCTTTAAGGAGTGCTTTAGTTGTGTACTCCTGCTTAACAGGGCATTGGACCAGATGGCCCTCGCAGCCCTTCAGACTCTAGGATTCTATGCTATTTCCTAGATTCCTTACGTCAGACTGGGAAACACTGTTCTCTTCCTACATCCCCTTCAGCTGCAACTGGGATTGCTACTTATTCACCAATCTAGTTTTGATCCAACCTAATCATCACTTTTTAAAGAAAGAGTAATGGTAACAAATAGAAAAATTAGTGCAAAAAACTAATTATCCCTTAATATTAGCAATAACAAACTTAAATTATGGATCTTAATAATGAATAACATAACCAATATTATAACCAATTTATTTTTAAATGTAACATTCTCAGCTCTATTTCAATAAGGCTTGCATGTGCTTGCTATGTGCCTACCTTTGGCTCTGGACACTATAGGTGAAGGCCTCACTGGAGTTGCTTTCCTGGCTGGCTGGACTGTATTCATTGCTAGGAGTATCCAGCATTAATGGAACAATCTGACTGTTTGGGTTAAGTACCACATTACATGGCAGTATGGCTCTACGAATGGGTGGAGGGCTTGGAATAGCTGGCAAAATTTCTTCCTTGAGAGAACCAAATATGCCCTGGGAGATGTCCTTTGTCTGCCCTGATTCACATGAGGTCGATCTGCCCGTTACTGAGGCAACTGAAGGAAAAAGAAAGGATGTGTCACATATGAAAGGAAAACAGCACTTGCAAAGTCCAAAGGTTGGCAAAAACAGTAAAAAAGAGTTACAATATAGAAACTGCAGGAAAAACTGGTACGAGGCCTCATGTATCTGCTGGACCACTATCCATAGTTTCACTTGTCCACAATCCACTCCAGGGCCATGGCTGCTGGCACTGGCCAGGGTCCTTCCTTACCTTTTCATCACCTTCTTTCTTGCACCAGGCTGCCGGCTCCTACAGTGTCACAGCTCTGGATGCTCTGCCAATGAAGGCAACAGTAAGTGGGAGCAGAGGCTGCCTGCAGTGAGAAATTAAAAGCAGCCCCCTCCCTGGGTGCCAAACCCAGTGGGAGGCCTGACTGCATGGAGCTGTGTACCTCAGCTGAGGAAGGAGTGTCCATCTCCTCCTTTGGCCAAGAGAGGCACATTGCTCCCTGCAGCTGCCCCCCCTCCACACATCTCTTGGCCAAGAAAGGAATCTCACTCACTTCCTGGCTGACAGAGGCACGTGGCTCTGTGCAGTCACCCACTTGCCAGATCTAGCACCCAGCAAGAGAGCTGCTCATCAAGCCCTGGCAGGAAGAAAGGCCAGGAGGCACCTTCCTCTCCAACTTACCTGGCCTGGGGGGTCAAAATATAGCATTTGGCATTGTTTCTGTTTTTGCTGTCCATGCTAAGTCCAAGAATGTATCGCCTGCAGATATGGGGGATCTGCTGTATTGCATAAAAGACAGTGGATGAAATAGAAATGTATTCTCATCTATTATACAACACTACTGCCTGCTATTTAAGACAATACCTTTTTCTTTCAAGTTCGCATATAAAAAATTGTTTGCAGGCATTGATACCTTGCAAGTTTGATATATAGTCAGCCCTCCACATTTGTGGGTTTCACTGTCACAGATTTAATTATTTGTTAGTTTCTTCGACCTCTGTCCTGCCCACCTCAGATGCTTCTTTTATGGGGTAACCTTCTCTCTTTGTGGCTCCAATCAGGCCACACAGCCCTTTAAGAACCTACCACTGGTCCTCCTCCTCCTCCACCATCAGCTGCTGCCTGGCCAACTAAGAACAGCTCACATTGCAATTTCTGAGCACCACAAACCCTCTCTTGATGCTCCTCCACACCCAAGGAAGGAGATGGACAAGAGAGAGGAAGTATAGGGCCACAATGCTGACCAACCTCCTTTTCCTCTTTTCTTGCTGTCCTGGTTTGGATCCTGGGTGCCTGTTCTCCCCACCATGCTTCAGCCCCATTCCCACAGGCACGTGTACATACACACACACACATTTTGATGTTTGTGATTTTTCCACTTTTGCGAGGGTCCTACGCCCCAACCCTAGCAAATGTCAAGGACAAACTGTATTTGTCACAACTAATTTCATCAGATTTGCTCTGCATAATTTGTGAAGTGGCTCTAAAATCTTTTTACATTTAGAACAACCACTCTGGATTAGTTCTTCAGTCCTCCTATGACCCCTGGAACAGGAGGCCAGGTTCTGTTCCAGGAATAGAACCTGGAACAGGAATGTAACAGAATGAAACTGAAAATCTCAATGAGAGCAACAATAGCAGGGAAATGCTGCTTTCCCTATTATTGTTGCTCTCATTGAGATTTCCAGTTTCATTATGTTACATTCCTGTTCCAGGTTGCAATACCTGACTCTATCTGCATGTTTTTATGCATTTTTTTTAAAAAAGTATGCATTTTAATGCATTTTTCTAATGTAAATATTTTAAATTGACTAAAACAAGTTTGTGTATTTTCAGAAATATGAATTTTTGATTTTTCATAGTTTTGATGTAGAGAGATGGGCTTGTAAGCATTTTCTCCAACTCAAACCACCTGAAGTGAGGATTCTGAGGTAAAGATCTTAACCTTAGGCACTCCTCCTGAGAATTATGAAACTGGAATTTCTATCTGGAAATGTGAGTCAGATTAATATCTATTTCTACTCTAAAGGCTACACACTCCCAGTACACATTTATTTTGAAAATGCAATGAACAAAAATTTCAGTTAACATACATTAAAGGGAGATAAGACACACTACAGCAAATCTCTACATATCAGCCAATAACAAACTCACTTCTGACTTACACATCTTATTACCAAAAAGCAGTCTACACAGGGAGTTTTTCAAATATTCAAGCATATTCAAGTATTACCCAGCTTGTTCTGCATGCCATTCTTTGAGGGCAGGGGAAAACATGATACGTTTCAAATCTTGATGAGTTCTAACTTTCACATTTTGTATCATCATCATCATCTTCACCATCACCACATGGACTGTGTCAAGTTTTTATAAGTTAAGGTCAAAATGTAATGTGGTTTGTCACTGTGTTTGTTTATTTAAAAGTTAGTAGCATTCATGAAGCCCCAATCATGATTAGGGCCACAATGGTGGACAGGAAGAAAGTCTCCCCCCATCACAAATAGAGAGAGTGAGAAAGACAGAGATCTGTCATGGATAGAAACTGTGGGCACTACAGAAAGTTTCTTTCCCAGGGCTAATATCAGCAAAGAAGAAGGGTTGTACTCTGAACAGAGAGGATTTGAAGGGTTACCAAAGCCCTTTTCATGGTGGTAGAATTCAAAGATATAGCTGTCTTAGTCTGGATCAGTATGCAAAGGATTCTTGCAGCACCTTTGAGACTGAGTGAAGTTGGTAGAATCATAGAATTCCAGAGTCATAGAGTTGGAAGAGACCACAAAGGCCATCTAGTCCAACTCACTGCCATGCAGGAACATACATCAATGCACTCCCAACAGATGGCCACTCAGCTTCTGTTTAAAATCCTCCAACCTCCACCACACTCTGAAGCAGCATATTCCACTGTTGGATAGCTCTGACCATCAGGAAGTTCTTCCTGAGGTTCAGATGGAATCTCCTTTCCTGGAGCTTGAATCCACTGCTCCTTATCCTAGTTTCTGGAGCAGTTGAAAACAAGCCTGGTCTCTCCTCAACATGACATCCCTTCAAATACTTAAACATGGAGATCATATCCATTCTTAACTTTCTTTTCTGCAGCTCCCTAAGCCATTCCTCATAGGGCATGGCTTCCAGACTCTTCACCAATTTGGTCGCACTCCTCTGGACATGCTTCGGCTTGTCAATATACTTCTTGAATTGATGTGCCCAGTACTCGACACAGTATTCCAAATGAGGTCTAACCAAAGCAGAATAGAGTGGTACCTCCCTTGATCCTCCCTCCTATTGATGCAACCAATTGCAACCAAGAATTGCATTGGCTTTCTTGGCTGCCGTATTACACTGCTGATTCATTGCTTGTGGTCCACCAAGACTCCTAGATCCCTTTCACACATACTGTTATCCTGCCATGTGTCCCTCATCCTGTATTTGTGCATACCCTTTTTTCTGCCTAAGTGCAGGACCTTACATTTCTCTCTGTTGAAATTCATTTTGTTAGCTTTGGTCCAGCTCTCCAATCTGTCAGGCTCATTTTGAAATTTTATCCTGTCCTCTGGGGTATTAGCAACCCCTCCCAATTTGGTGTCATCTGCAAATTTGATCAGCATACCCTCTATTTCTTCATCCAGGTCATTGATGAAGATGTTGAATAGCACTGGGCCCAGGACAGAACCCTGTGGCACCCCACTAGTCACTTTTCTCCAGGATGAAAAGCAGATATTGGTGAGCAACCTTTGGGTTCAGTCACTCAAACAATTACAAATCCACTTAACAGTAGCACTGTCCAGTACACATTTTACTAACTTCTTTGCACGAATGTCATGGAGAACTTTTTCGAAGGCCTTACTGAAATCAAGATACGTCACATCTACAGCATTCCCTTCATCTATCAAGCTTGTAACCCTATCATAAAAAGAGATAAGATTAGTCTGGCATGACTTATTTCTGAGAAATCCATGTTGACTTTTAGTGATTACGGCACTGCTTATTAAGTAATTACAAACTGACTGTTTAATGATCTGATCTAGGAACTTTCCAGGTATTTATGTCAGGTTGAGTGGGTGATAATTATTTGGGTCCTCTTTTTTTCTTTTTGAAGATGGGGATGACATTTGCCCTCCTCCACTCTGCTGGGACTTCTCCTGTTCTCCAACAGTTCTTAAAAATTATTGATAGTGGTTCTGAAATGACTTCTGCCAGTTCTTTTAATATCCTTGAATGTAATTAATCTGGCCCTGGAGACTTGGATTTATCTAATGTAGCTAGGTATTCATGTACTACTTCTATACCTATTCTGTGCTGCATTCCCCCGCCCTTCCTCATCCCCAGGTGTCAGGAACTGAATCCACACACAAATAGTACAGTGCATAAACACTATTTACTTGGAGTGAGATACATTGTAGAAGACTTAGTGAAGAGACTGCAGTTGAAAAGCAAATATCAGAGCTTTAGAATCCCCACTTTCCCTTCCCCTTTGCCAAGAGACCTTGAAGCCCTGAGAGCCAGGCAGCGCTTATCAGTACATTCCTAGCAATTGTTTATCTAACGGTCTCTGGTACTTAGGTTTCTTTGGTACAAGCAAGCTACTACTTATACTAGACTATATATCCCATTACTTTAATATGGAGGGCATCCCAACACCAGGTTGAATACTTCAATCCGTTTGGGAGAAAACTCAGGCAAAGAAGGTGTTGAATAGTTCTGCCTTTTCTCTTCCCCGTTAGTAATTGTCCATCTTCTCCACACAGTAATCCTATCATTTTCTTGTTTTTCTTTTTGCTGAGGACATATCTAACAAAGCCCTTTTTATTGTTTTTGGTGCCTCTGGCAAGCCTGAGTTCATTCTGTGTTTTAGCTTTTCTGACCTTCTCCCTGCATCTCCTGGCTATTTACTTGAATTCCTTTTTGGTAGTTTCACCATTCTTCCATCTCCTGTAAATGTTTCTTTTAAAACTTAGCTCAGCTGAGAGTCCTTTAGTTAACCATTCTGGTTTCTTTAGACACCTGCCATTTTTCCTCCTTATTGGCACAGTTTTAAATTGTGCCTTCAGTATCTCACTTTTAAGAAACTCCCATCCATCATGAACTCCTTTCTCTTTCAATATTCTTGACTGTGGAATTTCAGGCAGTAACTCCCTAAGTTTACAGAAATCAGTTTTTTTAAAGTGTAGAATGCGTGTCTGGCTACACTTGGCTTCCCCTTGCCACTGAATGACAAATTCCAATAGAGCATGGTCACTCCCCCCTAAGGATCAACCTCCACCTCATCAACAAGGTCATTCCTGTTGGTCAGGATCAGATCTAAAATAGTTGATTCCCCTGTTGCCTTTTCCACCTTCTGGGCCATGGAATTGTCTGCAAAGCAAGGGAGGAACCTGTTGGACCTTGTGTTCTTGGCAGAGTTTGGCTGCCAATATATATCAGGATAGTTGAAATCTCCCATTACTACTGCATTCAGTAAAATAGGAAGCCCCTTTGCCTCAAGAGAAATAATATTAGAACTGGAGGAACTGCACAGTATGTTCCTGTCATTAGACATGTTAATGTATCAGATTTCTTGGAAAGGCAGCAGAGAGGGGAGAAAAATAATTTTCTATAGCCCACATCAAAGCAGAAGAGCTGGGTTTGCCAAGCAAAAAAACAAAAACAAAAAAAAAACTCAACTTAGTTTAGGAAAGAAGAAAACAGTGGAAAAGAAAAAAAATGATTACTGGAATAGACTGGGATTGGAGAGTTTGCTCAGCAGGAGACTAAGCCCCTCAACGAACCAGGACCCTTTCAGAATTCCTCCCTCCCCTCCACGGGCCTGTGCAGAAGGAAAGTGTTTGGTGTCTTTCTGGGCGTAGGAATGCATTGTGACACTGTTCAATAACTTCCTCCTCTATTGATTATATTCTGGACTGATTTCTATATTATATTATTGTAGCAGTTTGCACACTGGACTATGACCTTGAAAACTAGGCTTTGATTCCCCACTCAGCCATGGAAAACTATTATAATGTTGAGTGTGCTCCATGACATAATTGATAGCATGACACATCCATGACTATACTAGTATAAAATATTGTTGTAGTAAGTTATTCTCTGGATGTAACATATGACCTGAATGAATATCATGTGTTACAAAAATACATATGTTCTATGTTTGACATCAGTTAAAATCTGAATGTTAGTTGTAAGTGACTATTCAGCCAGGCTGCCAAGGCATGGTTCTGTTTACTTAAAAGTGATAGCAAACAACAAGTGATTTACTTTGTATGAGCTTCAGAGTACCTAGGCTAGAAATGCAGTTTACAATTTGCTGTATATCAAAGGAAAAGGTCTAGGCATCTCATCCTAGTGAAAGAGAATCAAAGAGAATAAGTTGGGAAAAGCCAGCCTCAAGGCGTCTGGCCAGTGTTAAGGATGGAGATGCATTAGATTAAAGTACGGAAATAAAGTCCCATGGGAACCACTGGAAGTTTGAAAGAGAGGAGGAACCGCACAATCCACCAATGGGAACTGTGTGAGTGTTGAAGTGTGTATTGCTATATAACCAAGTGTGTGCTGCAGAGAGTTAGCTCCAGCAACAGCTGTAAGCTATGCCTCCTGATACCTCATTAAATAAAAACAGAAGAACCCTGTGTGTTTTCTTGGGAGAAAAAGAGTACCTAGCACACAACATCCACAGATGGTCCTGGGTGCATCACATATACTCTAAGCCCCAGAAAACTCCATGATAGGTTTGCCTCATGGTCACTATAAGTCAAACAACTTGAAAACACACAACAATGGACTTCCGGCCACATGGCGTGCGAGAGAGGCTGTCCGGAGTAGCACTGTGCAACTCCAAACCGCCACCTGAAGGTTTCCAGCTGGATTGGGGCCATCAAATTCCAGCTAGCTATCCCCTCAGTAAGGGGATGCGGAAGAGGTCTGAAGGGGATCCAAATCCCAGCACCGAGCCCTCCCCGAAGGGGAAGAGTGGAGGGGTTGTGCAGGATCGCAGGACCACGACGGGACCTTCTGGATCGCCGTTTTAGTGGCACAAGCGCCGCCGATGACTTTTAACCAAGAGAGCAAAGCAAGATAGCAAGTAAAAGCCCATTTGGATTACAGTTCAATTTAAACACAAGAGGTGTACCTGTTTCAGTGAATATAAACTGCTGCTTGGAAGAGACCCCAGTGGTAGGAAGCAGAAACGTAATGGCGGATTTCTTAAGCTACAGAGACCAGAGTGGTGAGTTTGAACAAACTTCAAATTTCCTGTATTTCTCTTGGTGGATTATTGAGATTTAACTGGATTGGACTTGGATTTAGACTTGGAGTAAACTGGAGCTAGATTTGATTGGTAAGAACTTGTTATTGGTTTTAAAGTGACTGAAGTCACTGAGCCTATAAATTGGAGAATGGAGATGAAGGAGATTTAACAGTGCTGCTCTTTTGTTTTTGTTTTCTCATCTGCATTTTACATACATATTTTGGAATTTCTTTTTTTTTTAACTGTTTGGAGTGGAGTGGACTCTTTTTTGGCAGTGGGAAAATTTGGTTTTGTTTTGTTTTGCTTTTTGTTTGACTTGGTAAGCCGCTGGACAAAGTGAGTCTTTGTTTATTTTATTTTTTTTCCCCCTTTTGCTCCCATTTAAAACCCTCTGGAATTTTTATAAACTTTTGCAAATGGATTAATGAACTTGGCACCGAGACTTTGATTAAGAACCCTTGATCTGGAACTTTTAAATGGATAAAGAAATTAAATGAACTAAAAGCAGAAATTAAGGACTCTGACTGTAACTTTTTAAGTGTTTGAACTTTAAGGAACTTTATTTCAAGGAACTGATTTTGGGAACTTTACGAGCTTTTAAAATTATTTTATTGGACTCTGTTTTAAAAGGACATCTATTTTTATTTTATATAGTCTACCTGATATTAGACTTTGTGGATTTGACTTTTAAAAACGAAGGCTTCTTCACTTTGAAAACAGTGAGAATTGAAAACTCACCGCCCACGCAGACAGCGATGGAGAGCTGCTTTCCCTTTATCCAAGGTCGTAGCTGTAGAGCTGGAAAAAGAGTGAACCGAACAGGATTGGATAAATACATTTGGGAGGGGGAATCTGGAGTGGTTGAAGACTCAGTGGCTAAAGTAGAACTAAGATCTTTCATGGTTCACTTTGTAAATAACATTGTGTGAATTCATTTAAAAAGTGGAGAATTATACTTTGTATTATTATATTTTCTATCATTAAGATACACTATTGAATATTATTATAACATAATTAAGATTTTATTTATACATATAGTATTATGCTGCAATTAAGATTTCATTTGTTACATAAGTTTATGATGTTTAGAGCACTTTAGGACAATTCATTGGATTAAGTAATAACAGGTTTCAAGATAATTGGTGCCAAGATCATTGAATTAATTAAGATAACAAAGAGGAGCAGAAAGAATAACAAGTAGAGGAGAAAATTTTATTTTTAAGTTAATGGATCCAAGAATAAGGAAAGCTACAGCAGCTGCAGCAGCAAAAATGACTACCCAGCCAGCAAGAAGGACATCCACGGATACATCCCAGAAGCCACAAGATTTAATGTTAAAAAATGATGGAAGAATTGAAGAATATTAGAGAAGACATTAGGAAGACAGAGACAGACATAAGACAAGACTTAAAAGAAACAAGAAAAGAGATGAGAACAGATATGAAACATTAAATTGATAAGTTGGGAAAGGAGCTGGAAATTTTAACAAAGGATGTTTCAAAGATAAAGGTAGAGACAAAAGAAATAAAAGAACAGGTTATACAAGTACAAACTGAAATGGCTGAAGTAAAAGGGAAACAGCAAGAAGAAGATATTCAAATTATGCAACAAGAGTTATGACATCGAGAAAGATGCCTTCTTTTTTGGGGGCATCCCTGAAACTAGTACGGAAAACTTATATGAGAAAAATGCTACCGGCTTTGGCTGAATTTCTAGGCATTGAAGAAGACAGAATGGAAATGTGCGTTGATAGGATGTTTGGAGTATCCTCAAGGACAGCGAGAAAAAGAAAGCTTCCAAGAGATATTATAATAACTTTCACTAGGACTGCTACAAGAGACAAAATCTTACAACGGAGTTACGAAGGAACATTCAAGATTGAAGAAAAAGATGTCAGAATTTTTAAAGACATACCATTTCAAATACTCAAGAAGAGACAAAATTATAAACCTTTGGCAAACCTTCTGATGAAGCTTCAGATAAACTACAGATGGGAGAAAATTGAGGGCATTTCTTTTTCTTACAAACAACAGCGTTACAGAATAAATATAGTGCATAAAGCTAAAGAAATGATGGAAAGATTGAAGAAAGATCTTCAGAAAACATTAGCAGAAGGAAGGGAAGAAGAACAGCAATTACAAGAGGAAGAAAACGAGGAAATGATACAGATCCAGGCAGAGGAGAATGCAGGCGCGGTAGGATAGATACAGGATCCAGAGGTAGAAATAGAAGAGGAAGGAGAACTTGTAGGAGAAGGCATACAAGATTAATTGAATCAGATTACATAAATTAATAAATAAAACAGCAAAATGGGGCTCAAAATATACTCTTGGAATATAAAAGGATTTAACTCAGAATATAAGAGAAGACAGATATTTCATCATCTGGAGAAACAAAAAAAGAAAAAAAGGGGAGTATTGATATATGTTAATGCAAAATATGGTGCACAGCAAGAAATCTGTGATAGAAATGGAAGATATTTGGCAGTGGAAGATGATACATTGCAAGATAAGATGTTAATAGGGGGAATATATGCACCAAATGGCGCTAAAGGAGAACTTTTCCCCAAAATTAATATGGAAATACAGAAATACTTACAGGAAACTGAAAATGTTAATGTGACAGTTCTTGGGGACTTTAATGGAGTCATAAATCCTACACTGGACAGATCAGTACAGAAGTTGGTACCCAGAAACAATGGAAAATTACCTAAAAGTTTTTTCAGATGATGGAAGATCCAGATCTTTGTGATGTATGGAGATATAAGAATGGACAATTGGATGGATACACATTCTACTCAGATAGACACAAAACTATGTCTAGAATTGATATGATATTGATATCAAAAGACCTGTTATCGAAGACATCAGAAATGGACATTCTCTCCAATCTATGTTCAGATCATAACACTATACAAGTGAGTCTCAGAGTTATGACTAGAGAGAGAACATGGAAGTTTAATGAAGACATATTCAAGAAGGAAAAATATATTAAACAAGCAAAAACAGAGATAAATAACTATTTCAAGGAAAATATGACACTGGAATTACCAATGAAGACAATTTGGGATGCAAGTAAAGCCGTGATTAAGAGGAAACCTAATAAGGTGGTCAGCTGAAATAAGAAAAGAAAAAAAATGAGTTGAGGAAACAATCTTGGAAAAAATGAGAAAGTTGGAGAAACAGTTGAGGGAAAACCCAACGGATACTAATACAAGACAGAGGATGAAGCTTTGTCAAGCTGAACTCAACCAACTAAATTTGGGCGAAATAGAACATCAAATGTGTAGAGTGAAACATACCTATTTTGAACAGGCTAATGAACCATCTAAACTCTTGGCAAACTTACTTCGTAAAAGAAGACTAAGAAATACAATAACGGAAATTAGAATTGGGGAAAGAAAAACTACAAAACAAGAGGAGATAAAATGGACTTTCTTTAAATTTTACGTAAAGTTGTTGAGAATATCTCCTCAATCAAAAACCAGAGGGAAATTGAAGATTACTTAGAAAAAAAGAATAAAATGAGATTCACAGAAGAACAAAAAATGGCATTAAATAAACCAATATTGATGATGGAGATAGTAGAAGCTATCAGAAATATGAAAAATGGTAAATCTCCTGGACCTGATGGGTTTACAGCAGAACATTACAAAACTTTGGAATATGAACTTTCAATCCCATTACAAAAGACAGTGAATGAGATAAGAAAAGAAGGTATACCAAATACATGGAAGGAAGCTAACGTAGTTTTATTACCTAAAGAAGGAAAAGACTTAACCTATGTTAAGAATTACAGACCTATCTCACTTTTAAATACAGATTACAAGATATTTGCTGCTATTTTAGCTGAGAGACTTAAAAAGGTTCTTCAAGATAATATACATGAAGACCAGAATGGATTTTTACCGAAGAGAACAATGCGAGACAACATCAGGACAGTATTAAATATAATCGAATACTATGAAAGACATAATGAAAAGAATTTAGCTATGGTGTTTGCTGACGCGGAAAAGGCTTTTGATATGGTCAAGTGGCCATTTATGGAGACTGGTATTAAACAGGCACAAGCAGGAGAAAAATTTATTTCTTCGATTGAAGCAATTTATAGTCAGCAAATGGCGAGACTGATTATTAATGGAGAGAGAACAAAACAGATTGAACTCCATAGAGGAACAAGACAGGGCTGTCCTTCGTCGCCTTTGTTATTTATAATGACATTGGAAATTCTTAATAATATGATACGGGAAGAAATTACAGTAAGAGGAATCCAGATAAAGAAATAACAGTATAAGCTTAAAGCATTTGTGGACGACCTGGTTTTGTTTCTAGAGGGTCCTCTCAGCAGTATACAAGGATTGATGAATATTATTCAAGAATACAGAGAATACTCAGGATTTAAGATAAACAAGGATAAGACAGTATTTATAACAAAAAAGCATGAGAGAGAAAGAAGATATGGAGTTGAAACAGATAACGGGATTTAATAAAGGACAGAAAACAAAATACTTGGGAGTTTGGATTTCCAAGAGAAACAATGAGCTTTTTCAAAATAACTATGAGAAAAAATGGAAAGAGATATCTAAAGATTTAGAGAAATGGACTCAAATGCGATTATCTATGTTGGGAAGAATGTCTGTCATAAAAATGAATGTACTACCAAACATGAACTATCTTTTTCAAAATATTCCTATTATCACAAATGCTAAGCCTTTCATACAATGGAAGAGAGATATAACTAACTTCATATGGCAAGGCAAAAAAACAAGAATAAAATGGAAAGTCTTGACTGACATACCAAGAAGAGGAAGCTTCGGATTACCGGACTTACATGTATACTTTAAGGCTGCGGCATTCACTTGGATAAAGGACTGGATGGATTTACAAAATACAAGAATGCTGGCTTTAGAGGGAGCAGATTTAAGGATGGGGTGGCATGCCTATATGTTCTATGGAAAAACGACAATCGATAACGATTTTATGCATCATTTTGTAAGGAAATCATTATATAAAATATGGAATGATTATAAGAATAAGAACATTAAACAGCTACCCACCTGGGTCTCCCCTCAAGAAACTTTTTTTGGAAGATGGTCAGACACAGAACAATGGTTGCGATATGAAGATATATTGGAGAAAACAAATATGGACACAAATACAAATGTTTTTAAGATGAAATCAAGAGAAAATTTTGGGAAAATGAAGGTATAAAGTTAAGCTGGTTTCCCTACAGACAACTATCAGAAAGATTTCAGATGGATGTGAAAACTCAAGGAATAGAACAGAAAGAACAAGAGAATCTGTTGAAGCTTTTACGAAAAAATCCACCTCATTTACTTTCACATTTATATCAAGAGATATTACAACAATGTGAGGATGAGACGATTAAAACAGCAATGATACAATGGGCACAGAACATTGGACACCCAATTCAGTTGGAATGGTGGGAACAAAGCTGGCAATGAACGAAGAGGTTCACGGTAGCTCAGAACCTTAAAGAAAACTATTATAAGCTTTTTCATAGATGGTACATGACATCCGAAACATTAAAAATAATTTATAAGACAGGTACAGGTCAATGTTGGAAGTGTCAAAAGACTGCAGGTACACTATTTCATATGTGATGGACATGTTCTAAAGCTAAAATGTATTGGAATGAAATTCAAAGATAATATGTGGTGTATGGGAGGTTCAAATTGATAGATTCCTGAAATGTACTTGTTAAATATGACACATAGGTTAGAGGGAACTGCGGTAAAGAAATATTGGAGAATAATACTGTACATGGTCTCACTGCCCATATTGAATTTGCAAGGCTTTGGAAAAATGATGTAATACCAACGACAGAACAATGGTGGGAACTTTTGTTGATAATAGAAATGCAGATATTGTTTCACAGAGATTAAAGGGAAATCAGATAATGATATCTATAAAGAATGGCAGATGATTTTGGAAGCAGATGGGTCTTGACAGGGAATAATACATAATTCATGGTATTAAATGTTCTTACAAGATAAAATTCAGAGAAATATCATGGAACAAATAAAGTTGAGTAGAAAAACAGGAACTAACAAATTAAGTAGATAATACTAACAATTTATTGTGATGCATTGATAACCGTTCAATGGAATGATAAAAAATGTAATCCAGAGCGGAAGGAAGACAGTTGTAATGTGACAATTAAGAATACAATGATAATTGTTTGTTTTATATGTTGGAACTGCAATAAAATCACTTAAAAAGAAAACACACAACAACAACAGGAACAACAACAACAAAATATACAGTCTTGTTAAACAGTTGAGATGAGCTGCAATGAAACCCTTTACAGTCCTTTTGCAGGGCTCTTCAATAAATACATGCAATGTTTTTGTCATACTCTGCTCCTTATGTTTCCTTCTCCTTTTCTTTTCACACCCTTTCCAGTTTGTTTTTTTACCTTTCTTCCTTTTCTTCTTCTTTTTACCCACTCCCTTTACATTACACAATTGATGTAGGATAGGTAAAAAGATAGTGGACATGTTAGATAATTTAAACTACAAATGCAATAGATTGAATTTGGAATCCCTACTTCTACATGTAAAATCTATTCTCTACCACTGACCATTGCAAATATTTCTTGACTGGAGGCAGAAAAGTTTCAGTGATTCAATTATGCAGTAAAATAATCAGCACATGTGGTAGATCAGTTCCCTATAATGAAAATTCAACAAGCAAGGTATTTGAAGAGTGGGTGAAATATATGTGTTGGTGTCAGGATGCATAGTTCCTGTCATATGTGGATCTCCCAGCTATACATTGTAATACTGTATGGTAGTCAGTGCACATGCAGTGCAATAGACCTCTGTAGAATTTAGCTAGGACACCACAAAGTATCGAGTATTAATTGATGGTTGCAACAATGTATCCATTTGGTTCACCTATGTATTACAAAGTATAAAATGGACAATTGCTTTATTGCCTGTTACTACAATGTATCTAGTCAGGGGAGAAGATCAGAGTGGATGAAAATGAAAGTGTAGAGAAATGCTTTGGGAATTCAAAGTGTCTAAGATAAGAGGAAGGAAATATGTTCTTGCCCCAAGGATGAAAAGAGGAGAAAAAATGCAGGTGGAGTAATGTTAAATTTATGAATCTCTCCAATCACAGCTCTGTGTGCCTAAAATTTGTTTGTGTGGGTATAAAACCTGCCAGATAGTCAGTCTGCCCAACATAATGATGGGTACTGCAGTAGCTAGTTAGCCATTAGATAAACAGTGCCTGGCATGAAGGCCAGGAATGTAGAATAGAACACAGATGTAGAAGATAAGAGCCTGCTTGCATGGGAACCTTGTGGGGGAGGTTTCAGCCCACAGTGAATAAACTGCTTGCACTTTCTGCTCCTTGTTAGTCTGGTCACTAAAGTAATTACATGTATTTAACTTTCAATAAAGTATAGATTCTAACTATATCTTATATGAGTTAGCTCCATTCCTGACAAAACCTGAGAACTCTATGTATGCTTTAGTTTCAGCAACTTCAGAAAAAGTGTGCTGTGCTGCTTGCTTTGCTACAAATATACACTACTATCTCAGAGTGAAGTTTGTGGATTGTGAGTTATCTAGGGCATGATAGTTTGCTGAGATGCCTTATCTAGTCTAGTGCCTAATCTGGACATTGTGCTGCTGCAGGATGCAGACTGGGAAGGAGTTCTCAGATCTAGAGATTCTAACCCAGGGAGACAAGGAGGAGGAAGACAGGGCTGATGTCTGGTCCAAGGTGACCGGGCAACAAGGTTTGGGGAACTGGAACTTCAAGTCTTTGGGTGATCACTGGGTTCGGACCCCAACAGAGGCAGCAGGCAGCCCCTGGTTCCCTGGTGAGGAGCTGGTGCAACATCAATGCCAGGCTGAATGAGTGTCAGAATGTGATGTCCAGATTGTAGGTGCTCTTCTGCAAGGTGGTGAAGACCTCAGCCTGGACACAGAGGTCTGAGTTTGATGGAGGAAATGGAAGAGGCCCAAGACATGTTCCAACAGTTGTGGACCACCATGTATGCAGGCCAAGGAGCTGTGCCAATGGCAGCTGGAGTGATGGTGGCTAGAATGGTGGTGGTGGGGGAACAGATCCCTCAGGCAGCAGGAGACAGTGTCCCAAGACCTAGGTCAAGACCTAGAAGCCAGGAAAGGCATTCCCCAGCCAGCACCTCTGATACCTCAAGTACCAGAAGGAAGGTAGCTGAAAACCACATCTGACAGCCAGTGTGAAAGATTGCTGCATTTCTTGACCCAGGTTGCCACGTTCATGGCAGCATGAGAATACACCTTACTGTCCAAAGAATCAAAAGTGCAATGTGTGCCAGCACAGCTAGAAAGAGCAACTTGTAACTGGATGATGGGGCTATATGATGCTGAGAACCAGAACTGGGCAATTTCTGCCCGTTCATGAATCATCTCTAAGCCCATTTTGAAGATCTATTCTGTTGAGCCAAAGCTCGGGTCTGCCTTATGTAATTGGAAAAGGAGAACTGATTGGTGGCTGAGTACACTGAAGAGTTTCAGTGGCCGGCCTTCCAGGTCAGAGACCGCCAAGATCCAGTACTTCCAAGAGGGCCTGAAGCCAGAAATCCTCAAGTGGGCTGTCATGCAAGACAACCTGGAGACCTTGATGGGCTGGATGCTACTTGGAGAAACTGCAACACTAGGTCAAAATCACCTGTCAGAAGCAGAGCCCACTGGCCAAATGTAAAGCCAAGGGCAGTGGCAGCAAGGGAATTTACAGGGAGCCTTACAAGGAGTGAGTGAGATGAAAGCTCCAAGGCCTTAGTCTATGGTGGGGCTGTGAGGGACATTGGATCACCACCTGCCTGGAGACTCCTAAGGCCACTGTGAACAAAGGGTAAAAAAAAAAAACCTAAGAAGAACAGCAATACTAAGGTGAGTCGCTCAGCCATGACTCTGGAAGAGATGAAATATTGGGTTGAGGCAGTGCTGGATGACAGCACTGATGTGTTGGAGGACAATGGCTCTCAGCTGGCAGAAAATGAGTTGGGACTGCCCTAAGCACTACATCCAGCAGACACCCAGAGAACATGGTGAACGGAATGTAACCCCATTTTTTGTGCCCATTAGCTTAAGACACTTGCAAAGGCACAAGAATGGACATGATGGCCATTATAGATTGTACCTGATGCTTGATGAACCCCATAACTACCATGGGCATGGGTTGCCAGCCAAAGAACTCAAAAGTCCCATCACTTTCATACAGATGGATGGACAAGGAATGCAGGGAGATCTCACGAAACATCAGAGGCCTCTGATATTCATGTGAGTAGAGGAATTACTGACAGATTCAATTTGTGTTGGCTCCCACAGCACATTACCAAGTGGTCTTAGGACTGAGTAGGCTGAAATGTCATGAATCTCACATTTGTTGGAGTAATGGGACAGTGTGCTCTCCTGCACATCAGTGTTGGGAGTATATCTGGGACAACTGCTAGAAACAAGTGATGGCCCAAACCACTGGTCTTTCAGAGCTGGAATGCAAGCCAGAGACCCTTGGGAGAGGGGCTGGCAGATGGCACAGTGGGAAAGTTGATGGTAAAATATGCTGACTTACAAGACATGGGACCCAGACAGGACTCTTCCCAACAGCCACACCTTAGCAACATGGGAGGGACAGCACTTACAGCAGCCAGTGCAGCTGGAAAAGGAAAAGCCCAGGCTTTTGGCAGTGTTTACACAGGAAGAACTTGTTAATTAGGCCACAGCTGTGTAGGACACTGAGACTGTATAACCAGAGGTCAGGATGGCAGAAAGCTGCTGGAACCTATTGACTCCATTGGTGGTGACAGCCTTGCTGATTCCTGCATTCTTTGCTTGTGTTCTCGGGACCTGTGACCTTTGCCTGGACTATAGATTCTACTTTTGGACACTCCCTCTCTGGGCTATTGGTAAATTAGGACTCAGTTGTGCTAAGCTTGCTATAAACCTGCTTTAACAAATGTTCTTTTGCTAATCATTATTATCATCTGCTTGATTACACAGCTGGAAGCTTTGAAAGGCTGCAAGCACAGGACAGCTAGGTTTAAGCTCCTTAATTTACAACTCTCAGGGCCATGAAGGACCTGCAGGAGCAAAACCAAGTCCTTATCAATCAAGTCAACCAGCTTACTGCAGCCATAGCTGCTCTGCAGGCTCAAGTCAATCAACTCCAGCAGCTGGCAACTCCACCATCTTTTCCTTGGCGTAAATGCCTCGTCTCTCTACCACAGAATTCTGCAGGCACTTCTGATCAGCTTGAGGCATTCCTGGATCATTGTCAGCTATATTTCACTATCCAGTCAGAGGATTTTCCTGATGACCACACCAAGGTAGCTTTTGTGGTGAGTCTCTTGCCTGGTCCAGCAGCCAAATGAACCACTCCCTACTGCCTCCAGGACAGCCCTCTCCTCAATAACCTTGCTGGTTTCATGAAGGAAATGAGAGGAAGCTGGATAGACCCAGTGCAGGCAAAGACTGCTAATTGCCACACCTGGCACCTGCAACAGGGAAATGAGTCTGTGGCAACGTACACCACTGCCTTTTGGTTGCTGGCCCAAGATCTTGCTTGGAATGATGTGGCTCTGTAGGATGAGTACTGGGCCTGCTTAGCAGATGACATCTTGGTCACCCAGGCTGACCTACCTACCACCCTGTAGCAGCTGATTGAGCAGTGCCTGCACATCAATGACTGTCTGGAGTTTTGTCAACAGGCATGCTGGACCCCTACCTTCTGGGCCTTCTATTGTCCACCCAGCCCTGCTCCTGTGACTCCCACAACAGCAGCACCCAATCCAACCTCTTCAGAGGAAACCACGCAGCTGGGTGGAGCGTGATCTTGTCTCTACCAAAGGAAAGAAAGCAGCAGAGACAGCAGAGACAGGCTGATGCTTGTATTGTGGTGCTCCTGGCCACTTTGCAGGGAGTTGCTGGTGAAATGATGTGGTCCTGCCCAGTCAGGAAACAGGCTCTCTCTGGCTTGAATGGACTCCTGAGTCTGGGAGAGAGGGGTTCAAGTCTGCCTAGGACCCTACTGACCCAAGTGGAATCCTCTGTTCATGCCCACCACTATATGAGACAACCAAGGTCAGGTAGTCCAAGTGGGAGCCATGATACACTCTGGGGTTTCCAACAACTTCATGGACCTTGCTTTTGCCACCCAGTACCACATTCCAGTGCAGCAACTGCAGGTACCTTGGCCAGTTGAGACCATTGATGGCTGGCACTTGTGTTCTGGACCAGTGACACCAGATTTCTCCAATTACCCTGGAAATCCAGAGCCATATGGAGCGGCTGCAGTTCTACATGGTGACTGTGCCTCAGTTCCCCATGGTGCTGGGGATGCCTTGGCTGGCCCAGCATGATTCTCGCATCTCCTGATCCCAAGGTGAGGTGCTCTTTGCATCACTATACTGTCAGAAGCACCATTAGCCAGAATGCATGCACGCTGCCCCAGAGACAGACTCCACAAAGCCTCTTGTGCAACTACTGGCCAAGTATCAGGCCTTCACAGATTTTTTGACAAGAAGGAGACAGACCGGCTGCCTTCTCACCAGCCCTATGAATGTGCCATTGATGTGGTACCTGGCGTTAGGCCCAATGTTTACTTCAGCTAAAACTTTGGTTCAGGTTGCATTGTATGCCGCAGGCCTGTTTACTTATTAGAATGCTCAAGGAATGTTCTCTCCTACAGCCACTGCCTAGTACAGGGAGGGAATACGAGATAAGGTGTTTTCAGCTCATCTAGCCAGCACTGGATAGGGAGTGGGCTGCCAGCTCATCTCGGCACCTGGTACTCACCTTAGCTTGGCACAGGAAAGCCTCCTCTCCCTTCCTGGCCTAGTGGGTTGAATGACATCATGTTTTTCTAACTCTTTGTAGTTACGAAATGCAAAGAGCTTTGCTGCTTCACCACCACCTGCCTTCGCGAAGCCAAAGTGTGCATGTATGAATGCCTGTTTTTCTTTTTCTTTTTTGTTTCTTCTGCTTTTTTTTACAATAAAACAGCCTGCTTATAGACCAGAAATTAGTGGTCCTTTTCACTGCCTCATACTTTTCACTGCCTCATACAGCATGCTCAAGCCAGGACTCAGGCTGTGTGCGATACACCCGGGGCACCGATTCCAGCAGGGTGCCTGTATTCCTTGTCAGAGCCAGAGTTGTCAGCTTTGTGGGACTTTCTGGATCTGAACCTGAGCCACAACTTTATTAGACCCTTAACCTCCCCTGTAGGGGCCCCAGTGCTCTTTGTCCACAAGAAGGATGGATCTTTGAGACTCTGCAATGATTATAGAGCCCTGAACCAGACCACCATCTGCAGCCACTACCCCTTGCCTTTGATTTCAGAGTTGCTGGAGTGGTTACACAATGTCCAGGTATTCACCAAGTTGGATCTGCAGGACAGGGGGAGCTATAACCTCATTTGGATCTGGGCTGGAGATGAATGGAGAACTGCCTTCCAGACCTGGCATGAGCACTATGAATACACAGCAATGCCCTTTGAACTCTGCAATGCCCCTGTGGTCTTCCAGTGCTTTGTCAACAATGTCTTCCAGGACTACCTGGACTGCTTTGTCATCATTTACCTCGATGACTTCCTCATTTACTTCCCAAACCAGAAGGCCCATGATGCCAACACTAGAGCCATCCTCCAATGCCTCCAAAAGCACTGGCTATATGCCAAGTTGGAAAAGTGTGTGTACAACCTGTCGGCAGTGGACTTTCTGGGGTATCAAATATCACCCAAGGGGATAGAAATGGACTCAGCCAAGGTTGAACCAGTCACTTCCTAACAACCTTCTCTGAATCAGAAGAAGGCTCAGCGCTTCCTGGGCTTTACAAACTTCTACCGATGGTTCATCCAAGACTTTGTGATCCTGGCTGCTCCCATTATTGATCTTCTGTGGAGAAAGGATCCATTTCAATGGACATCTGAAGCCCAGCATGCTTTCCAGCAGCTCAAGGAACAGTTCATTTTGGAGCCCATCCTGCAGCATACAGATCTCTGAGCTTCCTTTGCAGTGGAGGCTGATGCATCAGATGTCACCATTGGGACAGTGCTCTTCCAACCTGCACTGATGGGAGCACATCTTCTGCCATGTACCTTCTACTCCCAATCAGCTGATCCTATCAGAGAGGAATGATACCATGTGGGAGAAGGAGCTCCTGGCCATCAAGGCAGTTTTCGAGGTCTGGAGGCATCTGCTGCAAGAAACTGCTCATTTGGTGGAGCTGCACACAGACCATAACAACTTAGAATACTTGCAGAAGGCCCAGAAACTCAACCAGCAACAAAAACATTGGTTCTTGTTCTTTGCTAGGTTCAATTATGTGCCATGCTGCCAGAATTAGCAGGCAGATGCTCTCTCCCACAAACCTGAGCATGCCTCATCCACAGAGGGGGAAGCTCTTTTGTCCATCCTCCGTCCAGAAAACTTTGCAGCTACGCACGTGCCACCCATGCTGCTGGACCAAATCCATGAGTGCCAGCGGCAGAATCTCATGGTGCAGACCCATACAAAGGGGGGATCATCCTCCTCTTATGACATCCAGGATGAGCATGACATACAGGATGCCTTATGTGACTATGGGCCCCTATTGGAGGTCTTACAGTTGTGCCATGACAGTCGACCTGAGAGGCACTTCGAGCTGTACAAAACATTGCACTTCTTCACTTGGGGTTTCAGGTGGCTTTGAGTACGAGCAGAAATGTCCCACCTATCACCATGCTAAAGACCAGCCAAGCAAAACTGCCAGGTTGCTACAACCCTTACTTACCCCTGCAGGGCTCAGTGGCTCATCTTCATGGATTTCATGATGGACCTTCTTCGGTTGGCTAGTCATACCACAGTGCTGGTAGACCTTTTTTCTAAGATGGCTCATTTCATTCCCATGTTCAGGGATGCCCAGTGCCAAGGATACCACCCACCTGTTCCTCCAACAGATATTCTGGCTTCACAGTCTCTCTGAGGGTACAATTTTGGAATGTGGCCAGTCCACTGCTTGATTCTGCCCTAGTCTCCTTCAATTATTCAACATCAAACTTCATCTCCCATCCACCTATCATCCACAGATGGACAGGCAGACAGAGTGCACCAATACCATGCTGGAGTAGTACCTCCATTGTTTCACAAACTACCAGCAGGACATCTGGGTGGAATGGCTGCCATTAGCTGAGTTCAAATACAATAAACCCCTCCATACCTCAATCCGGCAGGTCCTTTTTATTCACTAACTATGGCTACCACTCTCAGCTGTTTCCCACTGTGACTCCAGAATCCTCCATCCCAGCAGCAGATCACTGGCTTCAGGAGCTGTAGGCAGTGTAGGTACTCCTTGAGGAGTAATTGGATTGGGCCAAGCAAGATTACAAGAAGTTTGCTGATGCCAAGATGAATTACATCCAAGGATATTAAAGAACTGGCAGAAGTTATTTCAGAACTGCTGGCATTAATCTTTGAGAACTCTTGAAGAACAGGAGAAGCAGCCTGGAGAAGAGCAAATGTTGTCCCCATCTTCAAGAAGGGAAAACAAGAGGACCCAAATAATTATCACCCACTCAGCCTGACATAAATGCCCAGAAAGATCCTAGAGAGGATCATTAAATAGTCAGTTTGTAATTACTTAGAAAGCAATGCCATGATCACTAGAAGTCACCATGGGTTTCTCAAAAACAAGTCAAGCCAGACTAATCTTATCTCTTTTGATGATAGAATTACAAGCTTGATAGATGAAGGGAATGCTGTAGATGTAGCATTTCTTGACTTCAGTAAGGCCTTTGGCAAAGTTCCCCATGACGTTCTTGCAAAGAAGCTGGAAAAATGTGGGCTATTCAGGGCTACTGTTAGTTGGATTTGTAAAGGGTGCTCACCGGTGGCTGCTTTTCATCCTGGAGAGAAGTAACTGTGGGGTGCCACAGGGTTCTATCCTGGGCCCATTGCTATTCAGCATCTTCAGCAATGACTCAGATGAAGGATTTGAGAGCATGCTGATCAAATGCAATTGCAACCAATGCAATTCTCAGTTGCATCAACAGGAGTATGGTGTCCAGATCGAGGAAAGTAATAGTACTACTCTATTCTGCTTTGGTCAGGTCTCATTTGGAATACTGTGTCCAGTTCTGTCCATTTCAAGGAGGATATTGACAAGCTGGAGTGTGTCTACAGGAGGGCAACCAAAACAGTGAAAGTTTTAGAAGCCATGCCCTATGAGGAGCGGGTTAGGGAACTGGGTATGTTTAGTCTCCAGAAGAGAAGGTTAAGAGGGGACAGGATAGCCATGTTCAAATATCTGAAAGGATGTCATATTGAAGAGGGAATGGGTTTGTTTTCCACTGTTCCAGAAACTAGGACAAGGAGCAGTGGATTCAAATTACAGGAAAGAGATTTCACCTGAACCTCAGGAAGAACTTCCTGATAGTTAGAGCCATCTGGCAGTGGAATATGCTTTCTTGGAGTGTGGTGGAGTCTCCTTCTTTGGATGTTTTTAAGCAGAGTCTGGATGGTCATCTGTTGGGAGTGCTTTGATGTTGTGTTCCTGTATGGCAGGGGATTGAACTGGATGGCCCCTGTTATTATGACTTTATACTGATTTGCGAGAAGGAAACCAAAATACCTGTAATTTGGGTGATCACTGATTTGTTCTCAAAACAGTCTCACTTCATGCTTTGTAAAAAGCTACCTAAAGACATTCAACTGGCTAAAATGTTTATACAATATCTTTACAAACTGCAAAGGGTCCCGTTAAAATTAATTAAAATTAATTATAGATCAAGAGACCCAATTTACTTCACAGTTTTGAAAGGCATTTCTCCAATTGTTCAGAGTGGAGCAGGGACTGGGCACTGCTTATCATTCTGAAATAGATGGACAAACCAAAAGGGTGAACCAGATCCTAGAACAGTACTTACGGTGCTACACTATCCATCAGCAGAATGACTGAGGCACCCTACTGCCTTCTACAGACATGACATACAACAACAGCATCCACCAAACACAAGACATGCCCCTTTCAAAACTGTATATGGCCAAACTTTAAAGCATTTCCCACCATTTGAGGTCATCCAGACTGATCCTATTCGAATGACCGCCTGGCCTGTTAAAGTTAAAATGGCATGGTCCACCAGTATCTACACTCTGGAACATGCAAAAACCAACTATAAAAAATATACTGACCAAAAAAGGGGATAAAAGGTGGAACATTCAACCAGTGAGCAAGGTCTCTTTATCCACCAAATTTCTGAAATGCCTTCAAAAGGAGTTACAACCCAGATAAGGGGCCTTTCAAAGTACAACAATTAATCAATGATGTCACAGCACAGCTGGATCCCCCTCTCCAAAAAACAAAAAACAAAACTATAAACAAATTCATCCTGTGTTTTATTTCAGCCTGTTGAAACCTGCAGCAATATCAGGGAATTGGAGACTGAAAGACAAACTGCTCCCCCCACCACTCATGGTGGAACAAGATCAACATTTTGAAATCACTGACATTCTGGATTCCAGGAACAAACAATGAAAACGGGCAATGAAAACACTTGCCTGCAAGTGAAAGGGGACTAGATGGATTTCCACCATATAAGGGCACCTCATTCAATTAAAAAATTCCATGTAGCATACTTTCATAACCCAGGGTAGGGGAATTTGAGGAGAGGAGAATGTTAGGAGGCTCAGCTTCTCCCATGGTATTAAAAAGAAAACCCGTTTGCTTTAGCTAGCCAGTAGGAATAGATTGTGCAATGGCAACAATGTAACTAATGCTAATAGCCACTTGCAGCAATGAATTGCAAATCTATTGGCTTGTAAAAATGTATTGAAACCCAATTACTGTATGTATCTGAGAATGGGATCAAAGGCTTCCAGGTGTCCAGAGAAGTGACCAAGGGCATCTGGCCAGGGGAGGTGGAAAATGAAGGGAATGGAAAGTACGATTCCAGGGAGGCACTGTGAGAGTAACCAGCAGGGCCAGATAAGAACAAGGGAAGTGTTTAGGTACTTTAATTCAAGATAAAAAGTAAGTGAACATCTTAAACCACCTGAGAAACTTAGAGGGATAAGGGATGAAGTTTGCAAACTGGACAAGCTCGATTGAGAGGTCTGCTGTCTTCCTGGGGCTAGGATCAACCACATAACAGAGAAGCTAAGCAGGCTGCTCAAACCCACTGACCATAAGCCCCTCCTTTGGGTTCATTTCAGAACCAATGACACTGCGAGGAGCAGCTTTTACCACATTGCAAAGGACTATGAGCTTATGGGGACGAAGCTTAAGGACCTTGGTGCGCAGGTGGTCATTTCTTCTCTCCTCCCTGTTCAAGGATATGGCGCATGTAGGGAAAGGACAATAGCAGAGGTCAACAACTGGCTCCACACATGGTGCCGCCGGCAACGGTTTGGGTTTTTGGAACATGGCCTGAATTTCCATGAACGTGGGCTTCTGGCGAGGGATGGGCTGCACCTCACAAAACTTGGCAGGAATGTTTTTGCAAACAGTCTCTCAAGGAGGATTAAGAGGTCTTTAAACTATGTTCCACTGGGGAGGGAGGCAATATTATTCAGGGCAGGGACTTGGCAAGCGCAGGGGGGAAAGGCCCAAATGATACTGGACAAGTAGTACAAAAGGCCAGTGGCGGGAGGAGTAGAGACAATAGTACAGGACTTGCAGGAAGGCCCCGGGGACTTAAGTGTCTCTATACTAATGCACGGAGTATGGGAAACATGCAGGATGAACTTGAACTCCCAGTACAACAAAATAAATACAGTTTGATAGGCATCACTGAGACCTGGTGGAATGAGTCTCATGATTGGAAAATAGGAATAGAGGGGTATAGCCTATTTTGTAAAAATAGACCAAACAAGAAAGGAGGAGGAGCAGCCTTGTATGTCAAGGGTGTTTTCACCTGTGTAGAGATCCATGACTTAAACCCAGTAAGCCAGGTCGAGAGCATATGGGTAAGAATTAAGGGAGCGAGAAACAATAGGGATATTCTGGTAGGGGTTTACTACAGACCTCCAACCCAAGCTAAGGACTTTGATGACACCTTCCTCAACCAAATGACTGCACATTCAAGGAGCAAAGATACAGTAATAATAGGAGATTTCAATTACCCGGATATGTGCTGGCAGTCAAACTATGCCAAGACAGCAAGGTCCAGCAAGTTTCTTGCTTGTCTTGCAGACAACTTCATGGTCCAGAAGGTGGAAGAGGCCACAAGGGGATCAAATATTCTGGATCTGATTCTGACCAACAGGGATGACCTTGTTAATGAGGTAGAAGTGGTTGGTTCTTTAGGGGGGAGTGACCATGCCCTATTGGAATTTGGCATTCAGTGGGAAAGAGAAGATAAGTGTAGCCAGACACTCATCTTTGATTTTACAAAAGCGGACTTCTGTAAACTTAGGGAGATGCTGGCTGGAATTCCGTGGTCAAGAATAGTGAAAGGGAAAGGAGTTCGGGAGGCATGGGAGTTCCTTAAAAGGGAGATACTAAAGGCACAGTCTAAAACTGTACCAATAAGGAGGAAAAATGGAAGGCATCTGAAGAAACCAGAATGGTTGACTAAAGAACTCTCAGCTGAGCTAAGTGTTAAGAGAAACATGTATAGGAAATGGAAGAAGGGGGGAAAACCCCCAAAGAAGAATTTAAGCAAGTGGCCCGGAGATGTAGGGAGGAGGTCAGAAAGGCTAAAGCACAGAACGAACTTAGGTTGGCCAGAGACATTAAAAACAATGAAAAGGGCTTTTTTAAATACGTCCACAGCAAAAGGAAAAAGAAGGAGACGATAGGGTCACTTCACAGAGAAGATGATGAATTATGCACAAGGGGAAGAGAAAAGGCAGAACTACTTAACACTTTCTTTGTCTCAGTTTTTTCCCAGAAGGATACAAGCACTCAACCTGGCGGTTGGGGAGCAGGTGAGGAAGCAGGGGAAATGAGGCACATAACAGGTAGAGAGGTGGTACAGGAATACCTGGCCACACTGGATGAATTCAAATCTCCAGGGCCAGATGAATTGCATCCTAGGATATTAAAAGAGCTGGCAGAGGTCATTTCGGAACCACTTGCTATAATCTTGGAGAAATCTTGGAGGACAGGAGAAGTTCCAGCAGACTGGAAGACAGCAAATGTTGTCCCCATCTTCAAGAAGGGAAAAAAAGAGGACCCAAATAATTATCACCCAGTCAGCCTGACATCAGTACCCGGAAAGATCCTGGAGCAGATCATTAAGCAGTCAGTTGCTAATCACTTAGAAAGCAAGGCGGTAATCACGAGAAGTCAACATGGATTTCTCAAAAGTAAGTCATGCCAGACTAATCTTACCTCTTTTTATGATAGAGTTACTAGCTTGATAGATGAAGGGAATGCTGTGGATGTAGCATATCTCGATTTCAGTAAGGCCTTTGACAAAATTCCCCATGACATTCTTGCAAAGAAGCCAGTAAAATGTGGGCTGGACAGGGCTACTGTTAGTTGGATTTGTAAGTGGTTGATCGACCGAACACAAAGGGTGATCACGAATGGCTGCTTCTCATCCTGGAAAGAAGTGACTAGTGGGGTGCCACAGGGTTCTGTCCTGGCCCAGTGCTGTTCAATATCTTCATCAACGACTTGGATGAAGGAATAGAGGGCATGCTCATCAAATTTGCAGATGACACCAAATTGGGAGGGGTTGCTAATACGCCAGAGGACAGGATCAAAATTCAAAATGACCTGGATAGATTGGAGAGCTGGGCCAAGGCTAACAAAATGAAATTCAACAGAGAGAAGTGTAAGGTCCTACACTTAGGTAGAAAAAATGGAATACAGAAATATAGGATGGGAGACACGTGGCTGGATAGCAGTACATGTGAAAGGGATCTAGGAGTCTTCATAGACCACAAGCTGAACATGAGTCAGCAGTGTGATGCGGCAGCCAAGAAAGCCAATGCAATTCTCGGCTGCATCAATAGGAGTATGGTGTCTAGATCGAGGGAGGTACTGGTACCACTCTATTCTGCTTTGGTTAGACCTCATCTTGAATACTGTGTCCAGTTCTGGGCACCCCAATTCAAGAAGGACATGGTCAAGCTGGAGCAAGTCCAGAGGAGGGTGACCAAAATGGTGAGAGGCCTGGAAGACATGCCCTATGAGGATAGACTTAGAGAGCTGGGGATGTTTAGTCTGCAGAAGAGAAGGTTAAGAGGGGACATGATAACCATGTTTAAATATTTGAAGGGATGCCATGTAGAGGAAGGAGAGGGCTTGTTTTCTGCTGCTCTAGAGACCAGGACAAGGAGCAATGGATTTAAGCTGCAGGAAGGGAGATTCCACCTGAGCCTCAGGAAGAGAACTTCCTGACGGTCAGGGCTGTCCGGTAGTGGAATATGCTGCCTCGGGGTGTAGTGGAGTCTCCTTCCTTGGAGGTTTTTAAGCAGAGGCTAGATGGCCCTCTGTCGGGAGTGCTTTGAGGGTGTTCCTGCATAGCAGGGGGTTGGACCGGATGGCCCGTGTGGTCTCTACATTTCTATGATTCTATGATTCTATGAAATGACATTTATGATCCTTACCAATCCATACTGTTTGCACTCAAATTTGTATACTCAATTATATAACCTTTTTGCTAACTGGTGTACCTCAGTCCTCACAACTTATATCAAAATGCTATGTTGCATTTGCTACCTCAGTAAAAACACTGTGTGTTTTTTCAAAATCAGGTTACCACTACATGATATAAGCTGAACATGAGGCAGCAGTGTGATGTGGCAGTTAAAAATGCCAATGCAATTCTGAGCTGCATCAATGGTAGTATAATGTCTAGGTCAAAGGAAGTGATAGTGCCATTCTATTTCACTATGGTCAGATCCCACGTGGATTACTGTGTTCAGCTCTGGGAAACAAGAGTTCAAAAAGGATATTGACATGTTTAAATGTGTCCAAATGAGAGTGACCAAAATGATAGAAGGCCTAGAAACCATTGCCCTATGAGGAGCAGCTTAGGGCACCAGGTACATTTAGCCTAGAGAAGAGAAGGTTAAGAAGCAACATGATAGCTATGTTTAAATATTTGAAGAGTTGTCATATGGAAGGTGGAACAAGCCTCTTTTCTGCTGTTCCCAAGACTAGGACATGGAGCAATGACTTCAAACTTCAGGAAAAGAAATTCCATCTAAGCATTAGGAAGAATTTCCTGATGGTAAGAGCACTTCAACAGTGGAATACACTGCCTTAAAGTGTGGTGGATTCTTCTTCTTTGGAGGTTTTTAAACAGATGTTGGATGGCCATCTGTCGGGAATGCTTTGATGATGTATTCCTGTATGGTGGCTTGTTGAATACGATGGCCCTTGTGGTCTCTTCCAACTCTATGAGTTTATGAAAATGAAAGTGTCAAGAAGTGTTTTGGGAGAGGCAGGAAATATGTCTTTGCCCCAAGGATGAAAAGAAGGAAAACAAATGCAGGCCTGGAAACCATCTGAACAGGTAGGGTGATGTTAAATTTATGATCCCTTCCAATCACATCTTTGTAAGCCTAAAATTTGTATGTACGGGTACAAAACCTGAGAACCATGTATGCTTTAGTCTCAGCAGCTTTGAAGAAGTGTTCTGTCTTGCTTGCTTTGCCACAAATAAACACTATGGTCTACCTCAGAGTGAAGTTTGTGGATTGTGAGTTATGCAGGGCATGACAGTTGGTGGTTGGAAAGGAAAGAGAAATGGATCTGAGAGACAAATGGAACTGAGAAGCCTCTTTCAACCTGACAGTTCCCGGATGTGTTGGACTCACACAATTCCCAGGTAATAATCCCCTTAGGATGTTTATGATCCAACCAGGAAAAAAAATCTAACTTTTTAAGAGGCAGTAACAAAAAGTGGTCTCCTAAGGTCAACAGTTACAATCTCCATGCCATTCTTTATAAATCCCATGCCTGGCTCCACAGCAACATCTTTATCAGGAAATTAATTAACAATAAGGCAACCTATTTCAACTATTAGTGTTCATGGTAATGAATTCATTTTCTAATATGTAATTTTAACATTATCAAACTAATTTTCAAATCCAGTGTTCCACCATTTGGTTGTACCTCAAGGTTACAAGAAAGAATAGATCACAGATTGTCCTGCTGAGGAGAGGGACACAGCTGGACTTAATACTCAAGGACTTTTGTCAAGTGTGGTAGACTCAGTTCAATGATTCCAATGTGAGTTTGGATGCCTGCTTGTCATCAAATGAAAAAGAGCTCTTTTCTCCCTTCCCTTTTTGGCTGGACAAAGGCATCTGAATGGATACCTCTATATTGGTCATTTTAGTCAGACGGACAAATTGTGTGGGCTCAGGGTATGATGAGGGCACCATCCGTTGCAGGACCTTCCTGCCAAAAGCTGCCTCATACATGATGAAGTTATTTGAGGAATTCAATGTACCAGCCCTTTAGATCTCAATTAGTGAGATGTTATAATGCTTTAAATCAGAGATGGAGGGAATCACATGGCTCTCCAGATGTTGTTGAATTGCAAATCCCAGCATTCCTCACCACTGGTTACAGCTGCCATGAGTTGCAGTCAAACAATATCTGTATGAATCTCACCCCTGCAAAACTGACTATAGGAAGCACCTGATTTTTTTTCTCACAGCCTTTTAATTATACCATTAACATAAGATGAATATACAGAATAATAGGCCAAGAACTGGGTGCCTGGAACACGTCAATTTTCCAAAGCAATTTGAAGGAAGGCCAAAACTCCCTGTTGTCTTCATTTGTCATTCTTTGGCAGTTGTTTCATAAATGCAGCTGGTTGATTCTAGTCTCATGTCATAGCTAGGAAGGTCACCACTGCATCTCTTAAATACTCTTCACACCCTGAAGATCTTTGGGTACCCATGATGTAAAGGAGGAACCATCCTGAATCTTGATGAACAAACAAAAATTGTATGTGCTGATCTTAGAATATGGAGACAGATGTTGTAATCCTCACCATATGGACTGACAAATAAAAAGTGAACAGAACCATCTGGATTTAGTCTTTGCCTCTTTGAAGAACAGTGGGAAATGAGCTAACTGTAAATCTATGGAATACATAAAATAAAGGCAATTGTTTCATTCTAGTTAGCATGGTGGCATAATGAGATAACAATGATGGCTGGAAATCTGCTTTGGAAAAAAAAATAAAGCACACCAGAATAAAGTATACAGAAAATAGCAGAGGCACAAAGAATTGACTTAGGATGTTCCACCATGAACCACTCTATAGCTGTGTTCTGGAAAAGAATACCACAGAGGTGGAAAATACGATTTACAGTCAATTCACACATTAAATTTTATTTGTAGAATAAACACATGTTATGTGTATACCTTAAAGCATGAAATATGAACATAGTCAAAGCAAATACTACATTTTGTGCAATGTATGAAACATCTCTTGCAACGCAAAAGGAAGAATAGGAATTAAGTACTTTACTAGATAATAAGAATGAAGCAATGAATCATAACTGAAACAAACTACAGATCCTAATGGTCTCACCTGATGTGGAGACCAGCGGTGCAGGTTGTTCACTGTGGATACTAGAACAGTTAATCTTTGAAGGACCCATCAGGAATGCAGGAGGCTGATCATGCATATTCTCAGGTAGCTGGGGCTCAGATAGAAATGCTGCACTAAAAGTAAAGTTAAATGTCATGATAAACATAAGGAGTGAAATGGAGGCAAAATAAGAATCTTCTACCCTGCTTCACTTTTAATTTCCTTGTATACAGGGGAAAAGTTCCTGCTACTCACTTTACAAAGGGAATATTTGAATTATTCTAATGCAAGAATATTCTCTTTCACTCATTTGCATGACATTAAATCTGCATGGTTTGATGTTCTTAGAGTGAGCAATCTTTGCATGCTGTTCATCTGCAGATTTTCTGTTTGATCATACTCTTTCTCCTTCTTTATCACTCTAACCAGCAGCTGTTCCCACTCCCCTGCCCCCATCTTCATCAGAGCTATGGCCTGTAAGCATAGGTATTTTAAATGTTTTACAATGAAAACAGCTTATTTCTTTCTCTACTAGACCATGTGTTGGAGAAGTGGGTGGGTATGGGACTGACTGTTGTTCAACTTCTGCCTTAACAACTTGATTACTCTGCTTGAGAGATCTACTGTTATCATATTTTCTAAGAGACAAAGAAAGAGATAATACAATTGCTTTCTCAACTTGTCTCTTCTATTCAGAAATGCCAAACTGAGTCAGCTGTTTTTGTAATTTTGGAACACTGAAACACTGGAGACCCATATCATCTTTTGAGGAAAAGGGTACATTTTTCTCTTCTAAAACCAGATCAAAAGCTGTTGGTGCAACTGAAATAGAAAGCATACAGCTCTGCCCACCTCAGGAATGGCAGGATCATTCAGAAGTATAGCACCAGCCAATTCCAGCCACCATCACCAATGTAAGCAGCAGAAAGCCCTTCATTTCAATATAGGATAAAATGTTTCTCCTTGTCAGAGGTGGTTCAGCAATACTTTAAATGAAAACAGAAAACTAGCAGAAGAGAAATCAGACTGCTTCATGAAGAACTGGGCATAAGAAAAGAACACAAGATCTCACACCCATGAGAAATGATAAAGAAATGATACAGGAACAAGATCATTCCTATAACATTGGTAAATCCTTCCCAAAATGCCTTCTAGGGTGTCATGGTAATCAGTTTAGGGGATGAAGGTATAAAAGCAATTATTACTACATCAGTAACAGTTACTTTTGAAAGATTTTTTTTTAAAAAAATCAGAAATAAATTTTGGAGAGAAGATCTAACACAAGGCTGGGAAACTTGTGGCCCTTCAAATATGGCAGGATAACAGTTCCAACCTGCCTTAGACAGCAATCCAAAGGTGAGAAATAATGGGGACTGTCATTCAAAGGCATTTGAAGAGCCATGCAAACACTACCCAAGACCAAGAAAATCTATAATTATACTTGGTAAAACTCATAGATGGTGAAAAGTAAATGCTATTATCTTTCACTCTTCTTTCCAATCCAAAACTTCTTCTATTATGTGAACACCTATGCCCTTTAGTTTGTATCTTTTGAACTTACAGAAATATTCACTTTATTTTTTAAAAAAATTCCTTAAATAGAAGAGGAAACCAAACATTTCTCTGGAAAAGTCCTGTGTGGATACATAAAATATATAGCCCTAGCTACAGAGCCTCTTTTTTAAAAAAAAATTAAAGGGGAAAGTTAAAAGCCTTCCATTTTTTGTAAGCCAAGATTAAAAAAAATAGAAAACAGGAAGTGCTTGAATCAAAACACAGATACAAATGCTTGACTTTTGAGGGTATTGAGGAATCCATTAAGATTTGCCAAAATAACATAACTATTGTATTTCACACTCTGCATTTTAGAAATCAAAGGTACTTGTCCGTGTAAAAGACAAGTAAAGACTAACTATCTGAATTCTGCTTCCAGATTATTAGCTGGCAAAACAATCAAAAAGATAAGAAAGCAATATTTCAGAAAAAAAACAGGTAAGGAAAAAATTATTTAGTGAGATTCAAAAAATGAGGAATCATCTGTTAATACATGAGAAAAATAGATTTCTTACCTGTAACTGCGGTTCTCTGAGTAGTCATCTGTGCCCTCACACAATGGATTTGCACTCACGCAGAAGCTACCATGGAATATTCCAGAGCTTAGCAGCTTGGCAGGAAGTGCCACCTCTCCTGTGTACTGCATATGTCTAAGCCTGCCAAGCTACCTTCCCTTTCAGTTTCGAGTCTGCCATGCAGGGACCTGAGAAGAGAGGAGGCAGGGCAGGATTCTGTGAAGGTACAGATGACCACTCTTCAAAGAACCACAGTTACAGGTCATCATGGCCTCTGTGCTTCACGCAGTGGATAATTAAAGAGCTTACCTGAGGAAAGAGGGTCTGGTCACTGCAAGACTGAAGACAGAACAGCCCTGCTGAAGCAAGCATCCTTCCCGGCCCTGCAATCAAGGTGGTAGTGGTGGATGAAAGTGGATGGTTGAGACCAGGTGGCAGCATGGCAAAGGTCCTGAAGAGAGAGACCATGGAGGGCAGCCACAGAAGAAGGGACTACTCTAATGGAGTGAATCCAGAGGATGTCAGGGATTAGGTATTTTGCCACTTGACAAGCAATGCAAGGCGGATGGTCTCAACTACCCATTTGGAAATACATTAAGAGGATACTTTCTCGTCTTTTTCTCTGCCTCCATAGCAGATGAAGAGAGAAGGAGAGCAAGGATAGGTAACCAATCTCTGTTTCTAGAAAACCAGGGTGCAGCGAACATCCAAGGTATAGAGGGACCTTTCTAGTGGTGTGGATGGATCAGGGAAGAAAATAGGCAAGATGATGTCTTGAGATAAATGGAACTCAGAGACTACCTTTGGAAGGAAGGAGATATCCAGGTGAAGAACCCCATTCTCCCTGTGAAAGACAAGGAAGGGTTCATCTATACGAAAGGTGACAAGTTCAGAAGAACGATGGGCTGACATGACGGTGACAAGGAAGACCATTTCGAGGGTGAGAAGTCTCTCACTGACTGTGACTAAGGATTTGAAGGGGTGGTGTAGAAACTGAGATATAACAAGTGACAGTGACCAGGGGGTGGTTGGCAGAGTTATTGGAGGATATAAATACTGGTTATACCTAAGGAACCTCTTAACAGTAGGATTGGTAAAATGGTCTCATTGGAATCAGCAGGAGGTTGGTGGGCAATGATGGCAGCCAGCCAGACCTTCAGAGAGGAGAAGGCGAGGCCTTAGTTCCTTAGTGCATGGAGAAAGTGAGAGAGGCTGTCATGACCTGCCTCAGAGACCCTGTCAGTGAGGAGGAGGATTCCGAGTCCGAGGTAGAAGCTTCCCCACAGGCAGGAGCTTCCCAAGAAGCTTCCCCAGAAGTAGAAGATAATAGACAACAACAACAGGGGCCTGAGCAAGGGGAACAAAGAGGGGATGAGATAATAAATACTTATCCTGCAAGAGAGATGCCGGCAGAGGGAGGGGCTGTGCCACTCAGCGCATTTAAGTAGCAAACGAGCCATAATGAAGGAACACCTGTGGCAACAACATCAATAGATAAGAGGGTTTCAGGTGGCCCTTCCTTCTAGGGTCAGCAATTGGTCTCTTTGTTTGTGAAACCCTATGCTCTTCTCTTGCATCTGGACTACCTGGAAACTTTGCCTGTTTTGACTATGAGACTATGAATTGGACTCATCCTTTGGATTTGTTTGTATCAGCTCTGTTTAGGACATTCTCTGGCTCTTGCTGTGTGAGTAAAAACCACACTGCTGTTTGTGATTAATTGCTAGCTCTGTCTGGGACATGACAGAGGCTGGGGAGGAAGATTCAGCACAAGTAGCTGCAAAGTCAGAGAATCTCCTCTATTTATACTGGTAGGACGTCTTGGTCGAGGGTTTATGGGAAGCCTGAAGGACTGCTTGAAGTGTGGGAGAAGTCCCATGGTTATGCCCCATGTGGTGAGGCGGAGAAAGGGAATGTCTGGATGTAGGACTTGACCCTTCAGGTGAGAGAGATCTCCTGTGAGTGGAAGATGGATGCAGTGACCCTGGGAGACAATGAGGCGTGGACCGAATCAAAACTGGTGAGGCCAATATAGTGTAATGAGAATGGCATTGGAGTGGTCTGTGGCTATCTTGGCTACCACCCTGGATAGGAATGAAAAGGGGTGAAATATGTATAGGTGACAGACAGTCCACTCAAAAAGGAAGACATTGCTAAGAGATCCCTTGGATATCCCTGCCCTGGAGCAGAAATGACAACAAAGACCGACAATGATCCGCCAGCAGTGCCGGGCCACCAGATGGGATATTTCTGCTCATGAATTAGATCTTATGGATGAATTCCTGGCCAGAGAGGAGGAGATGGACAGAAAAGATGAGGAAATATTACAGCTCAAAGCTCTTTCACAAGACATGAGAACGATGGGACCACGAATGGGCAGAACCCTGGCCAGAGACCAACGTGCTCCAGATGCAGAGCCTCCAGCACCTCCCGGACAAATCCTGCAACCACCCCCAGCTCCAGCAGCGCCAAGAACATTAGGTGAGCTTAAAGCCTCATTTAATGGGAGTGGCGAGAAGCTATCTTTTTTTCTAAACATGGCTTCCAACTACATGATTGATTATGGACACTTGTTTCCCAACGATGCCACTCAGATTAGGTACATCAACCAGCACCTCAAAGGGGAAGCGGCTGATTGGGTGGCTCAGCTTTACGACTCTTGCTCACCAGAGACGGGGGACCTGCAACTCTTCATGAATCAACTGAGGGAACGCTTCAAAGACCTCACCTCCAAGGCCAGATACCAACTGAAAAAACTGAGACAAGGGAAAAATGATGTCGGAGAGTACTCCAGGGAGTTTAGAAGACTGGCTGTGAAGGTCCCTGCTTGGAGTGAGGAAGTGTTGAAAGAATTTTACAGGGATGGCTTGAACCCCGTTATTCTGCATGGTTGCTTGAACCAAGGGGATCTTAACAGCCTGCTAGGCTGGATAAAACTGGCCACTGAGGTGGAGGAAATATTGCAATCAGTACAACTGACACGCCAAAGGCAGGCCCAAGAAACTGGGTTTCGTAAACCCACACCACGCAAGTCCACCTTTTTGAGCAGTGGGGAGAGAAGCAGATGTCTGCGAGAAGGGAGCTGCTTCATTTGTGGGAAAAGAGGTCACATTGCCAGCGATTGCCCTGAAAATAAAGGATCTGCTGAAACAAAGGCGACACCACCCAGCACCAAGATTACTCCACGCAAACCTGCAAACCCAAAGCCAACTAACAAGCCCAACAATAAGGGGACAGCTGCTGGAACCTGCCAGAAATCTGCCTCACACCTCCTCAGATTCAGACAGCGAATGTGACGAGTGGACCTCTGCCGGCTTAGCCGATGTGAGTAATTGTAAATCTAACCATGCGTTTACGACAGTGTCTTTAGTGGGGAAGGATGGTAAGATACAAATTTGCAGGGGACTGACTGACTCGGGCTGCTCTAAAAGTTTATTACACCCTGCTTTGGCTCGTGAGCTAGTGGTAGAATTCCAACCCCTGCGAAAAGCCATCAAACTAACCCAAATGGACGGCAGTCCAATGGCAGGAGGACCAGTAAAACAAATTACTCCTCCCATCCCCATTCGAGTGGGCAATTATGGGGGCAAAATGTGCTTTTTGGTGCCTACTTCTGTGCATTTTAAAAATGTTCTCGGAATTGACTGGCTCCATAAACATAATCCTGATATTGACTGGACTACTGGGGCATTAAGAGGGGCTGAGAAAACAGACCTGAAGCCCAAAGAAAACACTCGTCTCCCAACAATTTCATTAACCCCTGAAGAGCTACTTAAGATCCCTTCACACTACCATGATTTGCAAAAGGCATTTCAGGAGAAGGAAGTTGACAAATTGCCCCCTCACAGGGAGTTTGACTGTAAACTGAAATTGACTGATGGTACAAAGCTCCCCAAACTAAAAATTTATCCTATGAACCATCAGGAACTGGCTGCTCTAAAGAAATTTTTGATCAAAAACTTAGCAGTGCCTATCATCCACAGACTGATGGGCAAACTGAACGTGTTAACTAGTCTCTTGAACAAAATTTATGCTGCTTTGTGAATTCCAACCAGTCCAATTGGTCCTCTCTTCTCCCTTTTGCTGAATTTGCCTTTAATTCTGCTCTCCATTCTTCAACTGGCAAAGCCCTTTTTGGAATTGTTTTCGGCACTAACCCGAGGCCATTCCCTCCTCTCCCTGTCTCCGTCCCAGACTCTCCGCCCCCCCACCTCCTGGCTTACATCTGCCTCTTCGGTATGGAACTCTGTTACTGACTCCCTCAAATCTGCTAAAGCCTCCGACAAACGTTTTGCAGACAAGAAGCGCCTTCCTAACCCTGTTTACAATCCTGGTGATTTAGTGTACTTGTCATCCAAAAACATTTTTTCTGCTGCTCCTTCTAAAATGCTCTCCCCTAAATTTCTTGGTCCCTTTCCTGTGAAACGTGCTGTCAGTGATGTAACTTTTGAACTGTTATTACTGTCTTCTCTTAAAGGTGTCCACCCTGTTTTTCATTCCAGTCTACTCAAACGGGCTCCTTTGAGTTCCTCTTTGCCTCCGGAAGCCGTTTCTCCTGCTGCATCGCCTCCAGGACCGTGACCTCCTCGTCGTTCCTCCTCCCTGTTTTTGTATTTTCCATGTTTCCCATTTTCTCTTCCATTTTTCCCTCACCCTTTCCCTTCATTTCCCTTGACTGTTATGTTTTTTGGGGCAGGCAGGATGTCGGGGTTGTCCTCCACTGTAGGTGTGGGGAGGCATACGGGATGGGATTTGTAGTACTAGAGGCCTAAAGTTCATGTAGCTGGCCTGCCTGCTGTAGATGTTAATTGCTCTTGCATTCCTTTGCCACTGTTCCCAAAACATCCCAGCTTCAAAAAGATAGTAACTTGGCAACCACCCTTAATTAGGAGCTACAAGGTCAACCTTACTGAATTTTTGTGGAAGGAGTGAACTGTTATATTTTTCTGCCTGTGAGAATTTACTCAGTCTAATCTCTGAAGTCTGTTGTGCTGTTCAAGCTCTGCAATAAATCTTGCTTTTCACGTGTTTGTTTTGTGTGTGAAAAATTTGGCCCCCTTTAAACCCTCCAGTCCTACAACCTTTGCCATACAGAGTATGATATCAGAGAAATGGTAGATGTCCTCCAGAAGAACATCCAGCTCAGATGGTAGGACAGTTGTCTGTGGAGATGGAGTAGCTGGGTGGCCCGGGGTCTTCAGAAGTGTCATCTGAGTTCTCATAGTTGCCAGGGGGACGAGGCTTGGGATGATGGAGAGGCCTGGTGATTTGAGTCTAGGACTTGGCAGCCCACCAAACTTCCTCAGCTGCTTAATTAGCAAAGAACCTGCAGGCTGAAGAAAACACTCAGTAAAATACAACAATGGTCCAGAAAGAGAACAGAACAAAAGCCAAACCGAAAAATCCAAGCAAAGGTCCAAGGTCCAAAGCACACAGGTAGAGAATGTAACAATCACCATGGCTGTCACCACCAATAGTGTCAGCAGTTTCCAGCTACCTTCTAAGGTTGAGGCCCCCTATTATAAAGCCTCAGCATCTTGGCCAGCTGTGTCCAATTTAATGAGCCCTCCACATATAAGCACTGCCCAAGGCCTGGGCTCTCTCTTTACCTCCTGCCTGGCTGCCTTAAGTATTTTCTTTTCATGTTTCTGGGTGTGGTTGCTGAGAACCCATTTTTTGGCTCCTGGGAGTCTGTGTCCTGGGGCAAGGGTATGACAATGAGGGTCAGAATGGTGTGGTGGACCAGAAGGGAACCATTTTACTATTGCGGGTTAAAGCAGTGACAAGAGAAGGAGAAAGAAGTCTCAGTACCGAGGTGGTTGGAGATGAGGGCAGAGGGTGTGAGATTGTGGCTGTAGTCCATAGAGGAGGATAGTCCACCATGGACTACAATGGGTGCCAATGGAGAGATTCAGACGAGGTGGAACCAGAGGTGGAGGGTAGGCCTCTGTCACCCTGCGCTGATTGTCAGGAACAGATTCACTCACAAACAGTTCAATAAACTAGAAGTAGTTTTATTGAAAGCAAGCGGTGATGCTGTCTTCAAACTTTAAAGATCGCAAATTAAATTTGTTTCCCGCACTTTACATTTAAACGTTTAACTTCACAGACCCAACCATCAAAGCCTTGGTGGCCAAAAATTTTAATGGGTCTTATCTGAGCTACTTATTCCTGGGAAACCCTAGCCGGAAGGAATGTTCTTCATGTGTAAATCCTAATAGATAGCTAAAACCCTTCTGATGATCCCTTGCTATGCTAATCTAAACAATAAACACATACTCCCCAACCTGCCACCGTTAAAAAAAAAGAAAATAAAAAACAAAATAAAATAAGAGAGAAAAAGAACACAACTTGGAAAAATACAGATGTACATATAAAATCAAACGAAATACTGGCAGGATTATATTTCAACAACAGTGCCATGAAACGTCAATCGGGCGGCGTAGAACATAAAGTCTCCGAAGAAGGCGGCAAGTGGGCTTTCTTCAACAAATTGGAATGAAACACAGGATGAACAGCTTTAAGGGAGGAAGGAAGATCCAATTCAAAAGATACATCATTAAACACGTTTCACGGAGAAGGGTCCTAGGAAACGGGGAGCAAGTTTTTTAGACAGGGAAGGCAGCGAAATGTTTTTGGAGGACAGATAAACCAGATCACCGGGCTTTTGTTGGGTTTCAGCGAAATGTTTGTAATCAACTTTAGCAGATGCGAGAGCGCGGGAGACAGACTGCCAAGTGGTGGAAAATTTGGAGCCCCCAAGCTTCAACAGAAGGGGGGTAGGGGGGAGGGAGGGTAAAAGGGGAAAGGAAAAGGGGGAAGGGGAGAAACCCATAAACAATTTCAAAAGGAGGCAGTCCAGTTGAGGAATGAACTGCAGAGTTGATCACAAATTCGGCGAACGGGAGCAGCGAAACCCAATCAGTCTGGTTCCCTAAACAAAACACCTGAGAAACTGTTCAAGGGATCTACTGACCTGCTCCGACTGCCCATCTGTCGGGGGGTGATAAGCACTACTAGTTTCTGCATGACCCCCAGGGTCCTTAACAAACAAGTCCAAAACTTGGAAGTGAAAACTGGGTCCCTGTCAGAAATAATTGCAGTAGGCAATCCGTGAATTTCCAAATGTTAGCGACGAATAACTCAGCAAGCTTCTCCGCAGTGGGCACCTGTTTCAGAGGCACAAAGTGGCATTGCTTGGAAAAATGGTCAGTGATGACCCAGACAGCATGAAACCCTTGCAAAAGAGGGGAGACCCACGATGAAACCCCAAAGCAATTACGGACCAAGGGGTAGAAGGAACAGGCAAAGGTTGCAGCAGCCCCTGGGGTTTTGTGGATGGCGATTTAGCAACATTGCAGGTGGCACACTGTTTAACATAAGTCTACACGGAGGAGTTAAGGGGCCCGGACCAGTATAGGCGACGAATCGCATGTAAGGTTTTTAAATACCCAAAATGTCCAGCGGATTTGGTATCATGATGACTGTGCAGGACGTTCTCAGGGGCACCCGGGGGGAACATAAATCTTGGTGCCATAAAAGGGCAGACTGTCAACCCAGACTATCTTGTCCTTGTTAGCCTGGAGCCAAGGATCGCCGTGTGCTGAGTGAACGATCACATCTCGAAGCGCGGAATCACACAGAGGCGAAGCAGAAAGTCTCGTTTTAGCAAACGCTCAAGTGGTCACTTGTGAAGCAAAGGAGGAGGCAGGAAACAGAGTCTGTGGAGAGGATTCCGTGGCGTTTGTTTCAAAGCATGGCAGACGAGAAAGAGGATCAGCCAACAGGTTAGAGCGGCCAGGCCTGAAAACAATTTTAAAACCCAAAACGCTGGAAAAACTCAGCCCACCGCGCCTGTTTAGGTGAGAGTTTCTTAGCGGACTGCAATGCTTGTAAATTCCTGTGATCAGCCCAAAAATTTCAAAGGGATCCCGGGCCCCCTTAAAGTAAATGATGCCAGGAAGACAGCGCTAAATGAATTGCCTTGGTTTCCCTTTTTCCCCAAAATAGGTCAATTACGTTGTTGGGGAGAAAATTTTCTCAAAATGAAGGCGAAAGGCTTAAATGCCCCCTCCAAAGTCATGCTGCAAAAGCACAGCCGCCATCGTGAAATTCGAAGCATCTGTCTGCACTAAAAATTTTTCTCCGCATCCGGGAAAAGTAGTAAAGGCTCAGAAGTGAATTTGGTTTTCCAGCATGTTGAAAGCAGCTTGACATTCCAGGGACCAGGGTTTTTATGTGGCTTGCCGGCAGGAGAGCCTTTATTTGCGAAGAGGTTCGTGAGCGGAAGGGCTATGGACGTGAAATCGTCAATGAAATTCTGATAAAAGTTCGCAAAGCCCAGAAACTGCTGGAGCTGCTTCACCGTTCGGGGGGTGGGCCATTGTAATATGGATTTAAAAATTTAAAAGGGATTTTTGGGGAAATTTACCTAAATTTCCTATAGCCCAAAAATCGAAAAAGCCTGAGTGTCAAATTGACATTTCGATAGATTAACCACGAGGTGGTTCTCAATCCGTTAAGCACCACACGCACCAAAGCTACATGAGCCTCCATGGAGTTGCATAAATCAATATTGTCCAGATAAATCAGAACCCCCTGGTACAATAAATATGAAAAAGAGAGTTCAAAAACATCTGGAAAAAGACGGACCCATTGTAATCCGAAAGAAAGGACAGTCCATTTAAAATTGCCAAAAGGAGTAGCAAAAATGGTCAACCACTCAGAGTCCGGGTCCATCCGTATTCTGTGAAAAACCTCTTTTAGATCAAGTTTGGTAAAATATTTCCCTTGGACCAGATGGTCCAACACAGTCCATATCAGTGGAATTGGGTAACAATTAGAAGAGATGGCTTGATTAATTGCAGCATAGTTTACCGCCAGTCTTGGATCGGGGTTGGGATCCTTTCTCTTCCTGAAAAAAAAGACTTTCCGTGGGAGCCGTAGAAGGCTTGATAAACCCACACTCCAAATTTTTTTTCAAACACTTTTTGAGAGCAAGGAGCTCCTGACGACTCATAGGGTAAATCTTGGGCCTAGGCAATTTGGCCCCCTCTATCAAGGTAAGCTTGCAGTCGATTCCATGTGCGGGGGGCAATTTGTCAGCCTCCTTTTCATGGAAAGCCTTTTTAAGTCCCGGTAGTGAGAAGGAATCCGTTGCAAATTTTCCCGGGACAGAGAAAGGGATGACTCCGCAGCAGTTATAGTGTCATCACTCCAGTCTATTTGGGGGTTATATCTGCGAAGCCCAAACCCCAAAACCAACTTAAACTGTACTTCTTTAGGAACCAGGAAACGCAGCCTGTGCTTGTTGTTACCCATTCGGAATGCTAACTCGGATATCTTGTCGATGACCCCTCCAACCATTGGCGTCCCATCCATTTGTGTTAGTTTTACGGAGCGCTTCAGAGGCTCATAAAGAAGATTTAGCTTCCTGGCCAATTTGGGGTGCAACAAACTCCTGGAGCACCCAGAGTCAATTAAAGCCCTATGTTCATGGAAAGTCCCATCTCCACCCGTAAACTTAACAGTTGCGAATAAATGGGGAACTTTACTAGTACTTACAGCGGTTTCCCCTGCGCTCCAAGCTTCGCAGCCAGCGTCAAGGTCCCCGTCTGTGTCATCGGATACAGATGACGCTGAAGATTCTCCTACTAGGTCAGGGCCCCCAGTTGCTGCTGCTGGGTTTCTGTCATTGTGTTTAGGAGACGATCTGCCAGCTGCGGTCTGACGTTTTTTGCCTCTAGCTTTAGGGTCCCAGCGTTCCCCCATGGGGCCTGTCGGAGCTTGTTTCTCAGGACAGCTGTTGGGAGGTGACCTGTCTTGCCACAGTTGAAACATGCACCTTGGCGAAATCATTGGGCCCGTTCTTCGTCGTTGCCCCGAAGGGGGGTGGCTGGGACGTCGTTTTGGAGTGCCCGGACTGTCGGACCAGCTGTATCATCAGAGTAATCCCTTCCACCTCAGTAGCCAGCTGGATCCAGCCCAACAAGGTTTGCGGGGTTTGCCTGCATTAAGCATCCGCGTAGAATCTCCGGAATTCAGACCATCTTTGTACAATTCAATAGAATTTCATCGTTCCACTGGGCTCTGGTGGCCAAGTTCCTGAATTTACAGGAATACATTCCCACATCGTTACTGCCTTTTTGCGTTTCAGTTGAAATCTAGTTTTCTCCAGCAGATGAGGGTCTTCAAAGCGTTCACGCAGGTGATTCATGAACAGCTGTAAATTTTCAGTTTCTGGGGAGCGGGGGTTAAAGTTTGTAAACCCCGTCCGCAGCCAAACCTTTTAATCTCTAACTAGGAATTGGATTGGGGGCCCCATCATCCTGAAACAGGTGGCCGTAGTCCATCATGAAATTATTGGCCATAGTCATAAGGAGAAACTTCTCCCCTTCCCATTGAAAAAACCCTTTTAAACCCCCCAAATTTCCCGCGTGGCGGGGGTGCCGGTCCTGGCTCGCCCAGTTGCTGAGGTGGTCCGAACGGGGTGCCGCTGGAGCAGCAGCTCGTGGTTCCCCGTCCTCGTGGTGGACGAAAGTTTATCTCGCGTAGCAGCGCTTTGAGTTCCAGCATCTCCTCACTTTGCTGCGGAAGCCCCATTTCCAAGTGAGTTATCTCTTCTAGAAGGGCTAGCTTAGTTGCTGAGGAATTTCCCCCCTTCCAGCGCACCTGCATTGCCTCTGGGACACACCCCCGGCCCCTTTTCTCTCCAGGCCCAAGTTTGGCCGCTTGCAGGAGTCTCGAAAGCCGCCATCAGACGTGTTTCAACCTCGGTGCTCCTGGGCACTTCGATCCCCGCAGCTCCGTCAGACCCTGCAGTTACACACTCTTCCTCAGTGCTCCCCTCGTCCACTTTTTGATGCATATTTGGGAGAAAACTTTGTAGGATTCGCGATCCTTCTTTTCAGGAACAGATTCACTCACAAACGGGTTCAATAAACTAAAAGTAGTTTTATTGAAAGCAGAGCGGTGATGCTGTCTTCAAACTTTAAAGATCAAAAAATGAGATTTGTTTCCTGCACTTTACATTTAAATGTTTAACTTTACAGACTGCGTGGCGGGGGTGCCGGTTTCCCCCAAAGCCTTGGCGGCCATAAATTACCATGAGTTTTTATCTATTTTACTTCTAATCTACTTATTCCTGGGAAACCCTAGCTGGAAAAAGGGAAAGTTCTTCATGTGTAAATCCTAGTAGATAGCTAACACCCTTCTGATGATCCCTTGCTATGCTAATCTAAAAAAAAAACACATATGTCTCCTGACACTGATGGTCTGTAGATCTTGATCAAGATTGCAAGATCAGGGGTCTGATGGTGGGGTTGGTGGGACCGAGGGGTGGTGGTGGGAGAAGAGATTGGGTTGGAGATCAGGACCTGGAATGACATCGATGTCTAGTTGGGGAGTGGGGGAGCAGTCGAGTTTGGCAAGTTCTGGGAAAAATTTCCCAGAAAAAGACACTCATGATGATGGTCTCAAAGATGGGGAAAAACTTGGGAAGATTGAGGAAACTCTTTTTTATAGATGTTCTTGTCAGGACTGATCAATATATCAGGTGGACTGAAAGCAGAATCTTTGTGTATGCCCTGGGGAAAGGGATGCTGAAGAGCCATGAAAAGAGGGTGAAAGTTTCCCCAAAAAAAGTGTTGATAATGTTGGTGAGATGCAGAGCGATGGTGGGGAATGGGGGAAAATTCGTCATGATCGGGCAGCCAGACTGTTGGGGCCAGGACTGGAAAATTTGGGAAGATGGAAAGCCAAAAAAACCAAGTGGTAGCTGTGATGTCTCAAAGGGAGCCCAGGAACATAAAGACCAGGATTGAGACCTCTGGGACTGAGATCGAGATGAGTAATATAAAAAAGAAACCCTGTGTTGTAGTCCCAACAAAGCAGTAGGAGCCCCCGGGGTTGAAAAGTGTGTCATTCAGAAGTGAGTTGTGTATGGGACTCAACCTGCGGAACAATCAGTACCAAGGCTAGTTCTGAGGGGGTAGGTTGTGTCAAGGTAGACAGAAGGGCACAGTCATCTGTTCAGAGGCAGCTGCTGTAGATCTAGAAGGAGGAGCATGGCCATGTTTGTCCTTTTTTCTTCTTCTTAGAAGTATCTGAGTGGCTGTCCAACTCCAGTGGATGTTTCCTGGAAGTCCTGTCCTTCTGTGGAGGTGGAGCCATTGACACCGAGGATGAAATCGAAGCAAGTAGGTGCAGGAGCAGCTGGTACTGCAAAGGAGGTGGTGTAGCTGTCGATACCAAGGTAGACATTGACAAAGCTGTTAGAGAGGTGGAGAATGGTATCGAGGTTGAAGATGCCATTGCTGAGGGCAACTGGAAAAGTTGAAGCCAGAGTCCTCAAAATAGCTTCAATACTGAGGTTGGTACCTGCTGAGATGGAGGTACTCAAAAGTTGTCATGATGAAAAGGTGGGGTCATTTTTTCATATGTGGTGGACCTGTAAGATAGCAAGGAAATTTTGGAAGGAAATGCATGATGAATCAAAGAATTTATAGTCTAAAATTTGAAACAAAGCCAGAGTTTTATTTGTTAAATATGCTAAGGCAACAAACAGAAATAAGATGTCACCAGAAGACATTGTTGATAACTGCTGCAAGATTGACATATGCACAATACTGGAAAGAAAGAAACTCTGTTGACATAAAAAAAAGGAAATTAAATGTTCTGGATATGGTAGAGATAGAAAAGTTAACATTTTCACTGAAAAATAAACCTATCCAGAACTTTGAAAGGGAATGGAGAGAAGTCTTGAATTGCATAAAGATATAATATAAGAAGAGGGAAAGGAATAAAGCAAGATTGTATATAATGCAAGGCAATAATGTAATAAGGTAATGTAACAAAGCAGCAATGTAACAATGTAAGATGCAACAATGTAAGGTTATCTTTTAAACAGAAACTATGTACAAATGGAATGTAAACAAGCAGACTCAACTGGAAAAAAGAAAAAAGCTTAGAAGTTGGGAAGGGGGGGTTATTTCCAATTTAAAATTTAATAAAAATATTTCAACACAAAAGACTGTTGTCGAAGTGATGAAGAGCAGGATATTTTGTGCTGCTTGTTGAAGCACTAGTAGAGATTGTTCCCAGCAGTAAGAAAGAAGACAGAAGCCCAGTTCTTCAAGATCTGTGATGTGAACTGTTTACAGATCTTGCAATGAGGAACATTGTGCTCTTCTCCAACACAGAAGAGACATTGTTTATAAGCGCTGGAGAGGGGAACTCTCCGGTTGCAGGTTCAACAGTGTCTAAACAAGGAGGTCATCGAAAAGAAGGGGAAAAAGAGGGAGAGAGAAACGCAAAGTACAGAGGGGGTGGAAAGTTAGCAAAATAGCTACGAAGCTCTGGAATAAATGCAAGGTGTGCCTAGGTTGGCAGATAAAAAGAAACTGGAAAGGAAGGTAGCTTGGCGGGCTTAGACATGCGCAGAATGCAGGGGGAGGTCTTCCCACCAAGCTACTAAGCTCTGAAATATTCCATGGTTGCTTCTATGCAGGCATGAACCCCCGTGTGAAGCACAGAGACTATGATGAAGAATGTTGTTTACCAGCTAGTTGGGTAGATATGAGTAAAACCAAATAAAGGTAGCAGGAAGCGAAAGCACAAAGCCAGACTTGGAATTTAAGGTTTCCTCCCTCAAACAGCAGTGTAAGAAGAAAAAGTTTCAAGTTATAACTGTTTGTGAAATAGATAAGCAACTCTTTTTGGGTAAGCTGAAACAACACAATGAATTGGAAATGCCATGAATTCTGAAAGTGTGTTAGTGCCTGCATGAGAAATTCATTGAGAGATGAAATGTGAAATGCATAATGCTTCATGTACTATTGTTGCAGGAGCCCAGAGAACACAGAGACCACAGAGCAAGAAAAAGAGTAATTTATTATGCGTGGGCTTTTGGCTGGATGTTTCCAAAAGACCAAAAGCCCTGAATTCAAGTTTCACAGCTCTTTTATAGACAAAGTTCACAGCATACACAAAGATCACAGGCAAAGATCGCAGGCATGTCTCGGTCCGCCCCTCCAGGGTCACAAATACCACATGCTGTTGCTAGCTAATTACCCCCGCACTCAGACCCCGGAAAGTGCTTATCTACAATCTGCAATTACCACAGCCAGTCAATAAACGACACCCTGGCTATGTGATCAACATCCTACGTGATACATTGGCTCTCGTGACCTTTTTACCCTTCTTAAATCTTTCTCCGTTCCTCTGACCTAAGCCCCCAGCTTCTACTTTATTTCTACTTTATTATTTCTAATTCATATCTATATCACTATAAATACATTACATAAGATGATATGTATATGTTGGCAGTCAAACTCTGCAAAGGCGGCAAGGTCCAGCAAGTTTCTTGCTTGTCTTGCAGACAATTCCATGGTCCAGAAGGTGGAAGAGGCGACAAGGGGATCAAATATTCTGGATCTGATCCTGACCAACAGGGAAGACCTTGTTAATGACGTAGAACTGGTTAGATCTTTAGGAGAGAGTGACCATGCCCTATTAGAATTTTGTATTCAGTGGGGAAGAGAAGGCAAGTGTAGCCAGGCATTCGTCTTAGATTTTAAAAAAGCAGACTTCTGTAAACTGAAGGAGCTGCTGGCTGAAATCCCGTGGTCAAGAATAGTCAATGAGAAAGGAGTTCAGGATGCATGGGAGTTCTTTAAAAGGGAGGTACTGAAGGCACAGGCTAAAACTGTGCCATTAAGGAGGAAAAATGGAAGGCATCTGAACAAACCGGAATGGTTGACTAAAGAGCTCTCAGCTGAGCTAAATATTAAGAAAAACATGTACAGGAAATGGAAGAAGGGGGAAATCACCAAAGAAGATTATAAGCAAGTAGCCAGGAGATGTAGGGAGAAGGTCAGAAAGGCTAAAGCACAGATCGAACTTAGGCTGGCCAGAGACATTAAAAACAATAAAAAGGGCTTTTTTAAATACGTCCGCAGCAAAAGGAAAAAGAAGGAGACGATAGGGTCACTGCGCAAGGAAGATGGTGAATTAATAACAGGAGGAAGAAAAAGGCAGAACTCCTCAACACCTTCTTCGCCTCAGTTTTTTCCCAAAAGGATAAAAACACGCAACCTGGCAGTTGGGGAGCAGGTGAGGAAGTGGGGGAAATGCAGCACAGAATAGATAGAGAGGTAGTACAGGAATACCTGGCCACACTGGATGAATTCAAGTCTCCAGGGCCAGATGAATTGCATCCTAGGATTTTAAAAGAACTAGCAGAGGTCATTGCGGAACCTCTTGCTATAATCTTTGAAAACTCTTGGCGGACCGGAGAAGTTCCGGCAGACTGGAGGAGGGCAAATGTTGTCCCCATCTTCAAGAAGGGAAAAAAGAGGACCCAAATAATTATCGCCCAGTCAGCCTGACATCAGTACCTGGAAAGATCCTGGAGCGGATCATCAAACAGTCAGTTTCTAATTACTTAGAAAACAATGCCGTAATTACGAAAAGTCAACATGGATTTCTCAAAAATAGGTCATGCCAGACTAATCTTATCTCTTTTTATGATAGAGTTACTTGCTTGATAGAAGAAGGGAATGCTGTGGACATAGTATATCTTGATTTCAGTAAGGCCTTTGACAAAGTTCCCCATGACATTCTTGCAAAGAAGCTAGTAAGATGTGGGCTGGACAGGGCTACTGTCAGGTGGATTTGTAACTGGTTGACTGACCGTACCCAAAGGGTGGTCACCAATGGCAGATTCTCATCCTGGAGAGAAGTGACTAGTGGGGTGCCACAGGGTTCTGTCCTGGGCCCGGTGCTGTTCAATATCTTCATTAATGACTTGGATGAAGGAATAGAGAGCACGCTGATCAAATTTGCAGATGACACCAAATTGGGAGGGGTTGCTAATACGCCTGATGACAGGATCAAAATTCAAAAGGACCTGGACAGATTGGAGAGCTGGGCCAAGGCTAACAAAATGAACTTCAACAGAGAGAAATGTAAGGTCCTACACTTAGGCAGAAAAAATGGTATGCAGAAATATAGGATGGGGGACACGTGGTTGGCTAACAGTACGTGTGAAAGGGATCTAGGAGTCTTCATAGACCACAAGCTGAACATGAGTCAGCAGTGTGATGCGGCAGCCAAGAAGGCCAACGCAATTCTTGGTTGCATCAATAGGAGTATGGTGTCTAGATCGAGGGAGGTATTGGTACCACTCTATTCTGCATTGGTTAGACCTCATCTTGAATACTGTGTCCAGTTCTGGGCACCCCAATTCAAGAAGGATATGGATAAGCTGGAGCAGGTCCAGCGGAGGGCAACCAAAATGGTGAGGGGCCTGGAAGCCATGCCCTATGAGGACAGACTTAGAGAGCTGGGTATGTTTAGTCTGCAGAAGAGAAGGTTGAGAGGGGACATGACAGTCATGTTTAAATATTTGAAGGGATGCCATGTAGAGGAAGGAGAGGGCTTGTTTTCTGCTGCTCTTGAGACCAGGACAAGGAGCAATGGATGCAAGCTGCAGGAGGGGAGATTCCGCCTGAACCTCAGGAGGAATTTCCTGACAGTCAGGGCTGTCCGGCAGTGGAATGTGCTGCCAGAGAGTGTGGTGGAGTCTCCTTCTTTGGAGGTTTTTAAGCGGAGGCTGGATGGCCACTTGTCGGGAGTGCTTTGAGGGTTTTCCTGCATGGCAAGGGGTTGGACTGGATGGCCCTTGTGGTCTCTTCCAATTCTACATTTCTATGATTCTATGATTCTATGATTCTATGCTCCTTACCGCTGTACTACAAATACCATATGCCTTATTAGTATGCAATTTTTTTCTTATAATAAGAAATATGCCTATGTAAGGTCTATGAAAGATCATTTAGCTATACTAAAAATGTTTTTCTGATATGGCTAAAGTCCACAGAAAATTTTACTAATTAACATATAAATGACTCTATAGCCACACATTTACTTTCCTGTAATATAAACTTCCTAAAAGAGCAAAGCTTAAGAAGGATACTGATGTTGGTTTGCCTACTTACTAGAAAATACTGTTGTTTGCAGTCTTGTAAGCCCAGGTCACCAAAATGGTAAACTCAAAGGAACTCTACATAAGTACAGAACAGCAAGCAGAAGGCAGAGAACCTGCAATCTTCTATATAGAGAAAGAGATGGAAGAACCACACCTGTTTCACTGGAGACAGATTTTTTTTTCCTAAACTGCTGAAAGTCATAAGGGTAAGACTTCACTTAACCATCTATTTCCCTGTTTCTAAACGAGGTTTGCAGATTTTCTAGAACTCTAAATCCATGAAAATTCTGTAGGACAAGAGAAAACACTGAGAAGCAACTACGTCTCTAGTGTGCCACTTGCAGCTCTCTCAACAGCTTTCATTCATCCCTGAACCTAAGATGCAGAGAATTCTCACCCTTGAAAATTTTGTTGAGAACCTACTAACAAAGCTGCTTCTGTAGCTGAAGACTTTTTGTTGTCCTTCAGTGTCAGTTTTTCCATTTTCCTCCACTTTGCTCTGCGATTCTGGAACCAGACCTAATAAAGGGAGTAGGAGATTCTTAGTGAAATGAAGTGAGGGTTTTTATAGACCAGGATCTCTGAGTGTAAGAGTAGATAGCTTAAGTCACACACAGTTCCTGCCTATACCGGCCACTAGATCATGGAATTCTCATCAACATACAGACAAAAACCAATGGACCTCAAACTAATGGCATTCTTCTCCTCTCAGTATTGTCCTTTCTTTAAAGCAAATCATATGTGAAACCTGCAGACCTGAACAGAGGATGAGAGGAGTGGCTCAGTCTTTCAATCACTTTCTCCCCAATTATATATCACTATCTTTCCCTCCTCTCAGGACCAAAAACACCTGGAGAAGGACACACTGAGTGGGAAATGGCAGAAATGAAACCAATAAGAATTCCAAGCATCCCACATTCAAGATTTCCATCATCTCCAGCTGTTTCTAGCATACTAAGGCAGGTGCATGGGTGGGGATATACATGACTGAGCACTGTGTATAACTGGAATCACAACCATCTCTATCTACACATGAAACTGAAAGATTTTTGATCCATCTAACAATGTTCTCCCCGTGATTCATTTGCCTGCAAGTGAAATGAAGCCTCAGAGAGGGACTATAAATAGTTCGCTTTGTGGTACGGGACGGCGGGAGGCAGGGACTGTGTGTGCAAGTGTGTGACTGTTGTGCGGTGATTGGTTGCTGCGGTTCTGGCTATTGACCATGATCGTCCGGTGATACCAGCCAGTGACATGTGCGTGTGCTGTTTTATTCCTCGTGTGTCGGTCGGTGAGACCCCTTTACTCATCGACCATTCCCTTCCCCTATTGTGTCTGTCTCATCTTAGGTGGGAGGACATGGGAGGTGGCGGAAGTAAGGGTTGCACCCCTCTGCAGTGTATGCTGAAAAACTTTAAGAAAGGGTTTAGTGGAGATTATGGAGACCCCCCCATGAGCCCTCAATGGTTGCGGTTTCTGTGTGAAGTAGAATGGCCATCATTCAATGTAGGATGGCCCCGAGAGGGGTCTTTAGAAAGTGATAAGATCAGCAAAGTGTATTCTGTAATAGTGGGAAATCCAACTCACGGCACCATTTATGTTGCAGGAGCCCAGAGACCACAGAGACCACAGAGCAAGAAAAAGAGTAATTTATTACGCGCGGGCTTTTGGTCTTTTGGAGAAATCCAGCCAAAAGCCCGCGCGTAATAAATTACTCTTTTCTTGCTCTGTGGTCTCTGTGGTCTCTGGCTCCTGCAACATTATCACAGCAGAAGGGTGGAGGAAAAGAGTAATTAAACCTCTCTCCCATGGCCTATTTCTGCAATCAAAAATTCTCTACAGACAGACTTTATTTTCCCCACATTTCAGTTAGGAAGCATTGATGAATAGTGGGGAATTCTAATAGTAAAAGCAGCTGATAGCTCTCTCCTGCACTGCTCCTGTGATGAAATTTGTAGTTCCCTATGTAAACATTTCTTTGGGTGGGGGGAATCATCCAAGAGATTGATCATAGAATTCTCAACTTCATGCATAGTGTGAAAAGGTAGATCCAGTGTAGGATTATAGAATTCGCTGCATTGATTGAAGATACTCAATGTTAAATCTCTCTGGTGGTGATTTTATTATTGAATAGATTTACATCCCAGCCTTCCTCGTAACTGCTTAGGGAAGCCAGTAAAGCTTAGCAGTGAAATTTATTGACTGATTTTTGGTAAGTCATTCTCACCCTAACTTACCTCATGGGCCATTGTGAGGACAAAATGGGACCATCTTCATCTACACTGGGATAGTATGTAAACACAATAACTCCTTTTATCATCCAGATGCTGAAAAAATAAATCGCTAACATCCTCTATTCCCCATGAATATCAGGCCACAAGGAGTGAGAATCCAAACATTTAACAAGCACTCCAAGATTAAAGTAGGAGGTATCAAATAAGCGACACAAGCACTATTTCCAACGTCTCAGTTAAAAATAATCATTTAACTTCTCCATTTTAGGTACACGCGAGAGTACAACACATTCAAATGTACTGCACTAAAACAATATATTTTATTTTGTCACAATACGAGATGTGTTGTACTCCTGGCTGCACATTTTCCCACCACCAGAGGGTGAGAAAGCAAAACTGCTTGTAGTTGTTTAGACTAGCTATATAGAGCGTTTCCCATGAGAAAGCTGACTGTAACCAAGGCCATCTGGTTCTTGCAGCTGTGGGCATATGTTATGGGTTGAAAAGCTTCTTGTTATTGAACATGTATACTTAAAAACACGGCCTCTGAACAGGCTGTGCTTCTTGTTACTTTTTCTCTTCTCTGTTAGAGATGGATCGCTCCGCTGTGACTTAATTGCCTTAGCTTGTTTTACTGCCCGCAATAAAGACTGTTAGACTGCTGCCTCGTTTGGGCTGTGAGTTTTTTCTACTGATGGCAAGAATGCCTCTGGCGGGTTTTTGACATATTTGACCAAGGTGCACAAATCTACCCTGATGCTTGTATTAATTAAATGTAACCTTCTTTAATCATTAGACCAACAGAAACCATTCTGAATTTATAATCACTCATAACATTCACAGTCTATTCTGTATATATGCTGATTTGTGTAGTAACAACAGAACAGGCCATACCACTTCTAATCCAGTGAGTACACTAATTGCAACATCATAAACCCACGTTCAGACCAATCTGGTGCTAGTAAGTTCCAGGCTTGAGTCAGAATTTTGAAAAAACTATCTTAGGTGCTGAACCTGTTTCAGAGACAGGTTTCACAGCTTTGGATAGCTCCTTTAAGGTGTGCACTAAAATCCAGAGTTGAGTCACTCCCCAGTGAAACTGAAGCCAGTAGTTAACAATACATGAGATTGTTGATTTCCTTCCAATGAACAGAAAATTTGCGGTCTTTTCTTTCCTCTTTCAGCAGCAGCAGCATTCTCATATATGTTTGCAATGACATAGTGACAAGACATTGCTCAATGAAGCCACTTGATTGCACTTTTTTGTGCAAACAGGTGCCAGCACATGGATGAAACATCTACAAGCTATTTCAGACATGTGTTACAACTTCCATGCTATGCTAGCTTTGGCATACGGGTCCTGGTTAGCTTAAACTGCAGATGCTCTTACATTTAAAATGTTAAAATACAGCTAGTATTTAAGTATATTTATTAGTAAATGGAAATTAAAAAACAGTTCACTATTTTGGATGCAACAGTGAGTCATGATTTAAGCTAATAATATTATTATTTACTTGTTACACACCTCCCTGCAAGCTCAAGGTGGGGTACAGAATAGATAGAGTTAAAAGTTATAGTTAAAATACATATAGAACAATTAATACAAATATACAATAATTAAAACATATCATAATTAAAAGTACAATTAAAATGCAGTTAAAAGTAGGATTAAAAATACAATTAAAAGCACAATTAAAACTAGACTGGGTAGGCCTGCCATAAGAGATAAGTTTTTAATCCTTTTAAAATTCAGCCAGCATATTTTGCTGTTGAATCTCTTTCGGCAGATTATTCCACAGTCTGGGGCTGCCAATGAGAAGGTCCTCTGAGTGTCTGTTGCCAGTCTACTCCTGGCTGCTTTAAGTAAATGGCCTTCAGAGGACTGAGTGTATGGGGCAGATTGTATAGGAAGAGATGTGGTAGACAAAAAACAACACACAAAAGGAGCAAGCAACTTGAAAGACTTTTGGACCAGATCATTAACTGCCAGCTTCTAAAGGACGATTTAACAAACCAAGTATGTTACATCCAAATCAGGCAAATTTCTTGGTCATTAGTACTCACCATAACCTGCTGTGATGTAACACCAACAGCAGTAGCAATTTCCCGGCGTTTTTCATTGTCAGGATAATGATCCTCCTGGAACATTCTTTCTAGCTCATCTAGCTGTTCTGGAAAGAAGAGCACCATTATGGGAAAAAAGGAAAAAGTGTAAGAGAGAACCAGCAAAGAGTTGGAAAGAACAAGAGGGAATGAACTCAGGGGAAAGAATAGGAATTTGACCTGGAAAATATTTGACTTCGAAAATACTGTATCCTTCACTTTGAAAATACAAATTATTAAAAAAAAAACCCTCAGTAGTTTATTAATCTACATCCTCCTCAACCTTGTTGCTGTTATGTGCCTTCAAGCTGCTTCCTATTTCATGGTGAGCATTGGACTATGGCCCTGGCGACCAGGGTTTGATTCCTTGCTTGTCCATGGAAACCAGCTAGGTGAGCTTGGATACATCACACAATTTCAGCATCAGAAAAACACCTTACGGTCACCATGAGTTGCAAATGACTTGAAGGCACAGTAGCAGCAACAACTTCAGAGTCATAACCCAATGCTCAAATCCTTACAGCAAGCTGGCTCTCTAGTTCTCAACCTTAACAGGAGCTTTTCTACTCAGAAGTCTACTACATGTAATACCTGGTCTTGTCTCAATTCAATAAGCAGTCTTCATGAAAAGGTTTAGAAAGCATGTCCAGAATACAGATAATGTCCTTGTCAGAACTGGAGATGATCAGACAATTTCATGTTTTTGAACACATCTTGCTCCTCCCAGCTTTTCCTGTGTGCATACCATTCTCACACTCTATCTTGTACCAGCCTCTTAAATGGCCTTGGTTCTCATGCTTCAATCAACTCCCCCTTCCCATCAACTAAACAACAAAGGGAATGCAGCTGTGAAAGAAGTACAGTAAAAGTCAGGCCAATCTAGACACGGCAAAGATGGTGGTACCCTCTGATATTCTGTCCTTCCCCCAGGCCAAATCTACTCCTCCTAACACTTCTATGCATAAACGAATGTATGACAGCAGTGAACAATAATGATAACACAGGTTACATGCAAGGCAGAGCAAAGCAACATGACACATGGAAAATCAGGAAATGACACCTGTCCCTGCTTTTGACCAGTCTGGCCACTGCATATCGGACTTGGTTTCTCAGCATATTTTTTATGGAAGTCCCAGATGAACTTTGAGGCTCTGACATGATGGTAATCAATCCACTCAGATTCCCTCATGGGAAAGTCCTTTCACTATATAAAGTACTGAAGAGGCTAGGACTTGCTTGATTTCAAAATTCTGCTAGTTGTCAACCATCACAAGGTGGGTGGAGCTGGTTTGGTTAGAATGTCAGACATCTGGTTTCACTGCAGGCTTTAGCCAGCTGAAATGAAAAACAAGGTGCACTTGTCGATAGGTCTTAGGAAGGACCAGTTCCTATCTGATTAATGGGAAAAAGACCTATGTACTTTGGACTCAACTTGTTTGGTGATTGTCGGCACCACAAGAATCTGGTTGACAAGTACATCAAATCCCCCACCTGAAGGTCCTACTCTGGTGCTCTCCATCTGTCAGCTAGTTTTTTGTAGGTGTCTTCAGCAAGTTATAAGGTTCCTGGCCGTGCAGCTTTGACTCTCTCAGTCCATTTGTCTAAGACACCGGGCCCCCTACCCTTATCAACAGGCAAAAGTTTAAGATCTTGACAACATACCACTTGGAATGGGGAATGCCCTGTGCTTACATGGACAGAATTGTTATAAGACGCTTCAGTGAAAGATAATAGTTCAACCCAATCATCTTGTTGGAATTTTATATTACACCATAAACACTATTCCAGGACCTGGTTGACTCTCTCGGTCTGCCCATCTGATTAGGGATAAGGGGCTCAATTAAGCCCCTGTTCAATAGCAAGTAACTTCAAAAAACCCTTCCAAAACTGAGATATAATTGGGCCCCTCAGTCCAAAATGATTTTATAGGAACTCCATTAAGTCTATAAATGTGTTGCATGAACAGTTTGGCCAACTGAGAAGCCACTGGAATTGAAGTGCAGGGCACAAAATCAGCTTGTTTTGAAACAGATCAGTCACTACCCAAATCACAGTTTTTGTCTTACGCCCAGCTAAGTTTACTATAAAGTCCATGCTGATTTCACTGCAGGGATAGGGTGGAGGGGATGTAACAGTCATTCCAGCTTCCCACACACCACATGGCTATGGCACACACTGACACATCTTCTCCATCCGAAATTGGCATCTGGCCAGGTGTAAGGTTTTCAGAAATCCAAAATGCTCTGCTGTCCTTACATCATGGCACTGCCTTAAAACTTTATCTCACAGTCCCTCCAGAACACAAATCCTATCTCCTTTACAGGGGATCATCTCCCCCACCTATGCTTCCACCAGGCATCCTGCTTTAGCACCTCTTTCATGCTGCACCATAAATTCACCTGTAACTGAGTGTGCAGAGTCAGCTGGCTGGATTGGCTGTGTGTCACCACCACCAGACCCAACTGCTGAAGGGTGAATATGGTATCCACCACCTCTTTCTGTTGACTCTTATGCTGGGACAATCTGGACAAGGCATCAGCAAGGAAACTTTTTAAACACACCTACATACTTCAGGTGACACACTAAAGTGTTGTGGCACACCACTTGGAAAGCTCTGCCATAAGGGATCCACTCTTGGCACTTCCCTGTGTAGGTTTTGGGGACATCTGGGACCCCTTTCCCTTTTGGGGAATGACACAGCTCTCGTTGGGTAGTTGGCAATGTGATGTCTCTCTTCCAATAATGTAGGCACAACCCAAGATGCATCCACTTTTCTCTTTTTTTCCTGGTGTTGCCTTAGTGGGCCCGTGGCTGGCCTTCTTCTCACTGCCACTAGCCACCGCTGGTTTAGCTGTCCAAGACTGCTTCTGCTTGGCAAATGTCATACTCAACCACATCACTTCCATTTCCCTGGCCAGTCACATCCATCCCAGTATGGTTTCTAGGTTGCCCTGAGGCAACAACCATTCCAAAATGTCAGGACTCAGGCCATCGTGGATCTTGGTCAGCTCTAAATAGTCAGGAATGTGTCCTGCCAAATGCCAAAACTCAGCAGCTTATTTGGCAACCTACCAACTTGTTATCTTGTTTCAGCATCTCAATGCTAGCAAGTGTTCTTTCTTGGTGGAAAGAGTCTTCAAATGGATATGCTGGCTGACCATGAAGCTGTTGAAGCTGTCTAGCTCCAATGCTGACAGGTCATAAAGATCAACTAGCCACTTTACTGCCTCCCCTTCCAGCTACACTGACACATAGTGTACCTTGACCACCCTAGTTCTGAAGATGTGCTCCCATTCATGCATGAAACCCCAAACCTGGATTAAAAAGAACAGCAGCCTTTTGGATCTCCACTGAAAGCAGCCATCTGCCCTCTATTCATATAAATACATGGCTCCAGTAGAGGGGGCCTCCTGGAATGGGGGGCGGTCCTTTCCTACTCCGTGCCAGTATCGTCATTAAGAGAACCAGTTACCAGCCCCATCACTTCCTATTTCCTGAGGGATTCCGCTCCTCTTGAGCACCCAGTTTCCTGCATGTCAACAATCTGCATTCAGATAACATGACTTATAAATAGACTTTCAGCTCCCACACGTCATCCTTCACACTCTGTAGTTTGTCCTCTCATTATTCTGGGACAGCCTCTCATGAACAGGAAGGAGCAAATACCCTGGCGAGTCTCTCATCCCATCTCTCAAGCGGTGTGCCTTGCATGATTAGCGGTCATTGGCATTCAGTGACCACTGACACTGGTGATCAGCTGAGCTCCTCAGCTAAGGGAGTGCTTAGGCTGGCTCCCCTTTCCTCATGTGCCAGCAACTGCCCTTTCTTGAAATTGACCACCAGTTCAGCCGTCTCCAATGGGTAGTCTAAGTTTGGATGGTCTTTCTTTAAAGGCATGCACCTAGGAAAAGTCTTCAATTCAGTTCTGGCAATCTTGTCTTAACCTAACTTAATAAGCAGTCTTCATGAAAAATTTGGAAAGTATTTATTAAAAGAACACAGTGTTCTTGCCAGAACTGGAGATGATCGTACAGTTCTTCTCTCTCTCTCTCTCTCTCTCTCTTTCTTTCTTTATCTTGACTATCCCAGTTTTTCTCACCCACATGCCAATCTCACGCTCTATCTCTTACCAGCTGTGCAATTCAGAGAAACAAGCTCAGAGGTTTGCTCCAGCTTTATTTCATGAACCCAGGAAGTGACACTGCACAATTTGCAAAAGCCAGGTCTAAAGCAGCACATAGGATTTAATACTTAATAATTGAACATTTCAAATTAAACAAGTTATAGAATCATAGAATCACAGAATCATAGAGTTGGAAGAGACCACAGGGGCCATCCAATCCAACCCCCTCCTATGCAGGAACACACATCAAAGCATTCCCAACAGATGGTCATCCAGCCTCTGCTTAAAAATCTCCAAAGAGGGAGACTCCACTACACGCCAAGGCAGCATATTCCACTGCCAGACAGCTCTGACTATCAGAAAGTTCTTTCTGAGATTCAGGTGGAATCTCCTTTCCTGCAGCTTGAATCCATTGCTCCTTGTCCTAGTCTCTGGAGCAGTGGAAAACATACCCGTTCCCTCCTCAACACAACATCCCTTCAAATATTTAAACGTGGCAATCAAGTCCCCCCTTAACCTTCTCTTCTGCACACTAAACAAACCCAGCTCCCTAAGCCGCTCCTCATAGGACATGGCTTCCAGACCCTTCACCATTTTGGTCACCATTCCAGCTTGTCAATGTCCTTCTTGAATTGAGGTGCCCAGAACAGGACATAGTATTCCAGATGAGGTCTAACCAAAGCAGAATAGAGTGGTACCATTACCTCCCTTGATCTAGACACCATACTCTTATTGAGGCAACCAAGACTCGCATTGGCTTTCTTGGCTGCTGAATCATACTGCTGACTCGTGTTCAGCTTGTGATCTACCAAGACTCCAACATCCCTTTAACACATACTGCTATCCAGCCATGCATTCCCCATCCTATATTTGTGCATTCCATTTTTTCTAACTAAGTGTAGGACCTTACTTTTCTCTCTGTTGAAATTCATTTTGTTAGCTTTGGCCCAGCTCTCCAATCTGTTAAGGTCATTTTGAATTTTGATCCTGTCCTCTGGGGTATTAGCAACGCCTCCCAATTTGGTGTCAAATTTGATCAGCGTGCCCTCTACTCCTTCATCCAAGTCATTGATGAAGATATTGAATAGCGCTCAGCCCAGGACAGAACCCTGTGGCACCCCACTAGTCATCTCTCTCCAGGATGAAAAGCAGACATTGGTGAGCAACCTTTGGGTTCAGTTACTCAAACAATTACGAATCCACTTAACAATAGCTCTGCTATTTTACTAGCTTCTTGGTAAGAAGGTCATGGGCAACTTTATCAAAAGCCTTACTGAAATCAAGATATGCTACATCTACAACATTCCCTTCATCTATAAAGCTTGTAACTCTATCACAAAAAGAGATAAGATTAGTCTGGCATGACTTATTTCTGAGAAATCCATGTTGACTTTTAGTGATTAGGGCATTGCTTTCTAAGTAATTACAAACTGACTGTTTAATGATCTGCTCTAGGATCTCTCCTGGTATTGATGTCAGGCTGACTGGGCAATAATTATTTGGATCCTCTTTTTCCCCTTTTTTTCCTTCTTGAAGATAGGGATGACATTTGCCCTCCTCCAATTTGCTGGGACTTCTCCTGTTCTCCAAGAGTTCTCAAAGATTATTGCGAGTAGTTCTGGAATTACTTCTGCCATTTCTTTTAATATCCTTGGATGTAATTCATTTGGCCCTGGAGACGTGAATTCATCTAGTTTAGCCAGATATTCCTATACTACTTTTCTACCTATTTTGTGCTGCACTTTCCTCGCTTACTCGGCTTCTTCCCACCCCCAGGTTGAGTACTTCTATCCTTTTTGGAGAAAACTGAGGCAAAGAAGGTATTGAGTCTTTCTGCCTTCTCTCCCCCCCCCCCGCCATTAGTAATTGGCCATCTTCTCCACGCAGTGGCCCTATCATTTCCTTGTTTTTCCTTTTGCTGAGGACATATCTAGAAAAGCTCTTTTTATTGTTTTTAATGTCTCTGGCAAGCCTGAGTTCATTCTCCACTTTAGCTTTTCTGACCTTCTCTCTACATCTTCTGGCTATTTGCTTGAATTCCTCTTTGGTGCTTTCACCATTCTTCCATTTCCTGTACATGTTTCTTTTAACACTTAGCTCAGCTGAGAGTTCTTTAGTCAACTATTCTAGTTTCTTTAGACACCTGCCATTTTAGCTCCTTATTGGAACAGTTTTCAATTGTGCTTTCAGTATCTCACTTTTAAGAAACTCCAACCCATCATGAACCCCCTTCTCTTTCAGTATTCTTGACCATGGAATTTCAGCAAGTAACTCCCTAAGTTTACAGAAATCACCTTTTTAAAGTCTAGAATGCATGTCTGGCTACACTTGGCTTCTCCTTCCCAGCTTCTCTACTTCTCAGAGGACACAGAGAAACAAACTAACAAACAAACACAGCCCCAGAAGCCTGTAAAAACCACCCAGTCAAGAATGCCTTCTCAGACACAGCTCACCTTCCACCTCTCCTCCGGAAATGAGCTTGAAGGTCATTGGGAGCAAGTATAAAGAGCTGCTAGCCCCTCCCACTAGCTCATCAGCAAGTCAGTTAGACCATGAGCTCAAGGAGACCACACAGCCAGAGCAAGCAAACCAAAAAAAGTTAGTGGTCTAATATTCTGTATGTTAGCTATGTAAAACGATTCCCTTTTCTCAGGTATCACTGCTCCTTTCCCTATTCTCAATATCCATAGCAACAGTCTATCCTTGGAGTTGGGTTTCCCAGAATTTTATCACAGTTCATTAAAATAACATTCTCCATTCTCAACATACTGTTCATAGCTATTCCCACCATCCTTTTCACAGTATAATAACTCCCAATAAAATATCAAATATAGCAGTAACACATCAATACAAGGTAATAAATTTTTCACATAGTATATATATATGTATAGTATCAAGATCATGGTACTCAGGTATTCATCAAGGCAGGGTCACACTAAAATATGGCAGAGAGAGGCAAAGCGTAAAACATTGAAGCATGGGGTAACCGACGATAATCAATCATCAAAGCACATATACAGTAAAGCCCATTATACATTAAAGCAGTGGTTCTCAACCTATGGGTCCCCAGATGTTTGTGGACTTCAGCTCCCAGAAGCCCTGAGCATTGCCCATAGTGGCTGGGGCTTCTGGGAGCTGAAGTCCACAAACATCTGGGGACCAACAGGTTGAGAACCACTGCATTAAAGCAAAATACATACCTAAACAACCTGGTTTGTGTAGTAATTAGTAGGCAACCTGTGAGTCAATCAGTAGGCAGTTTCCTTAGCAATTCCAGTGTATATTTATATGTATGGCTAGTCACTGCACTCTGTCAAACTTGAGCACAGTGAGGGGGTAGAGATAAGTCCGGATGACCTCAAGGTCAAAACATATATCAACGTCTCCTGTTCTGGGCAGGATAAACACATACTTTAAATTCTAGTCAAAGGACTCCCTCAACACCTCCTTCTCCTGAGGGAACATGGAATACAGGAAACAGAATACAATATAGTTTTTGGCAGGGCAAAGCACAATATCACAGCTGAACACCAAACCTAGTTCTACAACCTATGATAATGACTAGGAGCATGAAGTCAACCTGAGAACAGCCTTTTGAACAACACTGGATCTCATGCTTCAACCACCTCCCATCACTGAAAGGTCGAAGGGAACGCAGCTGTAAAATGGGTACAGACAGGCTAAGCTAGACAGGCCCCTCTGACATGAAGTCTATAAAGTCTACAGCCTACAAAGGAAACTTGTAGAACTGTGGGAGGCAAGCAGGAGACACTTTTTCTCTTACTGTCAGGAACTGAATTCACACACACAAATGTAACAGTGCTAATACACTATTTATTAGGAGTGTAATACATAGTACAGGACTTCAGTGAGTGAACTGAAGGAAATTACCTTGTTGTACCTTCCCATACCTTGTTACTAGCAAGCAGCTAATTAACTCCTACTACATGTCCCATAACTGAAATATGGAGGGCTACATGACATCCTGCCTGTCCCGGAAAAAAAATATACATTAATAGATGGCATAGCAGTGAACAATAGGAAAGAGGGAAAGGTAGAGGGGATTGGAAAAGAAAGGGGAAATGGAAACACAACAAGCAAACAAAAAAGCAAATTGCAGTGGTTAAACATAGACTGTTGAAGTTTGTGAAGCATGAACAGTAGGTCAGGTAGGTTGGTTACTCTGGGAAGACAAATTCGAAGGAGCTGGTTTCAGTAAGCTGGAATGAAAACAGGGTGAATGAGTTTGTAAGTGTCAGGTAAAGAGAGTTCAAAGATCACATCATTAATGGCACGTTTGATTGGGAAAGGACTAAGGTACTTGGGAGAAAGTTTTTTGGAGGGGCTATTGGAGGAAATGTTTTTGGAGGAAAGGTAAACAAGGTCTCTAGGTTTGTATGTAGGATTGGGTTGCTGTTTTCGGTCGGCAAAGTGTTTGTGAGAAGCTTTTGAAGCTTTGAGAGGGGTCCAAGTAGAAGAAATTTTTGTAATCCAGGAGTTGAGTGAGGCAGGTTGAGTTGTAGAGAAGGTGGTAGGTAGTGAAGGAAAAGGTTTTGGGGTGGTACCTAAGACAACTTCAAATGGAGTTTTGCCAGTAGAGGAGTGCAATGCAGAGTTGTAAGCAAATTCGGCAAAGGGGAGGAGAAGAGTCCAATTATTTTGGTTGGAGTTGATGAAGCAGTATAAACACTGTTCTAGGGTTTGGTTGGTACATTCAGTTTGGCCATCAGTTTGTGGATGATAGGAGCCGTTGAGTTTCTGGGAAATGCCCAGAGGTTTTAGTAGTGAAGTCCAAAATTTAGATGTAAAGATAGATTCTCTGTGAGAAATGACTGTGGAGGGTAGTCCATGGAGTCTCCAGATGTTGCTGATGAAGAGGTCGGCTATTTTTTCAGCAGTCGGTATTTTTTTTAGCGGAATGAAGTGAGATTGTTTGGAAAAATGATTGGTGACAACCCAAATGGTATGGTAACCACGTGAGTTAGGTAGGCCTACAATAAAGTCCCATGAAATCACATCCCAAGGTGAGGACGGAATAGGAAGTGGTTGTAAAAGTCCACACGGTTTAGAAGACGAGGATTTGCAAATGTTGCAAATTGCACAGTTTTTTATATATTCCTGGACTTGTTTTGTAAGGCCAGGCCAGTGAAAAAGTTTTCTGATGGAGTGTAGGGTTTTCAGAAAACCGAAGTGTCCAGCAGGTTTGGAATCACAGTATCTTTTTAAAAATTCAATGTGGCAAGATGGTGGTACATCGATTTTAGTTCCGATGAAAGCCAAATCATCAAACCAGGTGATTGAGTCTTTGTGTGATTTCAGCCAAGTGTCAGTTTGGTAGGCAGGTTTGAGAGAATGTTGGAAGGCAGAATCAAGCAGTGTTGAGGCTGTTTCACGTGCCTATTGTTATGCATGAGTAGTTACTTGTAATCCAAAATTTCGTGGAGGGAACAGAGGCTTTTCTATTGATGTAGAAGAAAAGGAAGGAGGCTTGTGGCAGGATAGTTTTGATAGGGGGTCTGCCAAAGTGTTACTTTTACCAGACTTGAATACAATTTTGAACCTAAAGTGCCGGAAAAATTCAGCCCAGTGTGCTTGTTTAGGGGTTAGTTTTTTAGCTGTTTTTAGTGTTTCAAGATTTTGATGGTCAGTCCAGACCTGAAATGGAATGTTAGAGCCCTCAAGGAGGTGTCTCCATGAAGAGAGTGCAAAATGTATGGCCATGGCTTCCTTTTTTCAAATTGGTCAATTGCGTTGTGTGGTGGAGAATTTTTTGGAGATAAATGCGCAGGGTTTTAGGTGGTTGTCTGTGTTGTGTTGCAAGAGGACAGCTCCCATGACGAAGTCAGAGGCATCGGTTTGAGTTATGAATTCTTTGGAAGAATCATGGAATATGAGAAGAGGTTCAGTGGTAATTTTTTTTTGAGGTTGTCAAATGTCGTTTGGCATTTTTCAGTCCATACAATGTGGTTGCATCGGTTAGACTTGCTGTCAGTTGCTTTTTTCAAAAGGTCGTGAGAAGGAGAGCAATAGTTGCAAATCCTTCTATGAAGTTGTGATAGAAGTTTGCAAAACCAAGGAATTGCTGGAGCTGTTTTCTAGTTTTGGGGGGTGAGTTTAGTATGGTTTCAGTTTCGGTGGGATCCATGTTTAGGGTGTTCTGGCAAATGTGGTACCCTAAATAATCAAAAGTCTGTGTGTTAAACTCGCACTTTGAGAGTTTAACAACAAGTTCATTGTCTATGAGTCTTTGCAGCACAGTGTGTACAAGCTTGGTGTGTTGTTCAAGAGTTTCTGAATAGATTAAAATGTCATCCAGGTAAAAAACAACACCTTCGTAGAGGAGATCTTGTAATACAGAATTGAGAAACATTTGGAAAGCAGCAGACCAGTTTATAATCTGAAAGGGAGAACTGTCCATTGGTAGTTTCCCGGTGGGGTTGAGAAGGTAGTCAACCACTCACTGTAGGGATCCATGCTTTATTCTGTGGAAGGCCTCCTTGAGGTCTAATTTTGTAAAGAACTTGCCTTTTATCAATTGATTTAAGACATCCTTAGTTAAAAGAATCAGATAAATATTAGGCAATACTACCTGATTAATTAAACTGTGGTTTACGAAAGCCTCGGTTCTCCTCCGTCATTTTTTTGCGGAAAAATATTGGACTGGAGGTAGGAGCATATGAGGGTTTTATAAATCCACATTGCAAGTTCTTGTTCAGGAATCTTTTTAGAGCATCAAATTCTTGGTTGTTCACTGGATATATTTTTGGTTTGGGAATTTTAGCCCCTTCAATTAATCTGAGTTTGCAATCAAAGTCTCTATAGGGGGCAGTTTGTCTGCTTCATGGTCCTCAAAAGCTTTTTGCAAGTCACGGTTCTCTAATGGAATTTTCTGCAGCTCCTCGAGGCTTAAAGTGATGCCGAGTTAGGGGGGTTGTTCAGGCATTTGGTTTACATCATGGGTATGCTTGAGCAAGCCTTGTGTCCAGTCAATTTGAGGATTGTGATGTTTTAGCCAGTCATACCCAAGGACTACTTAAACCCAATTTTGCTGGGCACTAAGAAACATAATTTCCCCTGATAGTTTCCCACTTGGACAGGGATATGTTTGGTCCTTTCTTGTACAGGGCCTCCTGCTATGGGTGAGCCGTCTATTTGAGATAACTTGATGGTCTTTTTTAGGGGTTCAAACTTTATGGCAAGTTCTTTTGCCACAGCAGGATTTAATAGACTGGTAGTGCAGCCTGAGTCAACTAGGCCCTGTGTATTCATAATTTCCCATAATTTCCTTGTAAGGCTACTGTTACATATATACGGCGTGTTTTAATGGTACTTACATTAGCATACTCTTTTGGGGTCCCAATCATCACTGTCCGAGTCAGATGTGGGCAGTGGGCTGTCCTCACCATCACAAGTTCCAGCAGCAGTTCCACCAGCCAGGAGTTTGGTTGTTGGCTTCAGGGTGTTGGCCTGATCAGGTGGTGGGGGTGCCCAACTTTTCTTCAGTAGGTTTCTTTATCCTGGCATTCGCTGGCGATGTGGCCTTTCTTCCCACATTGGAAACAAGTGCTTTTTTTGAGTCATTTGTTTTCCCCCTCGCTGCTCAGGTAAGTGATTTTTCACAGTCCCAGGGTGCAGCAACTGATTTCTTGCGCTTGCCTTTGCCTGGTAAGCTGGACACTCTCCATTATGTTTTCCACTTCTCCGGCTAGTTTCATCCATCTCAGGAGGCTGGCAGGATCCCCTTGGGTCAGGCACTGATCCAAGATTATAGGATTCAATCCATCTCTGGAAACTTAGTGGCTAACTTCCTGAATTCTCATGAGTACTTGTGACGGTTCCTTTTCCTTGGTGCAGTTTCTTCAGCTGGCATCTCGCTTTTTCTTGAAAGAATGGATCCTGAAATCTTTCTCTGAGTATGCATGAACAGCTGCAGTTCAGCTGTTTCCTCAGCTTGTGAGTCGAACAAGCCAGCAACCCACTCCGCTGCTTCTCCTTTGAAGTGTTGGCTCAGGTATCTAATTCTAGCTGCATCATCAGGTAAACTGTTCCCGTAGTTGATCATGTAGTTGGAAGCCGTGTTGAGAAAGTATGACAGTTTGGCTCCATCGCCATTGTATGTGGTCTTCAACTCTCGGAAGGGTCGGGGGCCCCTTACGTTGCCGGTATCCTGGGAAGTGCCGGTGCTGCTGCCACTGGAGCAGCTGCCGCTGCTGGAGCCTGGGGTGGCGCTATCCACCTGAGCACCAGGAAACTCCAGTCGTGCAGCTCAGCTCACAATTTGGAAATTTCTTCTCTCTGCTCTTCCACATCTTCTTCTCTGGCCAGAAGTTGTTCCATTATATTGGTCTCGACAATAGATATATCCCATCTGGTAGTTCGGCGTCGGTGGCGCTGAACAGTTTCTGGTCTATCGCCCAGGCCCAGGTTTGGCCTCTGGTCAGGGTTGCTGGAGGAAAACGAAAGTCGTGTCTTGGGTTTTGCAACAGGACCCTGGCTTGGGACCATCTCATCTTTTCTGCGATTTCTTTGCCTGGAGCTTCAACGGCTCCCTCGGATGCTCCCTTGTCTTCAGGGTCGTCTTCACTTATTTGATACACGTTATTTTTGCAGGAGTTTGCTGACTCTGTCAGGAACCGAATTCACATACACAAATGTAACAGTGCTAATACACTATTTATTAGGAGTGTGATACATAGTACAGGACTTCAGTGAGCGAACTGAAGGCAATTGGCAAAATCCAAACATTAAAAGCAAATAGTTTCCCATCCCGCCTGCAAGAGACCTTGGACCTCAGGTTTCAGCCTAGCAGTGCTTATCACTACATTTCTAGCTTTGTTTATCTAACGGTCTCTGGTTCTCACACCTTGTTACAAGCAAGCAGCTAATTAACTCCTACTACATGTCCCATGATTGAAATATGGAGGGCTACCCAACACTTACCCACACTAGATCATAGTGCTATAGGGCTATGAATGTGAACGCTTTTTATTACTTTATAGCAATGGAAAAGAATTTCACTGGATTCTAAATTCTTAATGAAAGAACAGGCTGCTTACCTGCAACTGCGGTTCTTCAAGTGGTCACCTGTGCCCTCATACAATGGGTTTGCACCTGTGCAGAGAAACTCCAACAGAATGTAGCTTAGTAGCTTGTAAGGAAATCCTGCCCACTCCCACATACTGTGCATGCCTGAGCCCACTAAGCTACTTCCCTATCAGTTTCAAGTCTGCCAAACAGGGACCTGGAAAGAGGGGAGGTCGGGTGGGTTTGTGTGAAGGCCCAGATAATCACTTGAACAAACACAGACACAGGTAAGTAACCTCTTCTTCTTCTCTGTGGTCTCTGTGCCTCACACAATGGGTGATTAGAAAGCTTACGAGAGGAAGGAGGGCCACACAACTGTAGAATAGACGACTGCTCTGCCAAAGTGACCATCTCTCCTAACCTTGCAGTTGAGGCGGTAGCGTTTGCACAGGTTTCTAACCTTCCTCTTATTAGGCAAGGTGAGGAGTTCTTGGATAGGGCAGAGAGGACCTTCCTGAAGACCGGATATGCGGAGGAGCTGCCAGATGAGGAAATAAGTTCCGTGAGCCAGGAAAGCGATGCTTGGAGGAATGTCACACGGAGAAGTAGACGGGCCAGGAAGGAAACAGAGACTCTCAAACTACAGAATCGCTTTAACATTCTTGGTGCTATGAAAGATGAGGAACACCAGAAGGAGGGAACAGAACATCAGCAAGAAGGAATCCAACTTCGGCAACTGGAACTTGAACACCAACAGGACAGCATCCAACATCAGGAAGACCAGCACTCCCAGCCTCAACACAATGCCCAGGCAATCCTGGAAGAATCTGCTTGTCGAAGAACCCCGGACAGGCCTCAAAGGACTACGAGCTTATGGGGAGAAAGCTTAAGGACTATGGTGCGCAGGTGGTCATTTCATCAATCCTCCCTGTTCAAAGATATGGTGCATGAAGGGAAAGGACAATAGTAGAGGTCAATAACTGGCTCCGCACATTTTGCCGCCGGCAACAGTTTGGCTTTCTGGATCATGGCTTGAAATTCCATGAACATGGGCTTCTGGCAAGGGATTTGCTGCACCTCACGAAACTTGGCAGGAACGTTTTTGCAAACAGTCTCACAAGGAGGATTAGGAGGTCTTTAAACTAAGTACAGCTGGGGAGGGAGACAAGATTATTCAGGACAAGGACTCGACAAGTGCAGGGGAAAAAGTCCCAAACGATATTAGCCATGTAGGAATAGCATCCAATCGTGGGAGGGGTGGAAACAAATGCTATGGGACTTGCAGAAAGGGCATGGGGACTTAAGTGTCTCTACACTAATGCACAGAGTATGGGAAACGAACAAGATGAATTTGAACTCCTAGTACAACAAAATAAATACAACTTGATAGGCATCACTGAGACCTGGTGGGATGAGTCTCACATTTGGAATGTAGGAATAGAGGGGTATAGCCTATTTTGTAGAAACAGACCAAATAAGAAAGGAGGAGTAGCAGCCTTATAGGTCAAGGATGTTCTCACCTGTGAAGAGATCCATGACTTGAACACCAGAAGCCAGGTCGAGAGCATCCGGGTAAGAATTAAGGGTGCGAGAAACAATAGGGATATTGTAGTGGGGGTTTACTACAGAACTCCAGGCCAGACTGAGGACCTCGATGGCGCTTTCATAGACCAAATGACTGCACATTCAAAAAGGAGAGATACAGTAATAATGGAAGATTTCAACTACCCGGATATATGTTGGCTGTCAAACTTTGCAAGGACGGCAAGGTCCAGCAAGTTTCTTGCTTGTCTTGGAGACAATTTCATGGTCCAGAAGGTGGAAGAGGCGACAAGGGGATCAAATATTCTGGATCTGATGCTGACCAACAGGGAAGACCTTGTTAATGATGTAGAACTGGTTGGATCTTTAGGAGAGAGTGACCATGCCCTATTAGAATTTGGCATTCAGTGGGGAGGAGAAGACACGTGTAGCCAGGCACTCGTCTTAGATTTTAAAAAAGCAGACTTCTGTAAACTGAAGGAGTTGCTGGCTCAAATTCCATGGTCAAGAATAGTCAATGAGAAAGGAGTTCAGGAGGCATGGGAGTTCTTTAAAAGGGAGATACTGAAGGCACAGGCTAAAACTGTGCCATTAAGGAGGAAAAATGGAAGGCATCTGAAGAAACCGGAATGGTTGACTAAAGAACTCACAGCTGAGCTAAGTGTTAAGAAAAACATGTACAGGAAATGGAAGAAAGGGGAAATCACCAAAGAAGATTATAAGCAAGTAGCTGGGAGATGCAGGGAGAAGGTCAGAAAGGCTAAAGCACAGAACGAACTTAGGCCGGCCAGAGACATTAAAAACAATAAAAAGGGCTTTTTTAAATATGTCCACAGCAAAAGGAAAAAGAAGGAGATGATAGGGTCACTGCGCAGGGAAGATGGTGAATTATTAACAGGAGGAAGAGAAAAGGCAGAACTCCTCAACACCTTCTTCGCCTCAGTTTTTTCCCAAAAGGATAAAAACACTCAACCTGGCGGTTGGGGAGCAGGTGAGGAAGTGGGGGAAATGCAGCACAGAATAGGTAGAGAGGTAGTACAGGAATACCTGGCCACGCTGGATGAATACAAGTCTCCAGGGCCAGATGAATTGCATCCTAGGATTTTAAAAGAACTAGCAGAGGTCATTGCAGAACCTCTTGCTATAATCTTTGAAAACTCTTGGTGGACAGGAGAAGCTCCGGCAGACTGGAGGAGGGCAAATGTTGTCCCCATCTTCAAGAAGGGAAAAAAGAGGACCCAAATAATTATCGCCCAGTCAGCCTAAGTACCTGGAAAGATCCTGGAGCAGATCATCACACAGTCAGTTTCTAATCACTTAGAAAACAATGCCGTAATTACGAAAAGTCAACATGGATTTCTCAAAAATAAGTCATGCCAGACTAATCTTATCTCTTTTTATGATAGAGTTACTTGCTTGATAGATGAAGGGAATGCTGTGGACGTACTATATCTTGATTTCAGTAAGGCCTTTGACAAAGTTCCCCATGACATTCTTGCAAAGAAGCCAGTAAAATGTGGGCTGGACAGGGCTACTGTTAGGTGGATTTGTAACTGGTTGACTGACCATAACCAAAGGGTGGTCACCAATGGCAGATTTTCCTCCTGGAGAGAAGTGACTAGCGGGGTGCCACAGGGTTCTGTCCTGGGTCCGGTGCTGTTCTATATCTTCATTAATGACTTGGATGAAGGAATAGAGGGCACGCTGATCAAATTTGCAGATGACACCAAATTGGGAGGGGTTAATAATATGCCAGACGACAGGATCAAAATTCAATAGGACCTGGACAGATTGGAGAGCTGTGCCAAGGCTAACAAAATGAATTTCAACAGAGAGAAATGTAGGGTCCTACACTTAGGCAGAAAAAATGGTATGCAGAAATACAGGATGGGGACACGTGGCTGGCTAACAGTACATGTGAAAGGGATCTAGGAGTCTTCATAGACTACAAGCTGAACATGAGTCAGCAGTGTGATGCGGCAGCCAAGAAAGCCAACGTAATTCTTGGTTGCATCAATAGGAGTATGGTGTCCAGATCGAGGGAGGTATTGGTACCACTTTATTCTGCTTTGGTTAGACCTCATCTTGAATACTGTGTCCAGTTCTGGGCACCCTAATTCAAGAAGGATATGGATAAGCTGGAGCAGATCGAGAGGAGGGCAACCAAAATGGTGAGGGGCCTGGAAGCCATGCCCTATGAGAACAGACTTAGAGAGCTGGGTATGTTTAGTCTGCAGAAGAGAAGGTTGAGAGGGGACATGACCGTCATGTTTAAATATTTGAAGGGATGTCATGTCGAAGAGGGAGTGGGCTTGTTTTCTCCTGTTCTTGAGACCAGGACAAGGAGCAATGGATACAAGCTGCAGGAGGGGAGATTCTACCTGAACCTCAGGAAGAATTTCCTGATGGTCAGGGCTGTCCGGCAGTGGAATGTGCTGCCATGGAGTGTGGTGGAGCCTCCTTCTTTGTTGGTTTTTAAGCGGAGGCTGGATGGCCACTTGTCGGGAGTGCTTTGAGGGTTTTCCTAAATGGCAGGGGGTTGGACTGGATGGCCCTTGTGGTCTCTTCCAACTCTACATTTCTATGATTCTAAGATAAAGGATTATGGTTGTGGCCAGGTGGTGGCTCAGCAGAGCTCCTGAAAGGAGAGACCTCATAAAGCAGCTGCAGAAGACATCACTCTAGTTGAGTGAGCACAAAGCAAAGAGGGTACCGGATGCTTTGTCAATTCATAGGCCAGGCATATGGTTTTGATGACTCAAAGAGTATTCACCAATGGCTCCTTTTCTTCCTAGAGAAGTGATTAGTGGTGTACTGCAAGATGCTATCCTTGATCTGGTGTTTTTCAGCATCTTTATAAATGGCGTTGGATAATGGAATAAAGCCCACGCTTATCAAATTTACACATGGTACAGAATTAGAAGGAGGAGCTAAACCCCAGAGAGCCAGTATTCAAAATGACCTTAACCGATTGGAGAGATAAGCTAAACCTAAGAAAATTAATGTCAACAGAGCAAAATGTAAGGCCTTATACTTAGGCAGGAAAAATTAAATGTTTGTGCATTTATGATGGATATATTTATGATGGGTGACACCTTACTTGATAGCAGTGCATGTGAAAAGGATATAGGAATTCTTTGTAGATAAGCTAAAAAGGACACAACAATTTGATGCAGTAGCCAAAAATGCTAATGTAAATTTGGGCTGCAACATCAGCAGGACAGTGTCCACACTCAGGGAAGCAGTAGTATTATTCTGTTCCTCTTTGGTCAGGTATCACCTAAAATATTGTGTCCAGTTCAAGAAGAATATTGACAAGCCGGAATGTGTCCAAAAGAGGATGACCAAGATGGTAATTGGTCTGGAAATCAAACCTTATGAGAAATGGTTCAGGGAGCTCAGAGCTTGGACAAAAGAAGATTGAGAGGAGATGATGATGATGATGATGATGATGATATGACAGCCACATTTTAATACCCAAAGAATATCATGTAGAAGATGGAGTAGAATTTTTTTTCTTCTGCTCCAGAAAGCAGCACACAACCAAGTGATTCAAATTACAATGAAAAAAATATCCATCTAAACATTAAGAAGTTGAGTTGTGGCTGACTATGCAAGTTTCTTTTCAGATACACTTGGAGTAAAAGAATGACCAAGGAAATGGTTGGGTTGTTGCTCAGTAAGGATGGTAAAATGTTAACAGATCACAACAAAAAGGCAGAACTGCTTAACATCTATTTTGATTCAGCATTCTCCACCACAAAAAAATCCTTTGTGGATCCATGCAGCAGTAGGAATCATGGTTAGGGATCCAGACCACAAATCAAAATGGACAAGGAGATAGTCAAGAATTATCTAGTTAACCTGAATGATTCAAATGTGTGGGACCAGATGAACTACATGCCAGAGTAGTGAAGGAACTTGCTGATGTACTTTCTGAACCACTTGTCATCACTTCTGAGAAATCTTGGGGAACAGGTGAGACGCCAAAGGACTGGAGAAGGGCAAACATTGCCTTTCTCTTCCAAAAGGGGAAAAATACTGGGGAACTACAGACAAGTAAGCCTGATCTCAAACTACGAAGAAGAAAAAAACAGAACAGATTATATAGGAGTCTGTCTGCAAGTATCCTGATGACAAGGCAGTGATCAACAGGAGCTAGCATGGGATTGTCAAGAACAAATCTTGCCAAACTAATCTTACATCTTTTTTCATTGGGTCTCTAGCTGAGCAGATGACATTTGACAGAGTCCTCTGTGATATTTTGATTAGGAAACTGATCAAATGTGGAATAGATAGGAACATCATTAGATTGATCCATAATTTGTTGGAAAACCACTGTCATGTCAGAGGTACTCCATGCCATGTGGATAATATGGATCATACATGATTATGAATGAATGCAGATTATTCTATTAATGTAACATATGGTTTGTTTGAATAAGTGTGATACAAGAAACAATATGGTCTATATTGGATACATGTTAATAGCTGAATGTTAGTTGTAAATGAGTATTTAGCCAGGCTGGCTAGGAATAGCTTTGTTTACTTAGAAGCAAAACTGGGAGGAGCTAGCATACTGGAAGAATTTAAAAGGCCCTTGGTAAACTAGAAGATGGGGCTGAAACTAAGAGTCTGAAATTCAACAGAGACTAAGGCAAAATTCTACATTTAGGCCACAAAAACATATCCACGCTTATATGATAGGACTTCCGGTTCAATCGCAAGAGCTGGGAGCCACGATCTTTGGAATGCCATTCTGAAGACCGCCGCTGTTGTGGGCTACTGGTGGAACTTCAGTTCAAAAATCGGTTTGTCTGGTACCCAAGAAGAGGGGGGGGTCTGGCCAGAGGTGGACAAGCGACAAAGACTGGGCTGACTTCTCTCCACTGACCACAGAAGTTTGCAGTAGAAGAAGCAGATGGAGGCTGCTGCCGCCGCCATTTGACAACTTGCCCGCAGCAGAAGGGAGAGGGAGGGAATTCCCCTTTCCCATTATCCCAGCCTCCAAATCTTTTCCAAGCTTTCTTTCAGTTAAACATAAGAACACTATTTTTACTATACCAAATTGGAAGACCTACAAAAAGGACAGTGAGATCTCCCTTCTAAAGAACAACCCGCAGTAAGAAATTGTGAGATCTTACGGGACACGCCTCACCTCTTCTAATTAAGAGACAATAAACCCTTTTCTACTGTAGGTGAATTGGAAGGCAAAGTGGAAGAGGCAAGAACTCTCAATCAATTAAATAATTGGAAGTTTATTTTTCATTTTTGCCACCTACTGCATAGTTACGACATTTGACTTTCAGTTGCCATTGCTGGTTTTTCCCCCTCAAACTTACTGACTTAAATTGGAAATGCCAAAAGCAAAGCTTTTAAAATGCTAAAGCTTCGGAGGTTTGACAAACACTAGAGAAACTCTTACCTGCTGTTTTGTGATCGACGAGCATTAGAATATACCCTTCCCTTTCTGGATTTGTGTATTTCTGAGGAATGAAGCTAAAGAGTTGAGTAGCTTTCTGAAACCCTACTGCCTCTCTCTCTTTGACTGTTTGATACTGGGGACAGACTGTAAAAACTGTTAAAACTCAGCGAACTGTTGCATTATATGTATGTGTTAATAAGAACATTGATTATATCTGGGGGGAGGAAGAAAGGTAGGAATGGAGATGTTCGCCAACTAGAATTTATATATATATTGTATCTCCACCCCATGACTTGTTTGATAATATGCCTCAAAGTTATTGGAGGAAAGAATGTAAGAAGGAAAGGAGAATACAATACCAGTTGTTGATTAAGAACCCAAGAGAAACAATAAGGGGAGAATAGAGGAGAAAAGAAGTAAAAGAAGAGATTGCAAGAGGAAAGGAAGGGACAAAAAAAGGGAGGGGGAAGGAAGGGTAGAAGTGTTTTCAATTTAACATAAAACCTATCCTGGACTTGGTATTTATGGAATTTATGGACATTATTTCAGCGAATCATTCACCTTACTGATGTAATATTGACTTAACATTGATTTGACTTAGGAATTGACTTTAAACCTGATAAGTGCTTTGGTGAATGCTGATTTTCAACCTGATATTTGATTCAGTTCCGATTTATTCTATATGCATAATATAACAGGTTATTGTTATAAACAATTGAGTAACTGATTTGATTATACAGAATAAAAAGCAAATGAATTGAGAATTCAGGTAATCCACCTTAGGTGGTTACTATAGTATAATAGTACAATTTAACACCTATTAATAGATTATCATTTATATCGTTATAGATTCAATTGATTTAATTGACTAATGATCATTGATCAATTATTTATTAAAACCAATGAGTTTAACAATTGATTAATAGTGGGTTTTTATCTGATTGCCTCATAATTAATTGTTAATTAATGAGTCATTATTTTTCTTTAACAATAGGTGATACTTGCTTTAGCAGTTGTACAGACCTTGCATTTTGGATTATAGAAAATAAATAATAACAATGAAAAGACTAGTAAAAAAGAAGCAGAGTGAAATTTAAAATGAAAATCATTGGTTCCTGCAGGAGTAAATGAAAAACTTTATCTCCTGCCTCTTCTCTACTTCCTCATTTTTCTGATCATATAATAAAATATTATATAATCAGAAAAGTGGAGGAGGGAGAGAACCTGGTTCTTCAGTTTACTGTCAGTCCAGCGAATGGAATGAGATTTTCAGTTCCAGAAATTTCTGTTGCTAGATAGCATATTGGTGTGCTTTAAGCAATATCCAAAAATTGAAACGTATTAGGACAATTTTATATGGTTATCATGGTATATTTATGTGTTGTCATTTTGATTTTTAATTTGAAAGTTTTTATTTATATTTGCTTTTATTATTACTCGAAAACGTGAGCAACTCAGGGGTCCACTCGCAATGCCAGTACCTCCATGTGACAATGGAGAATTAATCAGCTCAAATTAGGAGGGTAATCTAACAAGATCTTCCACCAATGATTACAGGGTCCTCAGAGGAAAGAACAGCCAAAGATTCAAAAGTAAACTAAAATGTGTTTTATTGAGGGGAATTCACTCACACATGCACACAGGATACAAACAGCCACATATTCACAAAAGAGCTAGCTGAAGGATGAAGGGATGAAAAATTATGGATAGAGAGGCTGAAGTTTTTGGGTTATAATTACCAATCCAGAAGAGTAGTGAAGAAGCAGTGGAGTGGCTTAGACTTGTGTCTAAGGGCAGACTAAATCATGATTCAGAGCAACACAGTAAGTGTCCAGCACTTCAGGTTTTTATACTTTATTTCCCTCCCTGAAGGTTAAGTAATGTGACTAGGGAAGGTTTTGGTGGGAAATGTGCACAGCAGGGGTGCTTGCTTGCTGCATCTGGGCTTGACTATTATTTTCTATGGGCAGTTGAGAGGATTAGCTTAGAGTCATTAAGTCAGGCTCTCCCAGCTAATCTACAGGGAACGTATGACCTGCCCATGCTGAGGACACCTCTGACTTACTCTTGCACAACCTTCCAGCCAGTGTTCCTTCTCCACATGGCCTTTCAGCCATATAACTTAATTTCATGCCAATTAATATTTGCCAATTAGACCACATCAAAGCGTGGGGGTGTAAAGCTGCTAACATTATGTAGCTCTTGAAGAAGCTATTAAAATATACATAAAGGCAGAAACACATTGGGCTGGTTCTAAAATAAATATATGCTCCCTCTGTAAATGCAGAGGTTCTGTTCCAGGAACTCTCACATAAACCAAAAAAGCAAATGCTTGCATTGCATTATCTTCAATGTACATGATGGGCACGCAGTGCAGGCACATACCCCTTGCATCTGTTGATAAGACATGTGAAGCTTTGTGCAACCTCAGATTTGTGTATGCCAATGTCGCACCACAAGAGGGCACACTGCACATATATACATGCATACATGCATGCACACACCATCCACTGGAGATGTATCTCTTGGAGATGCATCTCTCCTTTTTAACTACAATAATATTTCAACTTGTGTCAATAAAGGCATAATTTTCAAGTTAAGACCAACAAGACTGATAAGAGGTATGGGGAAGAAAACATAAGAGGAAAAGTTGAAAGAGCTGGGCATGTTCAACCTGGTGAAGAGAAGACTCAGGGGCTAACATAATTGTTCTCTTTAAGTATCCGAAAGGGTGTCACAGAGAGAAGGGTGCAGGTTTGTTCTCTGCTACTTCCGTGGGTAGGATCAGGTCTAATGGTTTTAAGTTACAGAAGGGTAGATTTTAATTGAACATTAGCATGAGCTGCTTGACAGTAAGAGTTGTTTGATAATGTAATCAATTACCAAGCAATGTTGTGGAGACTTTTTCTCTAGATGTCTTCCAAAAGAGGACAGACAGGTACCTTCATTGTGGGGATGGACTTGATGGCCTTATGAGGCTCTTTCCAACTTCATGATTCCATGATTCTATGAATGTAAGTGGGAGTTAAATACACTGTGGTATTTTCATTTCCATGGTGCTACAGGTATATACCTGGCAGGGAAGTGCTATAGCATGGTAACAGTTCTTTAAAAATTCTTGGTGCCATACCCGGTCTGCTTCAGCAATCCATGGTCCTCTACTATAGATATGGAGCAAGATCCTGCATCATCAAATGTAACTACAGTGATAGAGCTTCCTCACTGTAATTATGTCTGATGATGCTGGGTTCAATAAACTACCTTTTTAGCCTGGGAGTACCCCTACCAAATGGTTGCCAAGGTGCTACAGGCATTGGGGCATGATATATGCAATACCTTCTCAGTCATTGCATGCATTGAGAACACATAGCTGGAGACACCCCTTGAAGTCTGGCCACAACTGCTTTTCTGCATATATCCTACAACTGGAAGACAACTCCAGACATCATTTCCTAGAGTGCCGATCAGCAGTGCCTAGGAAATCCTTTGGCTGGGATGCTGCCAGAGTGGTGCTACATTCCACTGTTAATGACTGAAAATGTGAATCCCCAGCAGCTATGATACTGAACATCCAGTTTATGATCTCATAACTACTGAACAGGATGCCAGCCATAATTTCTAGTAACACAGTCTACCTGGCTTCCATTTTCAACCCTTTTTTGCGAAGAGCTCAGAAACTACTAGTTAAATTTAAAAAGTTATATACCAATGAGTCATCTAGGCTTTATTTGGGAGTATACTATTTCTAAATCTTGCCAAGAAAATCCTATATGATTAGCATCAAGTGGACATGAATTACAGTCAACTAGAAAAGAATATAACAACCCCCCCTTCAATAATTTAATGGTTGACTAAAGACACACAAAAGCAAAGCTAGTCAAGAACATCTACTATTTCAGAGGTGCAATGACTAAAAAGTTTTGCTTCATTATTTACTGCCAGGAATGATCTCATGAGGAGGAGGATAATTGGAGAGCACTGCAGTGGTTAGAAAGTAGCAATGGCAAAAAATGAACTTGAGACCCATAATCCTAACATATGAAACATATACTACAGGCTAGCATTCATCTTCGTAGACAATACTTCATGATCCCAAGTGAGTAGCAAGGTAGAGAATACTTCTGTCAATAGTGCAAAAAAAAAAATCTGCATATGATCAGAGGCACTCAAAATATTTCAGATTAACAATTCTACATCTTTGACTTAGAAACTTGTCTCTGTAGCCTCTTACTGCTGCCCTTTTTGTTTTCAGTGGATTAGTATCCTCTAACAGATTATTCCTTATTCACTTTTTCCAATTATGGTCAAAAATCAATTGAATTCAAAGAATGAATGAACAGTATACATGTCAATGGGGTGGAAAGAATTGAGATGCAGACCAGTGACAAAAAAATCTTTGTAGAGTCCATGCTTTAAGACAGCCTTCCACAACCTGGCAGTTTCCACACATACTGAATTCCAAAACCCACAGTCCCTAGTCATTTAATCAGATTGTGTCAGAGTGCACTGCCATCTCTGCCATGCCTAGCTTAGCCTGACTGTAGCCATCCTGCTGTATTTCCTTCAATGCTGCATTTCCTTCAATGTTTTGGTGATGGGAGGGGGAAGTTGGCTGGAGTAGGGGAACCAAGGTCATTCCAAGAAACTGGCAAAGGCTAAAGCATAAGAATGGTATAAGTGAGAAAGAGATGATGGAATGAGTGAAAGATGTTCAAAAAAGCGAAACTGTTTGTTCATCTCCAGTTCTGGCAAGGATGTTGTTTGTGTTCTGAACTTAACCTGTATTAAATGCTTTCTGGACCCATCCATGAAGACTGCTTATTGAGTTAGGTAAAGACAAGACATCACACATTGCCAGAACTCAATTAAGAGCTTTTCCTGAGCAAGTATATCTTCGGATAAAGATCCTCCTGTCTGAGTCTACCTGCAATGGAGGCTGAACTGATGATCAGGTTCAAGGAACGGAGGTGACCAGCACACAAGGAAATGGGAGCTGGTCCGAGCACCCTCTTAGCTAAGGAGCTTACACTTGCTACCCAATGGCAGTGGGCACGGGATGCTGATGACCATGAAAGACTCGAGAGAGATGGGACATGAGACCCAGCAGGGCTTCAGTGCTTTCCATTCATGAGGGGCTGCCCTGGAAAAATGGGAGCATGAACTACAGACCATAAAGGATGAAGTTAGGGAGTTAAAAGGCTATTTACAAATGATGATACATGACTGCAGATCAGTTGACCAGCAGGAGACCAAGCACATGGATGGAGTGGAAACCCTTGGGAAGGGGAAGAGATGGCTAGCCTGACAGTAGAGACTCTCAATGATGGGACCAACACAGTGAAAAGAAGGAAGGCCACCCACTGTCCCACTCCTCTAGATGTGTGCCCCTACACTGACTGAAGCCTGAAGGCTGCCTTTGATGGGGATACAATGAAACTGTCATTCTTTTTAACTCAGGTCCAGGGTTTCATGTGAGTGTGGGAATACATCTAGAGATTCGAAGCTGCCAAGGTGTGCTACATGTTGACATAGCTGGAAGGAAAGGCGGAGGAGTGACTAGTTGACCTTTACAACATGTTGGCAGTGGAGCTAGAGGACTTCAATGCATTCATGACCAGTCTGCATGCCTGCCCATTCCAGCAGTAAAGGGCTTACACCAGCATCCAGAGGCTGAAGCAAGGCAATAGAATAATCTTAACAGATTAGAGAGCTCAGCCAAAACTAATGAATTTCAACAGGGAGAAGTATAAGGTACTACACCTGAGCAGAAAAAAAAATGAAATGCACAGACATGAGATGAGTGACACCTGGCTTGACTACAGTACATGTGAAAAGGATCTTAGTGGACCACAAGCTGAACATGAATCAGCAGTGTGATGTGCCAGTGCGATTCTGGGCTGCATCAACAGGAATACAGTGTCTAGGTCAAAGGAAGTGATAGTACCACTCTATTCTGCTTTGGTCAGACCCCACCTGCAACATTTTGTCCATTTCTGGGCAACACAGTTCAGGAAAGATATTGATAAGCTGGAACGTGTCCAGAGGAGGGTGACTAAAATGGTAGAAGACCTGGAAACCATGCCCTATGAGGAGAGGCTTTGGGAGATGGATAAGTCTAGTCTGGAGAAGAACAGGTTAAGGGGTGACATGATAGCCATGTTTAACTATTGGAAGGGATGTCATATGCAGGATGGAGCAAGCCTGTTTGCTGCTTCAGAGACTAAGACACAGAGCAATGGCGTCAAACTTCTGGAAAAGCGATCTCACAAAAACGTTAGAAAGAACTTCCTGTTGGTAGGAACACTTCCTGAAATCAGCACAAGGAGGCACCATCACTGCAGATGCATAGCTGAACATGGATCTTTTGTGGAGAGATGAATCATCACTATTCCCAGAGCAACCAAGTGCAAACAAGAATAAGCTGTCCTAAATGACGCTGGGAGCACACTGCAAGCAAAAGGTGGCCCAAGGAAGTGGTGAGTTGATGCATTAACCCTTTCTTTGTCCAGGTTTGGCTGAAAGGCAGGAAAGGGGAGGCTGCATGGATATTGTAAGAATGTTGGAATCAGGGTTATCTAAGGTCTCATGCACCCTGCTGTGGCCACAAGACTGGGACTTAAGCCTGAAAAGCTACCAACCCCCATAAAGTTTGTACAGACAGATGGCAGAACCCATCAAACACAGAACTTCCCCACTGCACATGAGAGTAGGAGAACATGAGGAAACCCAGCAATTTGTTCAGGCCCCTACAGCCTCCCTCTTGATAGCTAAGGCATGACAACCCCCAGATTGACTGGGTAACAGATGAGGTGATATCTCCAAGCTCCAAGGACAAGTCCAACTGTCTAGAGCAGTGGTTCTCAACCTGTGGGTCCCCAGATGTTTTTGGACTTCAGCTCCCAGAAGCCCTGAGCATTGACCATGCTGGCTGGGGCTTCTGGGAGCTGAAGTCCACAAACATCTGGGGACCCACAGGTTGAGAACCACTGGTCTAGAGCCATAGCAGCATCCCCTGAGGGGTGAGGTAGACAGTAAGGTGGTGGCAAGGCTTATAGTCTGTGGAATCACTCCCAGACCAAGGGACTTGGAAGTTCCAGCCACGGATAAAACACTTCAAGCAAGTATTTGAGGAAAAGGAGGCAGTCTCCATGGCATCTCATCACATGTCAAACTGTGCTATTGAACTGATTCTAGGGGAGGAGTTACCTAAAACTAAATTGTATTTCATGAGTCCCGAGGAATTCAGTTTAGAGGGAGCTGATAGATAAAAATGTGGCTAGCAGGTTTATTATGCAATGGTGGCACCAGTGATGTTTCAGTGCAAAAAGAGACTCTGCATGGATTACAGAACACCATATCCACCTCTAGCAAATATACCTTGCCTGTCATGAAGGATATGCTGACTCACTATCCAAAGGCAAGATATTCATTAAACTGGATTGGAGAGAAGCTTACTTTTGAGTGTGAATTAATGATGGGGATAAGCAGTGATGTATTTAAGTCTTTTACTCCAAGTCCCAAGTCAAGCCTCAAGTCTCTACCTTGAAGTCTCAAGTGAAGTCTCAAGTCCTTGCAAGATACTTTCAAGTCAAGTCTCAAGTCAAGTCCCAAATCTGGGAGCCAGTTACTGAAGTGGGAAATAGGATCCTTCTTACTCCCCATCACTGAAACTTCAAAAGTTTTAGGAGGAAGGATCCTTCCCTGTGCTCCAGGGGTAAGTCCTCCTTTTTTGCTGCTAAGATAACTTTTAGAAGGCTCCTCCAATGTGTGGTGGGAACAGGTTGCTGAGCAGATCTCATCCTTGCCTCAAACCTGTGCCTAACATGTTTACTGTTCCCCTCAAAGAAATGGCCCAGACGTTGGGCTTTAAACAGTCTGTCATGTGAAAAATAGGCAAAAAGAGATGAAAACTGCAAGGTTTTTGATGAATATGTTATATTACTGAACTATAGGCAGCAAGTCAGTCACTAAAAATATACAAGTCAAGAGTCAGATCGAGTCAGTGCATCATTTATTGCCAAGTCGAGTCCCTGAAGTGACTTGAGTCTGACTTGGGTCCAAGTCAATTGTCTCAAGACTACATCATGGAGGATAAGTGGAAAACTGCTTTTAACAGCCAGCTGGGGTGTTTTGAATATCTAATCATGCCTTTTGGGCTAAGTGGAGCACCTGAAATGTTTATGCATCTGATTAATGAGGTGCTTTGTGATTACTTGTACCAAAGGGTATTGATATATTTGGACAATATCTTAGTACATGCAGAGGACTACCAAACCCATGTGCAGCTGGTGAGAAAGTTGCTGTGGAGATTGCTAGACAGCCAGATGTATGTCAAACTGTCCAAATGTGAATTCCACAAAGAAAGATGGCACTTTTGGGGGTATTATATCTTGGCATAGGGGAATGAAATGGACTTTGCAAGTGTTCAGGATATGGTGGTGAGAAGTCGCCAAAACAAGGAGGTAACTCCAGAGTTCTCTAGGGTTTGCTAACTTTTATAGACAACTTATCCTCAACTTTGCCCAGATCTCATTACTGCTGACTGATTTGCTTAAGATTAAGGGAAAGGGGGCAAAGGGAAACACTCAATAAGAAAAAGCTCACTTCCACATCAAAGGGGATGCAAAGTGTCAGGAGGTATTAAAGCATCTCAAGCAACTGTTCACCTCTGATCTCCTCCTGAAATATCCAGATCCATCCTAAGCTTTCATAGTACATGTGGAAGCCTCAGACATGGCTGTAGGGGCTGTTTTATTGCAGGCATATGAGATTGGCCAGTTGCATCTGTGCATCTATCTGTCCCAGAGGTTTTCAAACTCAGAGTAATTGGAGGAACTTTTTGGAGATGGCTTCTTCTGCTTTTGAGGCATGGACTGATCATCAAAATCTGGAGGCATTAACATCCCCCAGAAATTGAGCCTCAAGCAAATCAAATGGTTAGAGTTCTTTTACAAAGTTAACTTCCAAATAAAGTATTTCCTAGGCAAAAAAAATTTCTTGTCTGCCACAGCATAAAGTCAATGAAAAAAGGGGATGTATACCATATTCACTCTTCAGCAGCTGGGTCTGGTGGTGACAGTCTAATCTGTTGACCCTGAGACCCAGTTACAGGTGGATTTACAGAGTTGAATGAAGGAGGTGCTGATGGCGGTAGTATGGGGGTGAATGACTTCTTGAGATGGGATCCCCTGCATAGGAGATAAGATTTATATGTTAAACGAGTTAAGGGCTAAAATCTTAAAGCAGTGTCATAGTATGAATACAGCAGAACATTTTGGATTTCTGAAAACCTTACATGTGATCAGACACCAAGTTTGGTGGCCCGGACTGAGACCAGGTGTAGACACTTACATCAAAAGCTGCCCAGTGTGTGCAACAGCTAAGTGAGTGTGGGAAATCTCTCAGGACTACAACCCCTCCCTACTTCACTCCACCCCTGGGCTGAAATCAGCATGGGCTTTATAGTGGACTTAGCCGAGAGTAAGAAGAAAACTGATTCGGGTAGTGACTGACTTGTTTTCCAAGCAAGGCCATTTTGTGCCTTCAGCTTTGATTCCAATGGTGCCCAACCAGCCAAACTGTTTGTGCAATGTATTTATAGACTTCCTGGGATCCCCAGTATGATCAGTTCCAACTGAGAAGCCTACTTTACCTCTCAATTTTGGAAGGCTTTCCTAAAGCTACTCATTATTGAACAAGTATTGAGTTCAGACCATCATCCTGGACCAGATGAGCAAAAGAAAGAGTAAACCCAGATCCGGGCACAGTACCTACAGTGCTATATCAATTTACAGAAAGATGTCTGGGTTAACTTTTTACTCTTTGCAGAGGTAGCTTATGACATCTCTGTCCACATAAGTATGGGCCACTCCTCATTTCAGGTGGTGCATGAACAAGATCTCAAACTTTTGCCAACCTTATCAGTAAAGGAAGGTGACCCAAGCCTTTGGTTGAGTAGGCTGAGAGGACTGAAGCTGCGTGGCTAGGGTTTATGAATACCTTACAATATGCTCCTATAAAAAGCAGGTTGACACATGGAGAGCTCCAGAATAGAACTTTGCAGGGAGGGAGGTTAGTGTATCTGTCAACCAAATTCTTGAGCTACCAACAGTTGTCAAAAATACTGGGTCCAAAGTATGTGAGCCCTTTCTCCATCAAAAGAAGAGTCAATTCTGTAACTGTTGAATTGGTATCTCCTAAGACCTATTGGTACATGCACCCTGTTTTTCATTCTAGTTTGCTAAAGCCTGCAGCAAAGCCAGATACCTGGCACTCTAGGAAGCCTGCTCTCCCCCCACCCCCACTGATGGTTGATGACCAGAAGTATTTCAAGGTTAAACAAATCCTGGACACAAGGGCCACCTTCAGTCGTTTGTTCAGTGGAAAGACCTTCCTATGGGAAAGTCTGAGTGGGTTGACTACCATCATGTTAAGGCCCCCAAGCTGATCTGGGACTTTCATAAAAAACACCCTGAGAAGCCAGGGTGGTATGTGTGTGAAGTCCCTGGGCAAGCCAAGTGATAGCAGGATGAATGTGGCTTTGTTATTATACGATTTCTTGTGTATCACGATGCTTTGTCTTATATTGCATGACACCTGTGATTTTATTATTATTCATTGCTGTCATGTACTTAACATTGCTTGGTAGTTTGGGGGGTAGGTTTGGCGTGAGGAGGCAAAATGTCAGAGGGCACCAACATTTCTGCCATGCCTAGGTTGGCCTGACTGTAGCCACTTTGCTGTATCCCCTTCAAATGTTGTGTTTCCTTCGATGTTTGGGTGATGGGAGGTGGCAGTCAGCCAGAGCATGGGAATCAAGGTCATTTTAAGACACTGGTACAAGCTACAGTGTAAGAATGTATGTGAGTGAGAAATAGCTGGGAGGGGCAAGAGGTGTTTAAAACAATGAATCTGTTTGTTCATCTCCAGTTCTTGCAAGAACATTGTCTGTGGTCTGAACTTAACCTCTATTAAATGCTTTCTGGACACATCCGTGAAGATTCCTTTTTGAGTTAAGTTAAAACACGACATTATAGATTGCAGAATTTGTAGTTAAATGTATCCAGAAAGTGTCAAGGTGGGAAAAGAGGGAAGATAACTTACAAACTACAAAAACCTCTGAAGGATCCAAGACCAAAATGTGTTGATAGGGGTAACAGCAACAGACCAAACATTCCATTCTCTGTAAATTGCATGGTTTCTTTAAAAATTTAACATCATTTAATAAGCCAATTTGTTAATGATAATGTAGTTAATTAAATGCACTGTTCTAACATTAATAACAAATTAATTTTCATACTTTTAACTATTAATATTAATGAATTACTTTTTCATCTCACTGTACCAGCTCTGTTCTTGCTCCTTTCCATGCAAGGGCACTGAGAGCTGCACAGTGGAGAAATCTAGGATATGAGAATAGCTAAAATTTTGGTCTGGACACAACATGGCTCTGCTTCTGTGGTTCTTTATAGAGCTGGTACTCTGTCTTGGACAATAGTGGACAACCCTTTATACACTGCCCTTCATAATATTTAGGATTTCAAGGCAACATGTAATCAGTTGTATCACAGATGCTTGTGGAGACTTCAAGCCACTCTTTTGGTGGTTCTGTCCTTAAAATGGATAGCCTGGAGAATCTGGAGGTACCACAGGCCATGGAAACAGTCATAAGGACTGCATGCATCCCTAGTGCTACATTGACCTATCCCTGTTCAGGACAGAAGGCGACTTAAAGAGGGTTTTTGGAATTAGGCTAAGACCATGCAAAGGTACAATGATGGCTACAAGCTGCCCGCCCATTCAAGAGTTAAATCAGAAAGCTTAGTAAACATTTTCTAAGAGAAGATACTTCTCTTAGAAATATACTTCTCTTAGATCCTGCACTGAGCAGGAAGTTGGACTCGATGGTCTATGAAGTCACTTCCAACTCTGATTTCACTATTTACAAGCACGGGATGTTAGGAGCTCCTAGCTACAAGGTACACTGCTCAGTCAAGCTAGGGATAGAAAGGAATAGTTTTGCATAGGAACATATCTACGGGGGAAAAAAGAGTTTTTCAGGAGATGTAAGAAAGAGCCCTCAAGTTGGCAGCAGAAGAGGATTAATATATTCTACCACATTCTGTAACTCCTCCCAATGTTCAGAGTACATATTTGTAAATGAAAAGACATAACAAAAAAAAAAAAACACAGAAAAACACTAAACCCTTAATTCTTCTTCTGTTTACAAGGAAACAGACGCTACAGTAACTGCACTAAGATGTTCCTACTACTCAGAGCACTGGTTTCCCAACTGATTCTTAATATCCTACCAGCACTGTAGAATGTACGTGTCTTTTTTCGGGCAGGTGGACCAGGTTCTTCTGGAATTTCTGGTGAACCTTCCTTTTTCTTAGTTGCATCTGGATTGCCTTCAAATATGGGAAGTGACAAAAGCTTGTGCGACTGCCGATCTCTGCAGCTAACTGCAACATATCTGGCTGATCTGTATATAGTATGATCCAAGTTTAAATTCTGATTCAAATCCTGGATTTGGTCTGGAATATATATGTCCTCAAGAGCACCAAATGATGCTTTTATGGAGCCTGCTGCAAGAATGCTATCGCTCTGGTTCTTCTTTGTTTCTTTTTCTGCAGCATTAGAGTTTGCTTGACTCTGGGATTTGGGCTGGTTAGTATGTTGTTGATTTTGCTCAGCTTCTCGAATAGAGAGATCTGTGTTGAGATTACTGGAACAGGTAGTGAGGTGCTTGCATACGGATGGGAAACAGAACTGGTGAGTATCCAACACTGATGGCTGTGCAGCAAGTGGTTTCATCTCCTTGGCTATGAAATGGAGTTCATCCCCCACTTCTTCCTTTGGAATCCCAATTTCCCTATCCTTCTCCAGGTTCTTCTGAGACTCATCTTCTCTGATCACAGTGTGAGGAAGGGTTGACACATTCATTCTGACTCCAACTGCATTCACAAGTTTCCCATTTTGAACAAACTGCTCTGTGGACAACAGTAGTCCTCTCAGTCCTTTCCTTTCTTGCTCCTCATAGTCTTCTTTGAAAGCTGCAAAACAAAAATGCAAGCAAACAGAACAAAATAGTTTCAGAACAAATTATTTCAATGCAAACAAACATAACAAAAGAAAAAGACTTAGAGTCTTGCACAAGGAGTTTACAACCTAACTTCAACAAGCAAAAGATGAAACAAAGGGTAACTACAGGCATAATGTAAGCAAATGCAGTTGTATCTGCTTAGGGGAGATTGTTTCACTTGGGGAAACAAAAATGTCTTCTTTCTAATTTGTTCTGAAGTGGCTTGTTAAATCTGGCTAAATTATCTGGTTGTAAGTGACAGGTAATTTTAAAAGACTAAAAATACATCAAATTATTTTTATTATTTAGCATTTTAAATTGGTTTTATTGTAAGTCACCCTGAGGTACTCAGATGTATTCAAATATTTTAATACATACATACATATATCACGTATTTAATACTGTGGCCTGTAAAGACCTGAGTTCTTAAGTTTTTGGTCACCTCAAAAAGCTATAATCTTCATGATAACCCTTTAGGCTTGTCAGCAGTTATTTAAAGATATGTTATGAGACACACCCCCGTGTCTAAAGTTATCTGAATGAATATTGAGATACCCTGCACTCCAACGCTCCACTAACCTTCTTCCATCTTCATCAGACTTTCAGCCTACTTCCTTCCCTTCACCCCACATTTGCAATTTCCTACCACCTCTTAATGAAATTATACTACCACCAACACACACACACACACACAAAACAAAACAACCCTACTGAATTACTAAACGTAGGTGGCAAAGAAAAACAAATTCAGGGAAAACAGATCTATCAGTGCCAGATTCAACTTTTTAGCTCTCTGCAAGTGACAGATACTGAGGACAAAAGATGGCCATCATCTATATGCCATCATAAGTTTTAACATTATTTGGAAATAGAATGTTGAATTGCATAAATCTTGCAAGATGAATGGTTATATAACTGTGGAATTCAGATTGCTGAACAGACTACATTTTGTGGTTTGATGGCATTTAAATCATGTCTTTAATTATGTTGACAGTAGTTGTCCTCATGTTACTAAAGAGAAATAGTTTACATCTCCATACACTCACACTCTGACAGAGCCAAATTAGTATGATGAACTTTCTGGGCATATTTTGTATGTGTGTATATGTGTGTGTGTGTGTATATATATATATATGACTCTGTGTGTATCATGTTAAGACACATACACATATATAACATTGTAAAAGAATGGAGAGTAAATTTAAATTTGAAATTTGTATCTGCATTTGTTCTTAATATCTAGTAAACTAACTTTGATAAAAGCTGCACCATGCAATAGGTTCATGATAGTATGCAAATATTTTAAGGAATAGATAATACCACTGACAAATCCATCATAGATACACATGTCATGGAATTCATACAGACAACATTTTCAAAAGGATTCAGTCACTGATGGTCAAATCTAGGGCCAAACTATAAGGGTTGGAAGCAGCAGTAAGCAGGAATGGGGAAGATGTGCATTTGCTTCCTACTGCTTAAATTAAAAGGCGGGCTTGGCCCCTAGGCTTCATTGCTTCAAGCAGCTGTCACCAAGCCAAGTTCTAACACTAGATGGGATATGGTACATCAAAGAGAGGTAGTACAGAAAGTATCGGGGGGGGGAATAATTGGATCAGCAGAATAATCAAATATGGCAGAGGAGGAGAGGTTTGTTCCTTCCCTGTGTGTGCTATTTTTCATGTAAAACTAGTGTGGGAAACATGCAGCCCTCTGGAAGCTGGCAGGTGTGCAACTCTCACTCCTATTGCCAAAAGCCAATGGTTAAGCATGCTAGAAGGACGAAACCATTCCTACTCCTGATTGTTTACAATACACAGATGTCCCCATTCCTATTATTCAAGATAGATAAAAACTGCTTTTTGCTCTTTTAAAAAAAGAATGAGTGAAATCAGAGTTTCAAAACTGAAACTGGTAAAATATACTTCCTTTTCACTTGAAGAAATTAATCTGCACTAATCTGTTAATTCTGCTTGTGCCTTAGGTTTTAGGAACTGGAAGCTAGACCAAAGCATAACAACACAGAAAAGATCATCACTGGAAAGAAAGTAAACCTGTTCAGTGCTCAGGTTCCTATATTCCTATACTTAATAAGCTCAAAAGCTGTCATGCCTACTCACCATGAGAAGCCTTCCATTTAAAGGCATTATATGGATAAAAATCTGAAAGCCTGAAAAAAGTAAACAGTGCAACAAGGAAATGCAAGGCCTATTTGTAAGAATGAAACAACAGACTGACTTTCCCAATTTGTGCCCTCCAGATGCAGAAGAATGGGTGGTTGGGGATGATCACGTTGTGGTCAAAAACATTTGGAACATCCAGGTTAGGTATGTGTGTTGTAATCAACAGTTATAATTTGCAACTATAATAATATTTGTTAAACTAATGCGGTTGAATGTTTAGATTTGTACCACAGTTCAGGAAACATATGAAGAAATCAAGAGGAAGGTTTAAAACTTAAACTTTAATGAGTCAAATTGGCCTTTTGGGGGAGGGTGATTTAAACCAATCCTTCCTGCATAGCAGGCACAGCAAAAGGATGACTGGCCATCATCTCTAGTTTGACCAATATATTCACATGACTTGAAGGACTAACGTATGTTTAAATATCCATGTAGGCATTCAGTATTCTTACACACATAAAGCAGAAAATCAGATTGTGTTCTGGATGTGCTTTTCTTGCTCTTTTTAATGATGCAGAATCAAACACTAGAACTAAGAAAATGCATTTATCCCTAAAATCTGCTATCCAAAGCAACTGGTTTATACTCCTTCAAAATTATGGCCAACTAGGGTTCAACTACTTCTCCCCTCTCCCTGTAAAACTTAACTGAATGAACTGATTTTGCACAACTCCAGACCTGGACCCACAAAAACTTCCAGCCATTATGACCTTCCAGCCTGTTTTCTTTGTCATAAAAGAACTAAAACCCTGGGCCTACTCAAATAGTAGCATTTTTTTCCAAATAACCCTACCAGGCTTCTACCAGCTAAATAAGCCAATTTCTATGTATGCTTACTCAGACACAAGTACAGTACTGCTTTCTTTACTGAGACTTCCAGATAGGCATATGAGCACAGAATTCATAAAGCAAAAATCAAAATTGTAAAGGTTTTCCTCCACTGTGGACACACAATGAATTACTATACTAGAACTAACCAGAGATACACTACTTTAAATCTTTGAAGGATTAGGAACATGGCCTTGCAATTTCATGTGCCTACATGTGCATACTGACTCAAAAGAAAATTAAAATGTGGCTTATTGCCAGACAAAATTGGCCAATATTGCCTGGAAGATCCTTAAATTACTTTGGCTGCAAAGTAGGAAGCAGAGTGGATCTAGTTAGTGGTTCACTCCAAAATGACGCCCTTTTTCTACCTGGTTGTTATGGTGTTGTGCATCTTCAAATTGTTTCCAACTTATGGCAACTCTAAGGTGAATCTATCAGGGGTTCTCTAAGGCCCAGAGGTATCCACGGTGGAGCAAGGTCACTGGAACCCCTCACATTGCTCCATTTTCAAAGGGCACGAGGAGGACTCTGGATCCTCCAAGCTGTTTCAGTTGAGGTTCTATGAGGATTCAGGAGAACATAATATAGAGGCTATTCAGTGAAGCATCACAAATCACTGCCAGACCCCACTAGAACTTTATTTCCTCTCATTAAGCACTTTATTTCCTCTCATTAACGTCTCCACCTGAACGCGAGTGTTTGAGGTCGTGGAGCTTCGTGCCAGCTCTAACATACCATGCTTGGGCCGTGGTCATAAAAAGAATACATAAGTCTCATTAAAGAATAAAACTACAGTCTGTCCCCCACGCTGGTTCCAGCCGTTCCTTTCCGTTTGGAGAAAACGCTGGAGGAACAAAGAATTAGCCGCTGAAGTCTACCTCAGGCAAGGTCTCGTGCAGAGGCAACTCCCCCACGTCAACTGGGCTCCTTAGCCCGACTCCTTTTCCCTTCCCCCACATAGTAGTTGAGCCCCGTTTGCACTACATTTTACCCGCGTCCTCGGGAAGGGGCTCCAGCTCCTGCCTCGAGCTAAACTCCATGCTCTTTCCCGCGCGCTGCTGGAGGGTGGGAGTTGCGTCCTTCTCGTGCGCAGAAATTACTCCCACGCTCGCGGTCACATCGTCCAGCTTAGGCGGCGTCAGCCGTTTCAGCAGGCTCCCGCCGAGAGCCTCATCAATACCACCTGGGCAGAGGAAGGAGGGTAAAGCCCAGCAGGTTCTCGAACAGGGAGACCCCTTCTGATTCCTTGAAGACCGCTTCTCCGCCTAGTTCTAGGGAGGTGGATGCCGGGTTGCAGCCCTATCCTGTAAGTGTGTGTGTTTTCGGAAGTCACATTGTGAGATTTGGTCCCAGGGCACATGTGCGCTGTGCCCAAGCTTACATCCTAATAAGTGTTACCTACCCAGAAAGGATCATTTTGTCGGTGTTTGGAGCTTTTCTATCAGCACGTTGCTTTCTAGAGTTTTGAGTTTATTTGAATAAATCTACCCTGTTAAAAATGAAAGTACATGTTAAATCTGTTACACGATGTTTTTTTCCTCCACTTTGAAATTGTCGGAGCAAAATTTTCCAAGACTTTAATATACTGATTTAATCTGATAAATTTCAAAATAAACATACACGAACTCCGCCGCGCACAAATTATTAACCTCATCCCAGTTCTGCTGCTAAAAGCTTTTGATTTCCAAACTGTGCTGCAAAAGGATCTGAGGTGTTTTGCTTGTATTTAAGAAAAACAGTATGCACTAGTAAGCCTTTCTGGTTGGTCTCCAAAGGAATGCCCTGTGAATCATCACTATGTTGAAGTATTTGTTGATGGATCTTAATATGTATTGGTTTTTTGTATGTTCTAAACCACATATGTGGTTTTATGTACTACATACATGGTTTTATGTATTGTTTATTATCGTTCCCTGTCTTGAGCCACATGGAGAAGTGGGTGAGAAAGATATATTATTATTTTATTTTTATTATTTTATTATTATCTTTCTATATTCAGATATATATATATGTGTGTGTCTGTTGTGTTATTCTTGTTTTCTGCCTCAGTCGACAGGGAGAAGCAGGTAAGAAATAAATATTATATTATATTATTTTAGTTTATTTATTATTGTCTGTCCACCACTTTGTTCCCACTGTGGTTTGGACTGCATGCAGCCTTGGTTTGCTCAGATCTATCAGTTTATTGGCAGCAGGGTCATACTGAGGCAGAATGTAAGAACACATCAGGATTCTTATGATCTGTCTGTGCTGAAACCTGTAGATTATGTGGAAATATAGCTGTATCACTTCTTTCTAGCAAGCATTGTCCCACAGAACAATTTAGAAAACTGGATAAGATGCTAAGCTGCAACGCTAGCTAATCTGCAAGGAAGTCTCCCAGCCTTGACTTGGGATCTTACAAGGCTTTATATATTGTTTGACCATAAGAGTTCTATCGCTCATGTGTGCCTCTGGTTTTTAAAAGTGCTCCAACTACTAAAAGGAAAAAGTCACTCCACCCCAATAGAAATGTATCTCAGTCTGAAGGGTGTACATGTAATAGATGAGAAGAACGGAAGAGAGGCTTTCACTCATGATACATTTGAGAGTTACTATGTACGTGCATGGGAAATGCAGACATCTGCAAAGTGGTCAAACTAGCCTGATACCTCTTTATTAAGCTGAAGAGTACATTCCTCATTGGCTTAGATAGTCAAGGACTCCAAACCCCACTGAGCCTAGGGGTGCTGAATATTGCTTGTTTGCCTAGCATAACTGTTCAAGTACTGTGACTGTGTCCCTATTCTAAAGGGGGTGTTGATCTGACACAATGTGACTTCTCTGCATCCTTTTGGGATCTTGTGCTGGATCTTAGGCAGAGCTATTCCTCCAGAGTAAAAGGATATGCCTGTCCTTCGAAGAAGTACTTGAGATCAGTTAGCAGATCCCTTTACAGCAGGAGTGGACAATTTCTGATGGCCCAGGAGAGGGTGGCGTTTTCCTCTTCCCCAGACCTTAGAAGACTGCAGCTCCATCTGGCATTCCTGAGCCTTGTGAGTAAATCTTCAGTCTATAAATCTCTGCAAGTCACTGTTTATATGCAGTTTTCCCTCCAGGAAGATCAATTCAAGAGGGCATGTGAAGGGGGCCATCAGACTTAAATAGCCTCCTGCCTTGCACCTACACATTTGTTGTGATCTGGCACTCAGTATACTGGTCTTTATCATGGAGCGCATCAAATAGCTACCTTTCCCCACAGCAATGATTTTGCCATGCAGGTCCAAGTAAGCATAACTTTTAAGAAATGTGGTCTAATCTTATTTTTTTTTCCTGCTCTCTTTTTCTTTCCTTGTATCTTGAACTATATGCTTGAGGGCAGAGGCTTTTTTAATACTAGCATTTCCAAGCTGCCCTGTCAACATTTTTGCTAACGTGGGTAAAAATCAGTGATGTAGACTCAAGCTGATTGACTCAAACTCAAGTCAGACTTAAGTTGCTTCAATTACTTGACTTGGACTCGACTCGTCAATAAATGATGGACTGACTTGACTCAACTCAAGACTTGTCTTTTTTTAGTGATTGACTTGCTGCCCTTGGTAGGCTCACCTCCCCCTCCAGCCTTTCCCCAGTCAGCAGTGAGAGAATATTATGCTGATGACTCAGTCAGAGCTGCACATGCTCCTTATCCCTGTCTCTCTGCTTCTCCTTTGTTTCCTGCCTTTCTGCAGAAGCCATCTATAGGAAAGGAAAAGAGCAGAGTTAAGAGGGGTTTGCACCTTTTTTTGGTGCGTGTGGGCAAGGAGTAATCTGGGCATCTGGGTTGAGAGGAAGGTTAGGGGTTGAGGTCCCATGGATGTTAATGTGAAATCCTCCTCCTCCTCCCCCATCTAGCCACCTTGTTCCTCAGTCAGATTTTAAAGTCTCTCCTACTGAGGTTAATATGAAATCCTCCTCTTTCCTCCATCTAGCAAACCTCATTCCACAGTCAGATTTTAAATTCTTTCCTATGAGTCCTTCCTCAGTCAGATTTTAAACTCTTTAAGGGAGGGAGAAGAAGGGGAGGATTTCATATTAACATCTATGGGAAAGATTTTAAAATCTGCCAGATAGGGAAAGGAGAGGAAGGGGAGGATTTCTTATTTTAACAATTTTTTCCATTATAAAATACATTAATAAAAAAAATTCCCCCCTCCCCCCTTCCACTTACCTTCCATTTTGTTTATTTTCACTTGGGTTTCTAGGTTAATGAACATTATTTATTCCTACCCATTTGTTCTCTTTGTGTTATTTCCACCAATTTGAACTTTTCATGTACTTATTAAAGTCTTTATAATACTTTTTTATAAAGTCCATTTATCAGTATTTTGACTTTATACTTTCATCAGTTTTTATGTAGTCCAGAATCAGTTTCTACTCCTGTTCAAATTGTTGTATTGATTTTTCTTTTATTAGCATTGTCAACTTTTCCATTATAATTTGTACTAGCCAATGATTTATTGAAAGTTTTTCTTTATTTTTCCATTTTTATGTATAATTTAATCTTGCTGAAGTCACTAGGTATAATATCAGTTTAGAATTCTTTTTTATCTTTGGATGATTATCATATTTAATAACTCTAGTTTCATTTCAAATTGAGTATCAAGCATTCTAGGTATTATTGTGTATATCTGTTTCTAGTTTCTGGGCACAACCACCACATGTAGAAAACAGTTCCCTTATTTTCTTCATACTTCCAACGTGTTCCATGTCCTCTTTTTCCATTTCTCATTCCAATAAAATCTTCTATAATTTTGATACAACTTTTGACTGTTTCTTTGTTAGGATTTCATCTAATTTGTTGTGCTCTTTCTCCATACCATGTGATTTATTATCTATTTATAATCTTTCCTGGACTTGTCTGTAATGGAACCAATGGATGTCCATTCTTTGATTTTTTTTAGCTCTTCTCTTGATTTAGTTCTTGGTCGATTTCCTACCCAAGTAATTAAATCTTTATATTTTGAACAATCTATTTGCAACATTTTACCTCCTATCAGAAATGCTTCTTGTAGAGAGGTCCAATCTTGTAGTGTATTATATAATTTTTGTTTCTATACGTTGCAGATTTCAACCAGTGATTTCCTTATATAATGGTTGTAAAAATCTTTATTCACTTCCATTTTGTTATACCATGGATACATGTGACAGTCAAATCCTTCTAACAGTAAAATTCTTTTGTTTTCTAAACTTATCCATTCTTTTATCCAATCTAGACACAAAACGTGATAATATAATTTAAGGTCTGGGAGACCCATTCTACTCCCCCCCACTGTCCCCCCCTTACATCATCTTCCATCTTTGTTTGGCTTCTTGCTTGCCCAGATAAATTTTGAAATTTCTTTTTTTCCAGTCATTAGATGGTTTGATGTTATAATAGGTATGGACTGAAACAGAAATACAGTCCTCCCTCCACATTTCTGGGTTTGATCTTCCTGAATTTGATTATTCACAAGGCACATGCTTGCCTCCCCCCATTTCCCCCCTCCCTTTCCCTTACATTCCTCACCGCAGCTTGGGAGACTTGTGTTAAAAATGGCTGTTTTTTTCTTTTTGGGTGAGCAAACCCCCCTCCCACTTCTTAGCACTTGAAGGAAAGCATATAGCAATAGTCAAACACAGGAAAACCTCATACAAGCAAATCTCCAAGCATCTCAAACAACCAGGCTTAATCCAAAAGAGACAAAGTCGTTTGTTTTGTTTCTTCCAACAAGTCCCACACAAAACATTCATTTACACTCTGTTCATGAACCTCTGTGATATCTCCTCCACCAATCCTGGCCCCTTTTCATTGTTTCTTTTCTGAGAAGTAGCAGTGATGGGGGAGGGAGGGGAGAGCACAAGCATGTGGCCTCTTGCCTGAGCACAGTGTCAATCAAAAGCCAGTTGGGGGCCATCTTTGGCAGAATTTTCCCCCACCTTCCCACATTTTACCATCATGGTATTGTGGAAGGAGAAGGGCAGAAAGTCAAAGCCAAGAACTCATATCTTCTCTCTTGCGTTTCTTTTCCTCCTTGATCCTGTGCACCCCAGTCCTACATCAGTATTGTGTGTGTCACAAAGTAGAGGTGTATTGTGACTCCTTGCTGCACATTTCCCACCGCCAGAGGGTGAGAAAGCAAAACGGCTCGTAGGATTTTTTTAGGCTAGCAGGATAGAGTGTTTCCCATGAGAATGCCAAATGTAATCAGGCCGTCTGGAACATGCAGCTGTGTTCATGTGTTATGGTTTGAAAGGCTCCTTGTTATTGAACATGCTTACTTAAAACACAGCTTCTGAACAGGCTGTCCCCTTATTCCTTTTTTTTTGTCTGCTCTGTTAGAAATGGCTCGTTTCGCTGTGACTTAATTGCCTTAGCCTAATTTACTGCCCGCAATAAAGACTGTTAGACTACTGACTAGTTTCGGATGTGAGTTTTTTCTACTGATGGCTAGAATGCCTCTGGTGGGTTTTTGATAGTGTGTGTGAGTGAGTGAAACAGAGAGAGAGAGAATGAGGCATTACCATGCCATAGTGTTATGCCACTGTAACAACAGAAAAAGGGGTTGGATCTCCCACCCAAAGCACCCCACTCACCACCCCATACCACTCAAAATTGGCATAAGAACATAATTGAACTTTCACACAGGAAACCATAGTGTGACAGAAATGTCAAAGGAGGTTAGTAACAGATTTTTTGTATTAGTAAAAAAAATGCTTTTAAAATAGTCTCCCATGGGACGCCATCTGAAGAGCGACTGCATCATGCAGGAAGACCCAACCAAAGGTGCTGTCACCCAGATGGAACAGTGATTGACTTGTCTCATGGGATAAGGTCCTAAGACAGTCTCTTCCCTGTGCCTTTCATCTGCTGAGATTCACAGCTTATCTAGGAAGTTTTAAGTTAAGAAATAAAACAGTGGTAAGGAAAGACTCATAAAGCTCTATATAATTTGTAGCTTGAGCCTCAGTCTCTAAATAATGAAGAGATAAATCAGTTTCAAACTGGGGAAGAGGTGGCCCTGTTGGCAGGGGTGTGACTAGACAATTTTCACGGAAGTGGGTGCAGAGACAAAAATGGATGGCACTCAAGGGTGTAGGCACTGGTCACTATGAGGCTTCTGTGGGGGAAAAAATCACTGGGAGTAATTTTTTGTCATTCCCCATCAATACTCAACAACACCTTTTCCTCAGTTTGGGATTCAAGGCAACTTGCAATGGATTAAAAAAACAAATAGAAAACCCAAAAATGTAAATTTCTAAAAATGATTATTAAATTATCAAAAAGAATTAAATCAAGTTAGAAACATAAACCATAAAAACTCTACAGCACAACAAAAGCAATAGAAAATCCAGCATGTTGTTCAAGACCTGTCCTACTTAAATAATCAGTCCTCAAAGGCCTGTCAAAAGAAAAAAAAAATTAGCTGTTTACTGAAAAAGAGTAGGAAGACTGCCAGTCCAACCACTTTGGGAAAAAAGTTCTGAAGCCCGAGAAGGATCTCTCCCATGTCCCTATGAAGGTGATAGGACACTGCAGATCTCAAAACAGCTAGATTCATAAGGGATAATATGGTTGTTCAAATAACCTGGACCTGAGCTGTATAGAGATCAAAAGCATTTTAATTTTAATTAGAAACTATGTTGTGAAGCTTCCAATAAAAGCAAATCAATATTTCTACATGCAAAACAGTTGTGTAAACTAATTAACAGTAATTAGCATGTAATGTATATTGTACAAGTCATCCTACTATGATTTATACTAGTAATAAAATCTGATAAGTGTTCAAATCTAGTAAGACTTTTAAAAGCCAAAACCACAAAATTTGCTTTTCTCTGAAGAACACTTGTATGCTGTTAGCAAAGGTGTCAAAGTTGAGAATGAATTTTTACATTCAGTTGTGGATGCATCAATGGTGAGTCATGCAGCATGCAAAGTATATATTTGTGGAAAGGTTTCCTTGTACAGGTACAATGTTTTGTTAAGTTTGTTTTGCAGGATTCTGTGTTCTTTTCCATGTTCTTTTCTTTGAATGCTTAAGCTTTATTTGTAAATACTCTTCTGCAATGTTAGAAATACGGAGACTGAAGGGCTGTCTCTGTGCCTCTGCCTACTGGTAATTTTGGACTGAAACTGCTGTGAACCCTAGCAAGCATAGTCAATGGTGTGGAATTATGGCATTCCAGTCAGTACTATTTAGGCCATACATTCCCTGTACCTACAGAAAAATACTTAAATTTCTTGATGTCACCAACTTGTTTTATGGTCCCAAGTATACCAACTATATAATTGGAATTTTTATAACCAGACACCATATGTTTAGGGATTAATCATATGTCAGTTTAGGCAGTTTCTCAGGTTGTATTATCTGTAGCAGAAGAATAAATATAGGTTTCAAGGACAGCACAAGTAGCCTTAGATTGCTGTCCTACATGGAGTCTGGTAGACCTAAGCCCCACTCATGTGTTTATAGGATTAAGTCATTAGAATTAGCAGAAAATATTTAAAAGAAATGCTAGTTCTAGAAATGGAATCAGAAATTAATAAAAGCAATGTGATTAGATGGGCTGAAGACATAGGGCATTCAGTAGAATTAAAAAAATGGGAAAGGTTATGGACTAAAGGCTAAAAGAGGTTACCTGTTATGATCCAAAAGAAAATGTGTACAAAACGATCTTTAGACAGAGCTAACACCAACAAAAAACATCTAAAATTAACAAAAGTTCTGATGAAACATGTTGCAAATGGAGAGAACAGCAAGGAACCCTAATTCATATGCAGTGGTCCTGTACCCATGCAAAAAATGTTTGGAGTCAATTTCAGAAATGGTTGTAAGAAGCCTTAACAATTAAGATACAACTAATTCCTGAATTAGTGCTACTAGGAGTACTTACTGAGGAAATAAAATCTTGCAATTCTAAAATATTACATTACATGATCATCACAACAAAAACCATTTATGCTCCAAAAATGGAAGAGTCCAGAAATACCTACTAAAGAAATGTGGATTTCCAAAGTATTAGAAATTGCAGAAATGGATACATTTTCAGTGATGTTGAAAGGGAAAATGACTGAGCAATTCCAAGAAGATTGGGAATCTTTTTTAAATTAAAGATGAAATTATTGTATTGTATTGTATTGTATTGGGAGGATATTTGATTTAAAGTAAAAATGATTGCAAATGTGCAAAAGAAGAAATTATAAATATTATTAATTGAATCATATAATGTATATTTTATACTCTATAAGGTCATAGTTGTGGTAGGATTGAGAAGGAAAAGAAGAAAGTAAGAATATATATACCTATTTATACATATTTACATGTATATAAATATTATTGGTTGATTTATATAATGTATATTATATAATGTATTTATAAGATGATAGTTGGTTTAATGAGAGAGAAGAAAAAGATGATAATATATATTTATATTTACACATATTTACATCCAAAGGGGGAAAGTATAAATATTATTGATTGATATATATATATTTATAGGATCATAGTTGAGGTAAGACGGAGAAGAAAAGAAAGAAGATAATAAGAATACATACATATACATTTACATAGTTAAGGAATAAGTACCAAGACCAAAAGTAGAGGAAATCAAGAGAAGTTATTAATTTGATAAGATATTAGGACTAGGAGACTTTAAGGATTGACGGATATAAGTAATGTTGGGTTATTTGTGACGTTGATTGTATGAAGTTGAGAATAATAATTAAAATCAATAAAATTATGTTAAAAAAAAAGAATTTGCAGAAAACAAGTATACCCACCAATCCTATCCCAGACTTTGCTGTCCTGTTTCTCACCTGGTGATCACTTGAACACCTGATTGTGAAGAACATACAGCCCCACACTCTGGACTGCAAGGTCTGTACAAATGATTACAGTGCCTGAGGAACATAGGAAAAGTCAGACTTTTTAGACATCTGCTAGCTCTTTCAGTTGAAAGTAGCTCTAGCATCTCAGGTAGAGGTCTTTCCCATTACATACTGTCTGCTCCTTTTCCTGGCAGTGTAAGAGCTTCACCCTGAATTCTCTACCACTGAACAGAAATCTCTCTCTCTCTTTAAAAAGAGGGCAGTTTCTCCATGTACAGCCTCAAAGTCTCTCTTGGCACTCACCAGGTGTTTTGTTATCTGTGGTCACAGGAATCCCAGCAGTCTTACCCACCCGTTCCTATTTACGTGTGTATTTGAGGGTGCTTGGTCATAAGAACATAAGAAGAGCCATTCTGATCAGACCAAACTGTTCCTCTAGTACAGTATTTTTTTTCAAACAGTATCCAATCAGTTGCCTATGACAAGCCCATGAGAAGGACATGAATAGCACACCATTGAACATTATCTTCAAACCCCCACCATGCTTTATAAACCCCATTTTCTGGCAAACTGAGAAGAAGAAAAAAGGCTCTGGTATAATCTTTAAAAGTGTTTCTGGAGGAGAGATAAAGATGTGGCAAGTGTATCTTCTTTTCCCTTCCATTCTTAGTCAACACTGAATTTCCTTTTTTTCCCCCTTAGCCCTGCACCATGGTAGGAACAGTATGTGAGGTCTTCCTGGTTGGAGGAATATATGGTGAGAACCATTTCATGCACTAAATGTGTATGTGTACATGGAAGCGAGAGTCACTACAGTTAAAGTCAGAGGAGCAAGATCTCTATGAGAAACATGGGCCTAATTCTGTTATTAACAGGTACTACCTTAAGGGAAACTTGAATATTTCTTCTTTGGTATGAAATGTTTGGCAATTAAAACAAAATGAATTATTTCAAATGGAAAAGCCTGCTTCCATAGTAATGGAGTATATATTTTTTTTCTATCATCTTCTCAGATAGGTATTCAAACTAGTTATGTTTTTGGCTCCCATTGCAGAGCAAAGCTGAAGCAAAGTTCTGTATCTGAACAGCAGAAGAGTCAAGAACAGGTTCCCAAAGATCCTAACATCCTGTTCCAAGCTCTCTTTTATGTCTTCTTTGTGTCCACCACACCCAAAATTAGGCTGAGGTTTTTTTTACTAGTATTTTTCTAGTCCCATTGATGCACAATATCTCTCCATGAGGTGAGTTCTATTTTTCTTTTGTATTTATTTTTCTTCTGTGAAGCATTACATCTCTAAGTGGTGATAGTCTGTGGAGCTGTCTGTCTCTTTCAGAAAACAAAATGCAGCAGTTCGGTTTGTGTTGGGGTGCAGTGACCCTATTTCCTGTGAAAGACCTGTTGTTTGGCATTCTTAACACGTTGTTCCTCTTTCAGATTCATCTGCCGTACTTGCTTACTAGAGATGAATTCCACATGATCCAGAGGAAACCAACCTCTTTCTCCATCTGACAGTTTCACTCCATCAATCCAACCTGGAAAGACAGCAGACACTAAGGGTGAACAGGCAAACAATGATTGGTGAATCATTGCAGTTTGCATATAACCATTCAGTAAGTCAACCATTTTACCTGTCATGCAGTAAGATCATTCTTATTTTCTTGATCCAATGAAACATCTCACCTTATTATTCCCATACTGAAGAATCTTTTTCTGGACTATTTCAGTTGTTAGTATAGGCCTTCTGTTTTGATGCAAACACACTATGCTGAATGTGTATTCAAATTGTGAATATACCTGTATGCCAAACAGTATGTACGAGAGGGGAAAGTGTCTCTTACCTATGTGTCTTCAGAAGAAAACTTAGCTGATGTGTTTACTAAGCCACTTCCTGCTGATGCATTTGGTCAACTTGTTAGCAAGCTGGGGTTGATGGAGTCTCCAGTGCATAGTGGCTGAAAAAGTTAAGCAAGGAGTGGGGGAGTGTCACAGTGTAGAGGAGTATTGTGGACTCCTTGCTTCACATTTCCCACCGTCAGTGTGTGAGAAAGCAAAACCGCTTGTAGGATTTGTTTAGGCTAGCAGGATAGAGTGTTTCCCATGAGAATGCTGTATGTAATCAGGCCGTCTGGAACATGCAGCTGTGTTCATATGTTATGGCTTTGAAAGCCTCCTTGTTATTGTACATACTTACTTAAAACACGGCTTCTGAATAGGCTGTTTGCTTATTCCTTTTTTTTTGTCTGCTCTGTTAGAGATGGCTCGTTTCGCTGTGACTTAGTTGTCTTAGCTTGATTTACTACCTGCAATAAAGACTGTTAGACTGCTGACTAGTTTCGGATGTGAGTTTTTTCTACTGATGGCACGAATGCCTCTGGTGGGTTTTTGACATGGTTGTATGATTTCTGTGTTGATAACTGATTTTTACCCAGTTGTAAGAATCCTACTTAATCCAGGGTACAGCTTGGACAAAAAATAAAAACATTCTTTGCTACAGTCTACAAGAAAATTATTATAAAATGATGTTATGCTGGTATATTACTCCAGAAAGACTCTCTAAGATACTTAGAGAGATGAATAATAGTTGTTGGTGATGTTAGGATCATGTTGGATCCTTTTACCATATGTGGTGGACTTGTGATAAGGCTAAACAGTTTTGAAGATGATACAGAATATCATTCAAAAAATTTTGAAATGCAAGTTCACAAAGTCCCCAGAATTGTTTTTACTAGGAATTTGGCAAGAAAATACCAGCTATGACAAATGACAGAAAATGATTCACTGATTTATGCAAAATATTGAAAGAAAACAGAAATTCCATCAATGAATGAATGGCTCGGTAGATTGATGACAGTTGTGTTAATAGGTAGATTAACGGATGAACTAAAAGCTCTTCCAGAACAAGATTTTGTAAGGCATTGGCAATTATTGATTGAATATTTGAGAGAATGTGAGGGTGAGATCATGATTTTTAGGGTTCTGAACTTCCTGTTCCTATTTTGCTTTGCTTTGATTAAATAAATATATATTGTGATATCATGCAAATGAATTAAAATTATAGATGACTAAAAAATTATAAATGATTTTAATTTGTTGCTTCCCTTGACCTAGACACTATACTCCTGTTGATGCAGCCCAGAATTGTATTGGCTTTTTTATATTTTTATATTACAAATAGACATATGGATAGACGTAATCTAATTCACTATTTTAATTATTATTTTACAGTTTAGAATTATAGAACTAAGATCAAGCAGCAAATGTTAAATGTAGCGATTTTTTTTTTACTTTTTATAACTAGTGCTTTTATAGATTACAATGGGTTGTTGATAGCAAGGGCGGGAACCACTTTATAATTATGTATAGTTAATGTGTTTTTTGATTTAGATAGGTTGTTTGTTAGTTAAGATAGTTTAGTTTAGAATGAGGGGATAATCTGGTTACATTATATATTAGAATTTAGAGATTTCATAAACGTATGTATGTTTTTGTGTTTATTTTTATTATTATTATTATTTGTCTTTTTTGTCTTTGTTTTTGTTGTGCTTTTATATAGTCAATAAAAATAAATAAAAAAATCCAGGGTACAGCTGTACTTGAGTTAAATGAAGAAACACATAACTTTGTAAATTGCATGTAACCGCATGAGATACAGTCCCATGTAGAAAGCCTGGAGAACAATCTTTTTTGTCCCCATAGAATTTCCAAGGTTCTGAGAAAGATTATTTTGAGACATTTCTAAAGGAAAGTGGAAAATTTGAGAAAACAGACACATCTCAAGAGATGTGTGCAAATTAAAAGCCACAACTAGAGAATTCTACGGAAATCAGAACTCTGGCCAATAACATCAGATAGCATTAATCCAGCAGGAGTTTTGAATGGGCCTGTTAGACTCTTAAGATTCCAACCCAGATGACCTAATATGCAGATTATGCAAACCATGTGATGGGTTGGGAAACGGTTGATTAGTAATCCCACCCTACTAATTTCCCAGTCAGTTTTTTTCGCCAATAAGAAACATAGGGTTGAGTTTTCTTAGATTCTTTGCCTGTAATGCTGGGATACACAGCAGAACTTGGTAGTAACAAGTTACATGTAAAGTTACAATTATCTGTAGCATTTTAAAAGAGGGCGGGAGAAAGTTACATTTCAAAGGCAACATTACCAGTGAGAACAGAGTGACTTAATTGTTGAAACAAGTCATGTCTCCTAGTTAATTTTCAAACTAAATTTTTAAAGGATATTTGGGAGCCATATTACAGGCATATTTCAACTCTTATGCCAATTTCATCAAATGCAAGTTTTTTTTAAAAAAAAGAGGAAGAAAAAACAAAGAAAAAGCAATGAATAGTGAAACAAGTAATGCAAAAATCTGCTTTTGTAAATCACAACAAATAATGGCTATGAATTATTTCTCAGACATTGCAATGAGAAAATGAAATGAATTACTTTTAATTTTCCAAATTCGGATGTATAACCTGAGGCCCATGAAGCACAGATGCCCCTCAAGGTGCTTTCTGTGCCTCTGTGATAACTTTTATTTATTGCTCTTTTGCCACCTTTTCTCTTCTTGAGCATTTAACAGAGGTGGGAAATAAACATAGTATAGTTTATGCAGAATTGAAAATTTTACTTAAAGTATCAAAATGAAGATGTGATGAAAGCTGCAGCTAAAGGAGAGTTGAAAATACATTTCAGAGAGATGTCAAATCCAGAGTCAGACACATTTAGTGAGTTCAAGGTGTGGAGTGTGGACATCTGTAAGTGTACAGATCAATAGTCGCTGTACTCACAGACTACAAATGCATGAACAACCCTTCAGTGAGAGACAAGTATGAAACCGTAAACCATTGTATACGTTGGCTAAGCTGTTATGTAAATGTCATGTTTGTCTCAACTGAGCTTGTAGACAAAAAGAAAAGATTAAAATGCAGATGATGCATGATGCATGGCCAAAGTCATGCAGTGTGCTGGCACTTGGGCACAGTTGCTACAGTCTGTTAGAATAAAAATAATTTTCAATGTGGAAGTTTAGAATAATGTTTACAACTATTTGACAAACAATATACAGCTAGCATGTGTGTGTGATTATCACTTCGTAAACTGATCATAGAATTATAGAGTTGGAAGAGACTATAAGGGCCATCAAGTCCAACCGCATGCCATGCAGGAATACACCGTCAAAGCACTCCTGACAGAAGGCCATCTAGGCTATGTTTAAAAACCTCCAAAGAAGGAGGCTCCACCACACTCCAAGGCAGCACATTCCACTGTCAATCTTCTCTTAATGTCAAGAAATTCTTACTAATGTTTAGGTGGAATCCCTTTTCCTGAAGTTTGAAGCCATTGCTTTGTGTTCTAGTCTCTGGAGCAGCAATAAACAAGCTTGTTCCATCTTCCATATGACATCCCTTCAAGCATGGCTATCACGTTGCCTCCTAACCTTCTTTTCTCCAGGCTAAACATACCCAGCTACCTAAGCCTCTTCTCGTACGGCATGGTTTCCAGGCCTTCTACCATTTTGGTCATCCTCCTCTGGAAATGTTCCAGCTTATCAATATCCTTCCTGAAATTTGGTGTCCAGAACTGGACTTAGTGTTGCAGGTGGGGTCTGACCAGAGCAGGACAGAGTGATACTATCACTTCCCTTGACCTAGACACTATACTCCTGTTGATGCAGCCCAGAATTGTATTGGCTTTCTTAACTACTGTATCACACCGCTGACTCATGTTCAGCTTGTGGTCTACAAAGACGCTTACATCGTTTTCACATGTACTATAGTCAAGTCAGGTATCACCCATCTTGTATCTGTGCATTTCATTTTTAATGCCCAGGTGTATTGTATACCCTACGCTTCTCCATGCTGAAATTCATTCTGTTAGTTTTGGTCCAGTTCTCTAATCTGTTAAGATTACATGTATTAGCCTGCCAAATTCTAAGGGGAATTGGCAGTTAAACATTTTCTGAATTTCTTGATCCTATGAGGCATTATAGTCATGTTCATAGCAGAACCATATAGATGACTTGGAATTTTGGGTTTAAAAATTAATCAGTTCATTAGACATTGAGATGGTGGTTGGTTAAGTATTGGGAGGAATAAAATTTAATTGTTATGTTCTTATTTTCTTAATGATTCCCCTTCCAGAATGTGGAATGTGATATACACTGCTAAACTTCAGACCCACAGCAGCAAAGTTCAGGAAATCCAGTAACATTAGTGAAGATAGAAGCAAGCATTTGCATACATGGCAAGAATACCAGTACTGAAAGACAGTTACATTTGCTGTACTTTATAACAATACACATTAAGTTCAATTTTGTCCATGAAAGCATTCCATTTGCTGTAAGGATCATTACTTCACCACTCTACCTTCCTTCTTGCAGCCCATTACTATAACATCCCCTGCTGACCTCGATTGCCATGTTGCTCTCACTGCATGCCATGTGAATGTAGAATATGGTGAGTATGCTGTGTATGCTATTGAAGTATGTTGATGTAACATGAGGTATGTATGGACATAATGTGTTACACATAACCAGATGGTCAGTGTTGAACATGGTTTATTACATAGTTTATCATCTGGAGTTGTAAATGGGTATTTAGCCAGGAAAGGATTTGTTTACTGAGGAGTGCTAGCAATCAACTAGTGATTTAATATGCATGGTCTTTAGGTTACTAAGGTTAGGAATGCAGTTAATAATAGGTAGCATACTGGGGGGTGGGGTCAAGATGTTGGCGCAGCTGGTAGCCTTAACCACTAGCTCAGGACTACCTGCTGTGAATTTGCAGGGAAAACATCTCCTGGGGATCCTTGTGGTCCCTCAGAATAAGTCCTCCTTAGAAGGTAGGGGGAGCAGAGCAGCTCATAAGTCCTGGAATGTCCTGGTGCTGGTGGAGAAGGAGTGGAGGGACCGGTGTGGAAAGGACGGAGGACAGAGCCAAATGCAGTGGATTCACAGCCAGTTATATAACTGACAAGCGCCAGCAAGAAACTTTATTAAAAGAAGAGGATACAACTTAACAAGCCAGTTGAAACAACGAGCAACAATGTCAAACTGATCTGAAACCTGATTGCATTGCTGGAGTAGCCTGTTGTGGCGGAGACTCGTGGTTTTGAATAAAAAGAAAGGGTATGGATGGACTTGGTGAGTGCAGAATTAACTCTTTCTTCCCCTGGAAGTGTTTGGGTGAGCCCCCCTCGTTTTAGAGTGAGAGCTCTAAAGGAACTTTTAAACAGCATTTTTGAACTGAATTGTTTCTTTACAAGACTTTAGGCTCTCGGACTCATTATTTTTTTGAAACTTGTATTTTTATTGAAGGAGAAAGGGGGAAGCGGAAAGGGATTAAAGGCAGAGATTTAAAAAACTGGAAGGGGGAAAAAGATGGCGAGGATGGAGGCTGTTCTGGGAGAATAGAAAGACTATGTACTGTGCTTGACCTTGAAAAGTATTTGGATGTTCTTTTCTTATCTGAAATAAAACTGGAATATTTTGAAGGGTCCATAGAGGATTAGCCTCAAGAAGAGAGGTGAAGAGGCAAGAGAAAAGTTGGGGAACATTTTAAAATAGGTTTGAAACAGAGGTATAGGAGCAAAGCAATTGGAAAGGGGTCTGAAATGAAGAATGAACTGAAATGAACTGATTTGAAAGCAGAAATAAGCACAAATGAATTGTAAATAGAACAATGAACTTTTAAGGGAATATGGGACATAGATTTTTTTTCTTTTATCTTATGTACTAATGAATTTTTGATGGTTCTATATTGGAGGAGATAAAAGGAAGACTTAAAACTTCAGACAAATTGAGAAATTAAATGTTAAGATTGCTCCTTTTTGAACCCTGGAAATGGATTAGCCTCAAGAAGAGAGGTGAAGATACTAAAGGGTGGACATAGAAAGAGATTTGAACTCTGGTGAATATTGATGAAATATAAAATTTATAATGAATTAATGGTTGAATACATCTTAAAAATTTTTTAGAATAGTAAAGTTAACTTTGAATTTGCTTTTATTGCAGTAAAAGACAGATAGAAATAGTTTGAGAGAAGTTTAAAACTTTGAAGTAATTGATTGATATACTGTAGATTTTATATTGAAAAGCATATTTTTGAAAATAAGAGTTCTGGATGTTATTTTGATAAAAGATTTGATAAGGATTATGTAGAAAAGAACAGCAAGATGAGATATGGCTACAGGTCAAAGAAGACAACACGGACACAAATTCAACCACAAGTCTTGGAAACGAGAGGATCCACGGGCTCCAAAATGATGGAGATGAATAGGTTACTTGAAGAATTTCAAAAAATGAGAAATGACATGATGGAAGAATTAAAGGCAACAAGAACAGAGATAAGAATGATGAGGACAGAAATAAAGCAAGATCGGAAAAAGAAGTAGAAGCCTGAATCAGAGGCTGCAAAAACTTACAACAGACTTATCAACAATGGATCAAAAAGTGGAAGACATTCGAGAAAAAAGTCAGAAACTGGAAAACGAGATAGAACAAGTGAAGAAAAAACAGCAAAAAGATAAAGAAACTATAATGCGGTTGGAAATATGTCAACGAAGCAGATCCTTGAAACTGAGGGGACTCCCTGAATAGAAAGAGGAAAATTTAAATCAAAGAGTAACAGATATTTTAGCACCATATATAGGTCAAAGAAGAGCAAGGTTTGAGCATGAGATAGACAAGGCCTTCAGAATTGAATCAACAGTGGCGAAATGGAGAGATTTACCCCGGGATATAGTGGTATATTTTACCAGGGAAAAGACATGGGACTTGATTATGGAACAAAATTGTAAAGAAAAATTAATTGTGGACGAGAATGAAATACATTTTTTTAAGGATATACCGCCGAGTGTCATGAGAAGCAGAAAAGAGTATGCATTCCTGGAGAAAAATCTTCAATCTCATGAAATAAGATACAGATAGGAGATACCGGAAGGTCTATCCTTTGTCTTTGAGGGTAGAAAAAGGAAGATAAGTTCTGTACAGCGAGCAATAGAATTTCAGGAAAAATATTTCAAAACAGGATCAAAAGGAGCAAGGATCGAAGACAAGAAGCTGGGCCAAAAAGAGGAACCTACACAGACAGGAACGGCAACAGCAGAAGATATTAGTCCAATTTCTGAAGAAGAGTCTGAACCTGCAGAACCAGAAGAGAAAAAGAAAAAAGGGAAGTAAAGACAGCGAAAAATAAGCATGAAGATAATATCATGGAATGTGTGAGGAATTAACTTGCAAGCAAAAAGACGACAGATTTTTCATCATCTGGAACGATTAAGACCCCAAGTCACGATTTTATTAGAGACTCATATAAAGAAAACCAAGAAAAATAATCCCAGAATAGGTCAATGTTTTACCTTCCTATACAAGAAGAAAAAAAGGGGGATGGTAATCTATATCAACAAGTGTATTCCAGCAAAACAAATAGTAGAAGATGAAGAGGGAAGAATATTGGGAGTTGAAATTTTGAAAAACGGGGAAAAAATTCTTTTAGTTGGAGTATATGCTCTAAATGAAAACAAGAGTAAATTTTATAAGGGACTGTGAGAAAAAATATCACAACACGAGTATGAAAACTGAATTTTGGAGGGAGATTGGAATGGAGTTATGGGTGTTAAACTAGATAAAACAACCTCTCAGAGCAAGAAAGATCAAGAAAAAAGAGGTAAATTGCCAAAATCCTTCTTTGAAATATATGATGAGTTATCTGTTTCAGATGTATGGAGAACTAAATACCCAAATGAGAAAGGTTTTACTTATTTCTCAGAAGCACATCAATCTTGGTCTCGAATTGATATGATTTTTATATCTAAACATTTGTTATCAGAGGTAAAGAAGACAGAAATACTGCCTAAGATCATCTCAGACCATCACCCGGTGATGTTGCAAATACAAGAGAAAGTAAAACAGTTTCAATGTCGATTGAATGATAGTTTGTTAAACGATGAGGAGATAGTACAGCAAGCAATAGAAGTGCTTAAAGATTATTTGAAGGAAAACATAAAAGAAGATATGAAGATGAAAACGGTTTGGGATGTATCTAAGGCAGTAATGAGAAGTTTTTTTATACAACAACGATAAATCCAGAATAAAAAGAAGTGAGAAAAACACCAAGAGCTGATGACTAAACTTCAAGAGAAAGAAAAGGAATTTAGAGAAAACCCGGTGAAGAAATCATTACAATTGGAGATCAAAAAAATACAAAAAAAGAGAGAGATGACCACAATGGAGAAAAAAAGAAGAAGAAGAAACAGCTGAAACTTACTCAATTTGAACAAGCAAATAAAATTGGGAAGTGGCTAGTATATAAACTGAAGAAGAGGAGAGAGAGGAATATAATTGTCAGACTGAAAAATGGGAAGAAGCTGATTACTCGACATGAAAAGATAAAGCAGAAATTTGAAGAATATTTTGGAAAACTATTTTATGAAATAAAATCTCACCATCAAAATGAAAAAAAATTAACTGAATTTCTTCAAAAGGTTAAGATTTCCAAAATATCTCAGGAAAAACAGGAACAGTTAAATAAACCAATAACACTTACTGAAATAGAAGAGGCCGTAAAAGATCAGAAAGTGGATAAGGCACCAGGACTGGATTTACAGTGTTATATTATAAAAGGTTTACAAAAGAATTGATCCACCCACTTCAAGCAACACTGAAGGAAATAGAGAAATATGGTAAATGGAAAACCTGGGGAGACTCTAATATTGTATTGATGCCCAAAGAAGGTAAAGACAAGAGAGAAGTTAACAATTACAGACCAATCTCCTTGCTGAATATAGATTATAAAATATTTGCGTCAGTGTTGGCAAAATGCTTGAGGCATGCACTGCAGGATAAGATTCAAGAGACCCAAACAGGCTTTCTCCTGGGTAGATACATGAGAGATAATGTTAGAACAATCATAGATGTGATTGAATTTTATGACAAAAGCCCGGGGAAGAAAGCAGCACTTATTCTTTTGGATGCTGTAAAAGCTTTTGATAATGTTTCTTGGGACTTTATGTTAAGGCAGTGGTTCTCAACCTGTGGGTCCCCAGATGTTTGTGGACTTCAGCTCCCAGAAGCCCCAGCCACTATGGTCAATGCTCAGGGCTTCTGGGAGCTGAAGTCCAAAAACATCTGGGGACCCACAGGTTGAGAACCACTGTGTTAAGGGTTCTGAAAGAATACGATTTGGGAGAAGATTTTTGCAAATGGATGGAGATGATTTACCAACACCAATCATCGAGGTTAATCATAAATGGAGATACCACGGCAAGCTTTGCAATAAATAAAGGGGTACGACTGGGGTGCCGGCTATCACCATTATTATTTATAGCTGTTTTGGAGGTTCTGCTGATAACAATAATTGAAGTGTCACAGATAGGAGGTTTGAAATAAGGCAAAAAGAACTGAAACTAAAAGCGTTTGCAGATGATGTAATTATAGTTTTGGAGGATCCACAAGAATCAATTCAGGTGCTGATGGAAACTTTACAAAGATATGGACTAAAAGCAGGTTATAAGATAAGTAGAGAAAAGACAATGATGATGACTTTTAATATGACAAAAAAAGAACAAGCGGAATTGGAGAGAAGATCTGGATATCAACTGACCAAGAAAACAAAATATCTGGGAATAACTATGACGAAAAAGAATCAAGAACTATTTGAAAATAATTATTAAAGAACATGAAAAGAAATAAAATGTGATATGGAAAAATGGAAAAATTTAAATTTATCTCTCTTGGGTAGGATAAATGCTTTTAAAATGTCTTTACTACCAAAGCTTATGTTCCTCTTTCAAAACTTACCAATAATAGGAAAAGGGAAGATATTTAAGGAATGGGAAAAGGCCCTACAAAAAATTATTTGGCAAGGGAAAAAACCAAGAATTAAATTTAAAACACTCAAAGATGCAAAAGAGAGAGAAGGACTTGACTTACCGTCATTAAAAATCTATTACCACACATGTTGCTTAGATTGGATCAAAGACTGGATTCAATTAGAAAACACAACCACTAAAGAGTTAGAAGAAATAAACAATAGATTTGGATGGCATGAGTATCTATGTTATGACAGATCTACAGTGAATAAAGAGTTTAAAAACTATTGCATCCGAAAGACATTGTTGAAGGTTTGGTTGAAGCAAAAATTTTATACAAAACTACCAGTATGGAAAGGGGTACATGACGAAAGCCAAAGAATTTGTAAGCTGAATTTTGAAATGAAACTGGAACTTTATTGATTAAATATGCTAGGGCAACAAAGGGAAATAAGAAGTCATCAGAAGATATTATTATATCTAGTGGCAAGGTTGACATATGCACAGCACTGGAAAGAAAAGAAATTTATTGATAAAGAAGAATGGAAGTTAAAAGTCCTGTGTTACTGTAGTTTTCTAGTCCAGACTTGTGGTATATTAGATATCACGTGATATCAATAATTTGGCCTTTTGTACCTATTCCCGGACAAGCACGTACACAGGCACAGCTGAAAATAGCTGAACTATTCAAAACCACTCCAGGCTGGCCAGTGTTTGCCAGACTGCCGCTTTAGGAGACCTCAAGGCAAGTACCTTCTTAAGATCATATTATGTATGCACACAGCTTACAATAGATCCCCTGCCCCGAGCAGGCAGCTTGACGAGCCAAACACTCAACTGTCAGGCACTCCGCGTTTGCATACTGGCTACTCTATTGACAACTCTGTCATAACTCAATCATGCAAAATACTGACCTTTCGGAGGCTTTGTCTCCAACCCGAAACTCACTGTTTTCCCCGGGAAACAATAAGACCCCCTGATTTTGAGCGCTTCTTTGGATCGCTCGGATCGCTCTTGGCTTCCATCCTGCCTTACTGTCACTTCGTTCAACAAGCCTTCCCCTCAGCTCCTTGTGCTGAGAATCTCCTATTCTATGGAAGTTTTCTTCAGACTACCCGGGCTTCAGGACAAGTGTAGTATTTCCTATACAAAACCTCCTCTTAAAAACCCTCTATCCAACTCCTACCTTTATTTCAATAGTTCTCTGTGTGAGTGTGTTTGCATACACGTGTTTGACTGTGCTGTACATCAGTAAAAACAATTATTATTATTTACTTCTGTTTGCTCCTTGACTTGGCCTGACTCCGTAGACATTGGGTTCAAGATCTTGCTAGGTTGCCCTGCCTCTTGTATTGCTAGCTTGTGCTCTGCTAATTCCCATTCCCCATTGTGAGTACATTTAAGTGTCCCTCCCGGGACCCCAGAAATCAGGGTAACACCTGGATATGATAGAGATGGGAAAATCAGGATTTTCTTTGAAGAACAAATCTATCCAGAACTTTGAGAAGGAATGGAAAAGACTATTGGATTGGGTAAGGATATAAATGTGTAAGAAGTCAAAGAAGAAATAATGTAACTGTTCTTCTCTCTGTAAGATGGAAATTATGTTTGTAATGGAATGGAAATAAGCAATTTCAATTGGTAGATTTAAGCATGGAAGTCTGTGTGGGGGTTTATTTTCGAGACAAACTTTCAATAAAAATTATATATATATATATATATATATATAAAAATAGATAGCATATCAAAGGAAATGGCATAGGATTTCAGCCCAGTGAAGAGAGATCAAAAAAACTGAAAGCAGGGAGGTGGGTGGGAAGGGGAAGAATGGCTCCAGAAACCTATACAATGTTGAGTGAGATACTTAGAGGAAAAGTAATAAAGATTACACAAGGGATGCAGCCATTGTCTTCCTACCACTCCAAGTCTCCACCTTGATCTTTCAGTATGGATTTCTTTCAGTCATCTTCCTCCCAGAGACCATTAAAACAGCATCAGCAACAACCTGTCAAGAAATCTTCCTGCTCAAGATGCTTTTTTGATTCTTGCCACAGGTCACTGCCTCTTCCAACATTCACAGCTCTCCCTTGCAAGGTCGACATCCCAAAACTAGCCACCCACTATTCCATTTGGCAGTCCATTACATTACAGCTCTGAGTCCTACCATCATTCACCTCGGTTATGCCATCAAGTTTGCCGATCTTCCCCTGTAAGGATATTTCACTCCAACCCAACACATCGTTCCCTGTTGGATGAAATGGACACTCTACTTCAAAAACGAGCCATTGAGAGACTTCTCTCCGGGGCTGCAAAGATGGGATATTTCTCCTAATATTTCACTGTCCCAATGGTGGTCTCCAGCTCATTTTGGATCTCAGAGGGGTGAACAGTTACATCCATCCTTTGAAATTCAAAATGACCACCTTGGCATCCCTACTTCCATTTCTACAGAGAGGAGACTGGTTTGCATCTGTGGTTACGGTCGGCTGTAGAATATGCTGCCTCAGAGTGTGGTGGACTCTCCTCCTTTGGAGGTTTTTAAGCAGAAGTTGGATGGCCATCTGTTGGGAGTGTTTTCATGTGTGTTCCTGCATGGCAGGGGGTTGAACTGGATGGCCCCTGTGGTCTCGTCCAACTCTATGATTCTATGATCTCCGCAACACCTACTTCCATATTGCTATTCACCCTCAACACTGAAGATTCCTGTGTTTCTCAATTGGCAACAACCTATTTCAGTACCAGTGCTACCCGTCAGCCTAGCCATCACCCCATGAGTGTTCACAAAGTGTACGGCAGTGATGGTTGCCCACCTCAGGACTCAGGGCATTGTAGTGCCCTGCAAAAACAAGCTATTCAGCAACCTCATTGCACTCTCTCCCCCACCATCTTAGTCTCCAGATCAACCTCAAGAAGTCTCTTCTTTACTCTTCTCATTGAATAGATTTTATAGGGGTCACTCAGGAATGACTTCATGGCAGGAAGTTCCTTCTGAAGAAACAAGCCCTCATCTTGCACGATTCAGCCTACATGCCATTTGTCACCTCCCCGCCCCATTCAGCATCTTCAGGGCTTCACGGCTGTAACCACCATGATGACACTTTACACTCACCTCCGCTATTGCCACCTTCCTCTTTCTTGGCTTCCTGATCTTCTGTCTCACTCCAGAGGCCAAGTTCTCTACCCAGACATGCACCTTCTCTGACTGACCGCATGGAGGATAACTCCCTGAACTCTCCAGTTCTTCAGAGTGTTTTCCAGGCCTCCCTGAAGGACTCTACCAAGAGGTCCTACCATTACAAATGAAACATGTTCTGTTAATTTGTGATAGCCGACTTCGAACTGACAGCTCCTGCACTCACCTTCAATGTTCTTCACTTTCTTCTTTTCTTAAAGCAACATAGGCTCTCCTTCTCTTCTCTCAAGGTCTACCTGGCTGCCATTGTCACTCACCAACCAGGAGATATCTCCACTTGCACCTTCTTCTCCGATCCTCTAGTAAAGAAATTTCTCAAGAGTCTAGCCCACCTATATCTACCAGTGACAGCACCTCCCTCATTGTCGTCCTTGTTGCTTGTCCTTTCTCAACTTCATCACCCCCTTAAGCCTGATGCTACCTCCCTCACCAAGGTCCTTGTCGCTTGTTATCTCTCAACTTCTTTGTCACCCTGTGAGCCTATGAGGACTATCCAGGAATGTCTCATCACCTTAAAGGCTGCTTTTCTTCTTGCCATTACTTCAGCTCGCTGATCCTGTGAACTCACCACCCTTCATTATGATGAACACTTCTTGACCTTTCACAGGGATAAAGTTGTCCTTAGACCAAATATCTCCTTTCTCCTCAAGGTTGTCTCTGAATTTCATCTCTTATGGGATATCATTCTACCTGTCTCCTATTTGGATCCCTCTATGCCACCTAAATATTCCCTTGACTCTTTGGATGTCCACAATTCCCTTGCTTTCTATAAGCACCAAACTGCATCTTTTCACTGCTCCAATAACTTCTTCCTCTGTTATGGTGGCCATTGTAAGGGAGACAAGGTTCCTCACAAAGGATCTCCAAATGGGTGGTTGAGACAATTCGTATTGCCTATGAGTTACCTTGCCAACTGCTACCTCTCTGCGGGCTCATTCCACCAGGGCTGTATCATCCTTGGCCACTACCTGTCCTTGGCCACTGCCTCTCCCTCCATGATCTCTGTAGGATTGCAACATGGTCCCAACTATTGACCTTCATTTGACATTACCACCTGGATTGCAGAGCCTGGAGAGATGCATGTTTTCAGAAGGGCTATCCTTTCTTTCATTCTCCAGTGACCTGTCTCTCCATACTCCATATAAGTTTTTAATCACCCAGTTGTGTGAGGCACAGAGACCATGAAGAAGTGCAAACTCACCCTTCCTCCTCTCTTACAGGTCCCTGTGGGTGGACTTTGAAACTGAAAGAGAGAGGAGCTTGGCAGCCTTTGGCAAGTGCAATATATGCAAGAGGTGGGGCTACCACCAAGCTGCTCAGCTCTGGAACTTTCCAGAAGATGCCTCTGCACAGGTGTGGGAGGGCACAGATGACCACTTGAAGAACCACAGTTACAGGCAAGCAACCTGTCCTTATGTAAAGTTAGGAATTACTGGATGAAATTCTGTGCTCAAGAATACTGAAAGAGAAGGAAGATCATGATGAATGGGAGTTGCTTAAAAGTGAGATACTGAAGTCACAATTTAAAACTGTTTTATTAAGGAGGAAAAATGGGAGGTGCCTAAAGAAATCGGAATGGTTGACTAAGAAACTATCAACTGAGCTAAATGTTAAAAGAAACATGTATAAGAAATGGAAGACTGGGGAAATCACCAAAGAGGAATTCAAACAAATAGCAAGGACATGTAGGGGGAAATCCAGAAAAACTAAAGCACAGAATGAACTCAGGCATGCCAGAGAGATTAAAAAACAATAATGAGAGTTTTTTAAGATATGTCCACAGCAAAAGGAAAAACAAAGAAATGATAGGGTCGTTGCAGGGAAAAGATGGCCAAGTACTAGTAGGGGGTAGAGAAAAAGCAGAACTACTCAACACCTTCTTTGCCTCAGTTTTCTCCCCAAAGGAAAAAAGTACTGAGCCTAGTGGGTAGGGAGCAGGTGGGGAAGTGGGGGAAATGCAGCTCAGAATAGGTAGACAAGTAGTACAGGAGTACCTGGCTATTCTAAATGAATTCAGATCTCCAGGGTTAGATGAACTACATCCAAGGATATTAAAAGGACTGGCAGAAGTATTTTCAGAACCACTGGTGATAATCTTTGAAAATTCCTGGAAAACAGAAGTCCCAGCAGACTGCAGGAGGACAAGTGTTGTCCCATTCTTCAAAAGGGGGAAAAAAGAGGATCCAAATAATTATCACCCACTCAGCTTGACATCAATACCTGGAAAGATTCTAGAGCAGATCATTAAACAAACAGTTTGTAATTAGTTAGAAAGCAATGCCATGATCGCTAAAAGTCGACATCGTTTTCTCAAAAACAAGTCATGCCATTCTAATCTTACCACTTTTTGAGACAGAGTTACAAGCTTGATAGATCAAGAGAATACTATGGATGTAATATTTCTTGCTTTTACTAAGGCCTTTGACAAAGTTCCCCATGATATTCTTGCAAAGAAGCTAGTAAAATGTGGGTGAGACAGTGCGCTGTTAGGTGGGTTTGTAATTGCTTGACTGACCAAACCCAAAACTGACCAATGGCTTGTCTTCATCCTGGAGAAATATGACAAGTGGGGTGCCACAAGGTTCTGTCCTGGGCACAGTGCTATTCAACATCTTCATCAATGACTTGGATGAAAGAGTAGAGGGCATGCCGATCAAATTTGCAGATGATACCAAATTGGGAGGGATTACTAATACACCAGAGGACAGGATCAAAATTCAAAATGACCTTAACAGATAAGAGAGCTGGGCCAAAGCTAACAAAATTAATTTCAAGAGAGAGATATGTAAGGTCCTACACTTGTGCAGAAAGAATGAAATGCACTAATATAGGATGGGAGACACCTGACTGGACAACAATACCTGTGAAAGGGATCCAGGAGTCTTAGTAGGCCACAAGAGGAACATGAGTCAGCAGTGTGATGTGGCAGCCAAGAAAGCCAACACGATTCTTTGTTGCATGAATAGGAATATGGTGTCTAGATTGAGGAAAGTAATAGTACCAGTCTATTCTGCTTTGGGCAGAACTCATCTGGAATACTGTGTCCAGTTTTGGGCACCTCATTTCAAGAAGGATATTGACAAGCTGGAATGTGTCCAGTGGAGGGCGACCAAAATGGTAAAGGGTCTGGAAGCCGTGCCCTATGAGGAGCATCTTAGAGAGCTAGGTATGTTTAGTCTATAGAAGAGAAGGCTAGGAGGGGATCATGATAGCCATCTTTAAATATTTAAAAGAGGGAACAGGCTTGTTCCACTGCTCCAGAAACTAGGACAAGGAACAATGGATTCAAACTACAGGAAAAGAGATTCCACCTGAACCTCAAGAAGAACTTCTTGACAGTCAGAGCTGTTTGGCAGTGGAATATGCTGCCTCACAGTGTGGTGGAGTTTTCTTCTTTGGAAGTTTTTAAACAGAAGCTGGGTGGCCATCTGTTAGGAGTGCTTTGATGTGTGTTCCTGCATGGCAGGGGGTTGGACTAGATGGCCTTTCTGGTCTTTTCCAACTCTATTCTATGATTCTACGATGCTTATATCCTGGAATCATTGAAGATCTTATGAGAAGGAAGACCAGCAAGGGCGGAGAGGCCAGATTCCTCCCAAGCAGTTCAAGCAGCAACGGCAGCAGGAGGTGTAGCACCCTGAGTGAGGGAGCCAGCGACAGAGCAGCAGGCACCACAACATGGAGACAGAACCAGCAATGATTCCCCTAGCACCAAGGGCAACAACTCAAAACTATTTTTGACAGGCAAGGAGAGCACCTGCTGTTTTTTCCTAACTCAGGTAGCTGACTTCCTTGCAGAGTGGGAACATGCTTTCTCCTCCACAGAGTCAGAGGTAAGGTTCGTAGCAGGGCTTGTACAATGCAGGGGCTCCAGAATTGGGCAATTTCCATCTGTTCATGATGGAGCTGAGAGACAGATTCAAAGACCTGTTTTGCCATGCTAAAGACAGAGCACGCCTGATGACTATCAAGCAGAGGAATCACTCAATGGCCGAGTACATGGAGGAATTTCAACTGCTGGACCCGAGGTACCAGATTGGTCAGAGGCAACCAAGATCTAATACTTGCTAGAGGGGCTCAGGCCAGAAATATTGGAATGGGTTGCCCTTAGAGACAACTTGGAGACACTGGTGAGATGGGTGTTATTAGCAGAGGAACTGGAAACCCTGCAGCAAAGAATCAAGAATGTGTGACAGCAGTACAGCCCCCCAGTCAAGTCCAAAAACAAAGGCAGCAACAGCAAAAGAGCACCCTGAGAGCTGAGCGATAAGAGGGCAATGAGAAGGCATTTAGGTCTGTAACCAATTGCCCAGACCTCACTAAGAATGGAGGAGAGAAGAGCCAGGGAAGTGAAGAGCAAGAAAAGAAGGCAAGGGCAACAGGCACAAGCTTGGCATTAAATGTGGAAGTGGCAAGCTTGCATCCTGTAGACGTGGTGGGAGACAGTGAAGACTCCATGGAGAACAGTGACTCTGAGGCACTGGGAAATGAAACAAGCCTTTACTGGGCGTGGGATTGAAGGCTGTGAACAACAGGCACCCGGAGACCATGGTGAGTGGCAATGCTACTCCTTTCTTCGTACCTATTAGCTTAAGACACTTAGGGGGAAAGAGACACATGGACCTCATGGCCATAATAGATTCAGGATGCACCAGTTGTCTTATGAACCAATCAGAAATGGGGTTATGGGCAGAGAATCTGGACCAGCCAATCAAGTGTGTGCAAATGGACAGCAGAGAAATGGAAGGAGGGCTAGTGAAACATAAGGATAGGAACTCACTGGGAAAGCATACAGTTTGTGCTAGCTCCTACCACTCAATACTAGCTAGTGTTGGGACTCATGAAATTTCATAACTCCCAAATTTTTGGTGCAATGGGGCAATTTATTTCCCTGAGAAGGTATAAGAGGAACATGTATGGGACTGATGTCAAAAGAAGGGGAAACATACTTCCACAACCCTCAGTGAAGACAAAGGCATAACGGAGATGTTCAGGGGAATGGATAAGATAGAAGCAGGGAGTCTGCCTGTAGAGTATGCAGACTGTTATAGTACAGGTGGATGTGAGTAGCAGCACCATGGGGTCAGTGTTACTGCAAAAGGATGTACGAGCGAAGTTTAGACCCTGTGCCTTTCTGTCCAAAAATTTTGATCAAGTGGAACTGAATTTACCTATTTGGGAAAAGGAAGCTGCAGCCATAAAAATGCACTAGAAACTTGGAGGCGTTTGCTGGAGAGAGTTTCATGCCCCTTTGAATTTTGGACAGATCACTGTAACCTAGTGGCTCTGCAAACACCAAGCTGCCCCACAGCCAGTCAAGAGAGGTGGGCAAAGTGGGTTTTTTTTTTTAAATAAATTCAAGTTTGTTATCAAACACCTACTAGGAAGAAATAATTTTTTTGGCTGACACTTTGTCTAGGTTACTTCAGCATGATTGTGAGAGACTCAAATTAATAGACACTATATTTATGCCTCAACAGCTAGGATTAGCAGTCACAACATGCAGCCAAAGTAGCCAACAAAAGGAGGAGAAACATTTCTCCTCAAGAAATATACTTTGCATCAATCAGTGTGAAAGGACATATTTTGCATGCAAGGACCGGGGTCCCATATTCTGACTCTTCCATTTCCAATTTCTAAGAATCCCAGTGCTCTCCAGAGCTCTCCTCTTCTTGGCCCTTTTCCTAGTAAATAATGAAACAAGACCTTTTATTCATGAAATCACAGGAATAGTGAGAGCTGCTAACCAGCATATTTTCTTGTAAAGGTTAATTGGAGAAAAAGGGAAACAAGTAGGCATATAATTAGCAGATTTGAATAGTTATTTCTAAACTCTGGTAGAGTTTAGCTGATTAATCAAGAAATAAATTAACTAGTTATTTGGGATTTAGTTTCTTCTTCTTCCAAGGGGAGTCTCCTTGGAAGAAGGAGGGAATTAAATCCCAAATACTTAGTTAAGTCACACATAAGCAGTGATCACTTATAAATAATGATAATTAAATTTATAGATAGTGTTAACCAGATCTGCTCAAACTAAGGTAGCAAGAGTGAAACTAGGAGAGAGAGTTTCAGCAGATGTTGCTTGTTACCTGATTGTGTGACAAGCAACAACTGCTGGAATTCCTTCTTCTACACAACCATTAAGGGTACATGAGTTCTCACCAGTTTTAAGTCTGGCAAAGCTATCTAGAAAAATCCCTTGAAAAGTGTTTATAACCTGCAACTAGTGCAAAAAGTAGCAGCGAGACTGATGTCAGGTATGCATTTTGTAGACCATATAACACCAGTCCTGCAAGAATGACAGTGGCCTTCAATTTCCTTTCAATCTCAATTCAAGGGGTTAGTAGTGACATACAATGCCCTAAAGGCCACATCCTCCCATATAAGCTTGCCAGAAATTTGAGCTCTTCAGAGGAGGCCCTTTTGCTTGTTCCAACAGCTTGTGAAGTTAGGTTGGCAGGTACATGTAACAGGGCTTTCTCTGTAGTTGTCATGTCAGCTGTGCTCCATGATATAATTGATAATGTGACTCATCCACAATAATGAATGCCTGTTGATTATGCTGGTAAAAAACATTGTAGTGAGTTATCATCTTGGTGTGACATAAAGCTTGGATAAACATCATGGATTACAGGCTACCATGTGTTATATATTTAGCATCAGGTTAAATCTATATGTTAAGTGTGTGTTCAGCCATCCTGTCAAGGCATGGCTCTATTTACTTAAATGTGATAGCAATCAAGTGATTTACTATGTATGAACTTTATTGTACCCAAGCTAGAGCCATGTGTACAACGTATTGTATATCAAAGGAGAGGTATCAAAGAGAGTAGGTTGGGAGATGCTGATCCCAATGCATTTGGTTAATGTTGAGATAGATAAACAAAGAACTGAGATGCATTAGGAAACAACTTGAGAAAGTTTAGAGGGACTGGCAAGATCAAAATATGGAAATATACAAGGTCTCATGAGAACCACTGGAAGTCTGGGAAAGGGGAAGATCCTGAGAATCCACCAATGGGAATTGTGCATGTGTGAGAGTATGTGTCATTGTTTAACCAAGTGCTTATTGTAGAATATTAGCGTCAGCAACCATTGTACAAAGAACTCTTTAAACACTGTTGGAAAACCTTGTGTTTTCTTTAGAGTAAAAGAGTAGCCAGCATATGAGAGTAACAGCACTTCAACTGTGGAACTCCCTACCCAAGGAAGTTAGGCTGGCCCCACCTCTATTAAGCTTCTGGTGGGCAACCAAAATAGTGCAAGTCCACATGGCATTCAGTTTTTGAAACTGTGGTTTTAACTCTTTCAAAAGTGGATTCTAGGATTGTTTTTAGACTGCTTTTAGGAGTTTCTAAAAGAGTGTTTTAATGTGTTTGTACTTTTGTATTATTTTAATTGCTTTTTTTAATTTGCTTATTGCCTTGAGATACTTTGTGGGATGGGAGGCAACGCAGAATTACTTTATACTGTTTCCCCATTTTTCCTCAGTGTGAGAAAAACAACACAAATGTGGTGATTTGAACTGAAACAACAGCCCACAGGGAGTGGGTTAAACACCCCAAAATATTTTAGTAATTTTCTGCAGCCTCTTACAGCTACATTAAATTAAAAACAAACAAAACCCATGATGAGACAATCAGGGTGTGTCACGTGTGCTTTGGACTGAAATAACACAGCATTCTCCATTCTTTTCTTCTCAGTCCTGCAAGCAGCTAGGGCTCAAGGGAAGATCCTTGAGAGGTCCTGTTCCTATCAGGTTGGTGGCCAATGTAATCTAGCAAACTGCTTGCTGGATCATTGACTCCAAAGTGTTGTGCCTGACGGGGGGGCCTCCTCTGTCAATCTGTGAACTCTCCAACTCACAGAGAATCTGAAGATCTCTGAATCACCTGGATTTGGCAGCTGTTAGTTCTCCACTTGCCACAGCAGTTCCCGAGGCTGTGGAGTCGAACGCAGGTTTGAAGGAGCCTGGGGGTGAGTGATCTGCACTCCTTTATGGACATTTCACTAACTATCATCTGGAACTCTTGCTGAAGTTACTGTTCTTGTGTAAATGTAAGGCAAGAAGCTCTTGTTTGTAGCTGTTGTATTCATTTCCCTTAGCCAAACCTTCTCATGAGACAGAGAATTTAAAGAGACAATATCCTTTTTAGATCACTACATAAAAGATAAATTGGGTATTTCTTTTTCCTTCTTCCTTTTTTTTTTTTTTTTTGATGTATGAAGGGTAAGGTGCGTGGATTTGTAAGTGGTTTTTGGAAACAGGTTTTCTGTCTTTTAATGCTGTTTTCTTCTACCTATGTAGTTAAAGAAATAGATTTTTTTTAATCCTTTGGAATGATTGAAGGAAGTGACTCTTTACTAAGGAAAACTGAAAGGTCGTTAACATGAAGGACCTTTTTGATGGATTTTGATTAATACTGTATTCTGGAATATTAATGAAATATTCAAAATATTAAACTGAGACATTTACTCAGATGAAATAGATCCAAATGCCACCTAAGGAGAATTGTTGTATAAACTGTAAGAAAAGTGCCTTCCTATCTATTGTTATCCTATCCTGACAGATCAACATTCTGTACTAGTGTTCTGATTTGATTTTTGCTTTGACTTGTTGAATAAAATGGATTTTCAACTTGAACGTGAGTAAGAGGATGTACTTGCTTATTTTTTGGACTTCTCGATGGAACTTAGAGATTTAAAATATGAACATATGATGAAGCTTAGACAATTAGAAAGAATTCTGATAGATCTTTTGAAAGTGGACTCTCATGATTCCATTAAAAATGCCCAACTTGGAAAACAAAAGGTTGGAGAATTTTTTTGTGGATGTGGATGGATCTAAGTCTGACTTATCTGCTGAAAACATTAAGGAGACACTACAGAGGGAAGGACAAGAGGAATTACAGTAAGCCTATAAAAGAATTTTGCAAGAAGAGATCACTTATATATCAAAAGAATTTGGGATTCAGGGCCCTGCGTTTATGGACCTGTTTGATCAAGAAGAGATACAAGAACTGACCCAACAAAGATCTGAGGAGCAAACAGGGATCTTTTTTGAATTGGCTGGAAGAGAATAGCAATAGCAGTTATTTCTATACCGCCTATCAACTAGTGTTATCTAAGCGGTTTACAATGTATTTTAGCTAATTGCCCCCAACAAGCTGGGTACTCATTTTACCGACCTGCGAAAGGATGGAAGGCTGAGTCAACCTTGGAGCCTGGTAGGATCGAACTCACAACCTTGTGGTTGCAGTACTGGCATTTAACCACTGCGCCACCAGAAGAGATAGATCTTACAGGACAGTATGATGAGAGAAGACAGAAGACTATGTCCAGATTTGGAGAACAGTGGGCTGTTATGTCAAAGCAAAACAATGGAAAAGCTGTCACTGAAGATGAGGCTATGGAAAGTTTTAGAAAGAAAGGGGTGGCGTAAGCATAAAATTTCTAAATGATAAATTTAAAGGTACTGGGAATATTCTCTTCTGATTTTAAATACTTGCATGGATAATAAGTTATTGATATGATGGCTAGAGATCTAAGTTGAAAATATTTTGGTTATGATATTGGTTATGATATTTGATGAAGTAATTTTAAGACTTCAAAATTATATCAAAATCATATAGCATAAAGGAAATCAAGAAGATAGATGAATATTGATAATAGATGAATATAAGGTTATTCTATATTGGTGAGGAGAATTGTTTACCTTTCAAGTGTGTTTATTGAAAGTTGTGGTTTTTTTCTATTTCTAAAGAAGAGATATAATATTTTATTGACAGGAACAATGGAGAATATAGAGAGACTATTGGTTGACTAGAATGGTAAAGAAAATGAAGGCGGTCTTATGCTAGGTTTCACAGCCTTAATTTGCAAATCTACCATTTTTATTTCTACATGTGAATGTAAAATTGGGACTAAATGAGATATTTTGATTGTTGCTCTGGAATATTATTTGCTATATAGTTTATTTGATTATATTTTAGACTAGCGTATATACCTGGTGTTGCTCAGGATTTTATTTTCTCATAGAAAATGCTTGTTAGAAATACCTTAGGAATTACCTTACCTTACTTTAGGAATTAGATGCATTTGAAGTACACAGATTTGAGCTCCTGTGTCTCTAATTCCCCAAACTGTCTTGTCCAGTACCTGTAACTTATCCCCATATTCCCCAGTCCAATCTGTATTCAGAGTTCTGAACATACAGAAGCTGGTTTCCTGAGGGAATACACTGGCCTTCTCCTTGCTGCTAGGCCTTGTCCCCATAGCAATCAGCCCGAAGCCCAAGCGCTCTCTGGCTGAGAATTCTAAAGGCCCCTCCCTATACTGCCAACCCCAGGATTCCACAGAATCTTCTCAAGCAGCCAATCATATGAGGTCTTCTCACCTGGTACAGCCAATTAGATGAGGTCTTCTCTGCCTGACATGGACAAACAGACAAACTTTGACTTTTATTTATTAGATTACATTGATGATGATGATGATGATTTTCTGATGGTTATTACTATATATTATATGACTATATATTATTACATTAATGATTAATGCTAACTAATCATGTAGGTAGGTAGGCAGGCAAATAATTATGATAAGTGATTAGCAACATGTAGTGACTGTGGTATAAAATGAAGAAATTAATGGTTAGGTGTAGCTACTTGAGTAGAGTGAGCTGTTTGCAACAAGGGCAGGAACCAATTTTATTTTATTTTATTCTTTTTTTGGTAGCTTTGTAGTGTTCTCACGTATTTCTTCTCTGCATTATTTTTTAGTGTTTTTTTTTTAGTATTGAGTGTATTTATTGTCTGTTGGATTGTGTTAGACTGCATTTTTGTGTGTGGCTATTCCATGCTTTTTTTAAATAAAATTTTAATAAATAACCAACATTCTTAAAAAAGGATCAAAAGATGCTTTTCTGGGAAATCAAATGTTACAGTCACCATGGTGAACATTCTATACCCCAAAGTCCTCAGCATTGCTGCATCCACTCACCATCAGTACTTTGCTTTAAGACCATTATTATATCTGCTTTCTCAAGTACCAGCTCATCGTTCTCTCGAGCTTTGTATGATTTCACACACTGAACCTGAGGTGCATCTGTGAGTTTGATGGGAACAAAGAAATTGTTGGTTGTCAGTACATTGTTGTTAAGATCATTCGTAGGAGTTGGGAGGGGTGTCCTCAGCAAAAAAAGCTTCATAATCTAACACAGAACATTTGAACATAGAAACGCTGAACTTTTGTGATTTACGTAGATCAGAGGTATGTATGCATGCACACATGCACGGTTCTCTTCCAGTCACTGCTCTTGGACTTTGCAGCTCCACCAGGTACTGCCCATAAAACTTTCCTGCCTATTTCCTATTACCTTATCACAATTATTTTGGTTGATGTTTTAAGGAAAGCTGATTTTGGGATGATGAATTGTGTAACAGATACAACTTCTGATCTTAGAATAACTGGCTACATACAGTCACAAAAATAAAAAGGTACAGAAAATCTGAGAACATATGGGCCGTAGCAGCAGCTCCTTGTTCCTGACTCTTCTGATTGGCACAGTAACCAACTGCAGCATTGTTTCTAATGCTAACACAAGATCAGTGCTCCAGATCGTGAATCCTATTTGACTAATGACAGATTTTTAAAAATTTTCTAATTTTTTTGAAGAATGCCTCTGAAAAGTTGTCTGAGTTCTCTGAAAAAAGCATGGTTCATTGTTGGCACTCTGGAGTAGCAATTTTCTCCTTCACATTCTTTTTTGATCTTAAAACCACTTTTCTGCATAAATTATCCTCCCGAGATAATTCACAGTAGTCACATTACATAAAAAGAACATTAAAATAAAAATATGACCATACTTTTAATTGCTATATACAGTCAGCCCTCCGTATTTGTGGGTTTCAATTTTGCAGATTTGATTATTCACAGATTATTTGCTGTCACTTCTGCTGCCTCCCTATGCCATTTTGAATAGGGACTGCAAGCCTTGTGAGACTGAGAAACTGCAAATGAGTCTTGTCAGTCCCTATTAAAAATGGTGCAGGGTAGCAGTGGAGGTGGCAGTAAACCCTACCAGCCACCCGCTTCTGCCTTGTGAAGGAACCCTGATGGTGATCATACTGTTTTTTGTATGTGTTAAATATGGTGGAAGGCCCTAGAGTTATTCACAGTTTTTCTACTTTCACAGGGGTCCTGTGCCCATAATCCCATGCTCTTAACCCTGGCGAATGTGGAGGGATGGCTGTGTGAATGGAATTCTTCAATAAAGTTTAAAGAGGTGGCTGGTCAGATTTTGGAAAAAGGTAAAATAAAGGTTGATTTCAATACATCCAAGAGAGACTGGCATAAACAGGAGCTGTAGGCCTGAAGACAATGGGCAACTTCTCCCCTGCCTGGCAGGTGTCAGATAAAATGCTGAGATGAAAGAAAGGGGAGAAGATCACAACATTCAGAAGCCAATACCACCAACTTGGTATGGTGAAAGATCAGCGTGATTACAAAGTATATTGGGACATAATAGGACACCAAGTTTCAGAGTGGGGGTTATTCTGAGAAATTACCCTTCTGTAAAGATTTGGTTTCCTGTTTTTGGGGATGAGGAGATGTACTCCTTTTCTTTACATTTAATTTGTGCTTCTCACAAAATGTGCCCAAAGGTCCTAAAAGTTGATGATGATTAATACTGTGTCCTTCACTTTTCACTGAACCTTTTCTGGCAGCAACAAATGAAAAGTGATGCATGTCTCCTTCATCAGGCCCTACACCAAGATTGTTGGTACCAAGCCTGCTGGAAAACAATAATTCCCAGAGGTCTTACAACATTTTAGGGAATATTCAAGCTGCAACACCTACGCATTTATTGTGGCCACTGCCAAGTAGTTTTTGCAAAAGAAGACTCAGGAGTTTTTAAGAAGGTGGGGCTTGAAACCTCCTCATGTTATTGGATTACAGTAGGTAATGAGAGTGAGCTTGAAACAGACCAAACTTATAAGACCAAGCCTGGTCTAAACTGAGCAAAAATGAAGTCATTTTGATTGATTCTGAACTAAGCCTGGAGCATCAATGTCCTTTATTAGCTCTTGCTCTAAAATACTGATTTTTATAAACTGCTGTTAATGTTCTCTAACAGTAGAACATGATTTTCAGTATTTGTATGAAACAACAGATTTTCATTTTGATATTTAATTTGTTCCAGTTATATTTTCAGTTAAAATCATTGTAGGACCTCCTAACATTCTTTCATGTGTTTTCTGGTTGTCAGCTTCTACAGATTTGAAGGCTGAGAAAGAAAAACTACATTCTGTATACTGAAAGAAGTGTACTGTATTGTTGTTATGGTTCAAATTAATATGTCTATTATGTGCACTAACCCTCTGTTGCATGTCCCAAACAATCTTACCAAAGTTATCCAAAGGATCAAGTTCTGTCTGTTGAGGCATAAGAGCAGAAATCCATCGCAGCTTCTCACTCCTAGAACATAAAAAATAAGTACTGAAAATATGGATATTCAAGAATGCATTTAATGATTGCTGGAGAAACACAAATATGTGGTATGCTTTCTAGTGTTTCCTGTGCTATACTAGGGATTATATCCTTAACCATCACTAATCATCACTAACTTGACTAACAAGCTTTCACACAAGGCAGGTAAATTTCAATTACAGCAGTATACTAGCATCTTTGGCTGGGGCTTATCACATAGTGTTGTTCCTCTTCTGTAGTTCTCCCAGTGGGAAACCACTTAGGAAATTTATCCTTTTACAAATACAATAAAGCCCATTAGTGACCCCTTTTTTTCTATCTACTGTCCTGCTACAATTTCTAGTGTGAAAGTTCAATTCTGCTTTATACTAATTTTGAGTGGGCAGGTGGTGTACTATGGGTATGCTTTGAGTGAGGCTTGGGTGCCCTTTGTTTACATTCTTGTACTGGGAAGCTTCAGGCTACCTCCAGTGATCATGAGAGAAGAAGAAGGCCTGGTAATTTCAGTTTGATTTCCTTTCAATTTAAGATGGCAAAATAACTGATAAACATTTAATCTTTTTTTTTAAATAGAAAAAAATCCAGTGGCAAATGACCGTGTGCCCCCCCCACACACACACCAGGGGCTTGTCAGAGAAGCCAAGAAGACTAAAACTTGTTTCATACCTGCCCTATCCTGCCTCTTTTTCCAGTTGAGTAGGCCAGTTCCATAGTCTCTCTCACACATACAAACACACACTCACACATGCAAGCTGGTCACCCTCTTGGAGGAGAAGGTTCAACAGCTGGAGGCAAGCGTTTCAAATCTTCACATTATTAGGGAGGGAGAGGAGTTCTTGGATAGGGCTGAGAGGACCTTTTTGAAGATGGAGTGCACGGAGGAGCTGCCGGACAAGGAAGCCGGTTCACGAAACCGGGAGACAGATGCTTGGAGTTATGTGACACGCAGGAGTAAAAAGGCAAGGTGCCAAATGGAGACACTCGAGCTACACAATCACTTCCAAGTTCTTGATCTTAATAATGACAAAGTGGAACAGCAGGAAAAGGTCATGGAATGTTATCCAGAGGAAATCCAACATCAGCAACAGGAATCCCAACACCAGCAGAACGCAATCCAACAGCAGCAGCCCCAACAGTCTCAGCATGAACAGAAGGTTCAGGCAGCCATGACAGAATCTATTTGTTGAGTAACCCCAGACAAGCCTCAGGAGATGAGTGTTAGTGGTTGGGGACTCCTTGCTCAAAGGAACAGAACTGACCATTTGCAACCTGGATGGGATTAATTGTGAGGTGTGCTGTCTCCCTGGGGCCAAAATCAATGACATAACGGAGAAGCTAACGAGACTGGTCAAACCCACTGACTGTAACCCCCTCCTTTTGGTTCACATCAGAACCAAGGACACTATGGGGCGCAGCTTTCACCACATCATGAGGGATTATGAGCTTATGGAAAGGAAGCTGAAGGACCTTTGTGTGAAGGTTGTCATTTTGTCTCTCGTCCCCGTGGAAGGACATGGCCTACAAAGGGAAAGAAGAACAGTGGAGATCAACAACTGGCTCTGAAGATGGTGCCGCTGGGAGCGATTCGAGTTTTTGGATCATGGCCTTCATTTCCACAAAGATGATCTTCTGGCAAGGGGTGGCCTGCATCTCACAACGTCAGCCGGAACGATTTTGCTAACAGTCTCGCAAAACGGGTCAGGAGGTCTTTAAACTGAGTTTGACTGGGGAGGGGGATAATATTATTCTGGGCAAGAATTCAGTGAGTGCTGCAAAAAAATAGCCCAAATGATATGGATAGGACAGGCCAAGCAGAACTAGAGACCAACGGGGGAGGGAAAGTAACTTTAGTACAGGACTTCCAGGAAGGGCACGTGGTCTCAAGTGTCTCTACACTAATGCACAGAGCATGGGAAATAAGCAAGATGAACTCCAACTCTTAGTACAACAAAATAAATATGACTTAATAGGCATCACTGAAACCCGGTGGCATGAATCTCATGATTGGAATGTAGGAAAAGGAGGGTATAACTTATTTTACAGAAATAGACCAAATAAGAAAGGAGGAGGAGTAGCCCTATTTGTCAAGGATGTTTTCACCTGTGAAGAGATCCATGATTTAAATTTGAAAAGCCAAGTCGAGAGCCTCTGAGTAAGAAGGGAGCAAGAAACAATAGGGATGTGATCGTGGGGGTTTACTACAGGCCTCTGGGCCAGCCTGAGGCCTTCCTGGAGCAAATGACCACCCATTCAAAAAGAAAGATGCAGTGTTAATGGGAGATTTCAATTATCCTGATATTTGTTGGCAGTCAAACTCTGCCGAGACCGCAAGGTCCAACAGGTTGCTCGCTTTCCTTGCAGACAGTTTCATGGTCCAGAAGGTGGAAGAGGCAACAAGGGGATGGTCTATTTTAGATCTGATCCTGATCAACAGGGATGACATTGTTGATGAGGTGGAGGTGGTGGGATACTTAGGAGGGAGTGGCCATGCTCTTCTGGAGTTTGTCATTCAGTGGGAAGGAGAAGCCAGTTGTAGCCAGATACACATACCAAACTTTAAGAAAGCTGATTTCTGTAAACTTAAAGAGTTACTTGCTGAAATCCCATGGTCAAGAATACTAAAAGAGAAAGGAGTTCATGACGGATGAGATTTTCTTAAAAGTGAGATACTGAGGGCACAATTGAAAACTGTACCAATAAGGAGGAAAAATGGCAAGTGTCTATAGAAACCAGAATGGTTGACTGAAGAACTCTCAGTTGAGCTAAGTTTTAAAAGAAACATGTACAGGAAATGGAAGAATGGTGAAAGCTCCAAAGAGGAATTCGAGCAAATACCCAGGAGATGTAGGGAGAAGGTCAGAAAAGCTAAAGTGCAGAATGAACTCAGGCTTGCCAGAGGCATCAAAAAGAAAAGGTCTTTATTGTATATGTCCTCAGCAAAAGGCAAAACAAGGAAATGATAGGGTTACTGCATGGAGAAGATGGCCAGTTAATAATGGAGAGAAGAGAAAATGCAGAACTACTCAACACCTTCTTTGCCTCAGTTTTCTCCCAAAAGGATAGAAGTACTTAACCCGGGGGGTGGGGAGCAGGTGAGAGAAATGCAGCACAGAATAAGTAGAGAAGTAGTACAGGAATATCTGGCTAAACGAGATGAATTTTAGTTTCTAGTAATTCTAGGAATACCTGGCTAAACTAGATGAATTCAACACAAAGGTTGCTCACCAATGGCTGCTTTTCATCCTGCAGAGAAGTCACTAATGGCATGCCATAGGGTTCTGTCCTGGGCCCAGTGCTATTTAACATCTTCATCAATGAGCTGGATGAATGAATAGAGGGCATGCTGATCAAGTTTGCAGATGACACCAAATTGGGAGGCATTGGTAGTACACCAGAGAACAGGATCAAATTTCAAAATGACCTTGACAGATTGGAGAGCTGGGCCAAAGCTAACAAAATGGATTCCAATAGAGACAAATGTAAGGTCCTACATTTAGGGAGGAAAAAATGGAATGCAGAAATATAGGATGGGGGACACGTGACTGGATAGCAGTACGTGTGAAAGGGATCTAGGAGTCTTGGTAGATCACAAGCTGTACATGAGTCAGCAGTTTGATGCAGCAGCCAAGAAAGCCAATGTGATTCTTGTTTGCATCAACAGAAGTATGGTGTCTAGATCAGGGGAGGTAATGGTACTACTCTATTCTGCATTGGTTAGGCCTCTTTTGGAATACTGTGTTCAGTTCTGGGCACCTTAATTCTAGAAGGATATCGACAAGCTGGAACATGTCCAGAGGAGGGCGACTAAAATGGTGAAGAGTCTGGAAGCCATGCTGTATGAAGAATGGCTTAGGGAGCTTGGGTATATTTAGTCTGCAGAAGAGAAGAATAAGAGGGGAGATGATAGCCATGTTTAAATATTTGAAGGGATGTCATGTTGAGGAGGGAGCAGGCTTGTTTTCTGCTGCTCCAGAGACTAGGACAAGGAACAATGAATTCAACTACTACTACTTTAGTCTGATCTGTCCTGAAACAGGTAGCAACTCCCACAGAGGGGGAAAAAAGGCAAAAGACTAGAAGGCTTATTCTTCTGTATTTGTGATTAAATAAATACCTTTTTAAACTTAAGACTGTTTTCCATTATATTTTTGTGGGTTAGGGGAAGATCTGTGTATGTGCAAGACTGAAACAAGAATTTAACAGCTGTGGCTGCAAAAAGGGATTGTTAGAGCTTCTGTGGTTCTTACATTGAAAAGAGAAAAGATTCTATTAGCAGATTGGTGAAGTAAAGATGAAGTTCAGGGAAATGGCAAAATGAAGCCAAACTAGAGAAAGGTGGGGATAATGTCTTAGAGGAGGTACTGGGTGGACAATCTCAAGTCCTGCATGTGATAAGGTTTTAGCGCAAACAAAAGTTGCAATCTTGGAAAGTTTCCCAAGGTTGAAAAGGAAAGAGATGAAATCAGAATGTATAGCATTTTTAGAAAGAATGATTTTTTAGAAGAAGCAGAGAATGGTGTGGTAAATTCCTAATTCACCATAAGGAAGTCTTAGGCCATTTCCGCGCTAAAGTGCTATAGTGCTATTATTCCACTTGTAAAATCCTATGGAATCCTGGGGTTTGCAGTTTCAGTTGCAGAAACTGCAAACCCCAGAATTCCATAAGATGTTGCAAGTGGAATAATAGCACTATACCACTCTAGTGCGGAAATGGCCTTAGTCTAAGAAATAGCTGTATGTGTTTGTATTGGTATACAAAGGGATCTTATAGTATTTGTGAGATTTGTAATACCTGTGACAGTCTATGCATCTGATGAAGTAGACTGGGTCTGTGAAAGCTTATGTGACAAACTTCATTCTCCTGGTCTCAAAGATGCTACAAGATCATGTTGTTCACTATGATGCACTGAAGAAGATGATGGGATGGTCACCTCAGGCAGGCCCCCTGACTTACCTCTCAGTCCTTGGGAATGCTGACAGCAATGGGACGAAGGCCAATGGCATGGCAGCCACCAGAGCAACTGAGGAAATGAAGGAAAGGAAATGAAGGAAGGAGGCAGGGTCAACAAGAGTGGCAAGGAGTTCAAAAGGGAGCTAGAAGAAGCAGGAAGTGAGGAAGAAGAGGTTCAAGGGAAAAAAGAGAAACCTGGAAGTCATCAAGAAGTCAAAAGGTAGAGAAGATACATGCAGGAGTAAGAAAACCTTGGGAGAAACCTGGAACAGAGGTGAGAAGGGAAAAGAGGGCTGTGAGAGCTGGATATTGAAGGATGTAACTGGAGAAGGCAGGGACAGGCAGCCAATATGAGTGAAAGAAGAGAGGAGGGAGAATTGGTAGTCCAGACAGCTGGGAACAGGTCAAAGCTAGGAAAAGCAGGAGGAGATGAGGGAGACTTGGAGCGGCAGAGAGAACTGGAACATCAGTTCTGCTTATCTTGTCCCAAGAGGGCAGAAAGGAAGATGAATCCCTGTTGAGAGGAAGGGAAACCCCTGTGTTTGTGGGACCTGGAGGTGAGGTGGAGGCCCAAGACAAGGGAAGAGTGAAAAGGCCCAGGTAGATGTTTGGAAGAGGCTTCCAAATTATTGAGAAATTAGAGAAGGAGGGGATGGGAAAAAATCAATCTCCTAACTGAGGAAAAGAAGGGGAAAGAAAGCGGGTGACCTGAAGATTTAAGGTTGCCTTATTACTTGCTTAAAGTTATATCTGAAATATATTTGGAAGGTGGGGGTAAGTATAGCAAATACAGCAAAACTCATATAGCAAAAACAGTCAAAGGATACAGTCTGACCAAATCATGTCAATAAGACTTCAGGGGTGAGAAAGTGGATGGCCTGAAGGTTTAAAGTTGCCCTATCACTTGCTTTAAGTTACACCTGCAATGTGTTTGTGGGAGAGCAGTAATGTTAGCAGGTACGTAGTTCTTGTATTTGAGTATGAACTGGCTGGACACCCTGCTTCCTCTGTTATGTACGCAAGACTTATCACCTAGTAGCAATAAAACCCAATAGCCTTATTGGTGTTGAGAGTTTAATTAAGAAGAATGGACCCACAGCCCAGAGCCAGCTCAGCCCCTTTTTCAGAAGGGGCTGGAGCTACCTTCACCTTGATAAAGTCACTGTTCCTTTAGCCTGTAGCCTCTCTGCCCAATCTTTAATATATAGATGAAAATACCAACAAATGTTATATGATTATATTTATTTATATTCCAACATTCTCCCAAAATGAGGACTCAGGGCAGCATCCAGACCCTGTCTACCTTTTTGCCAGTGGGAGAAGGGGGATCTTTACAAGTATATTTTCCTCTCACTTCACAAACACATTCCTCAGAAACCCAGTGTTTCATCCTAAGTGCCATCTATAAGGCAGTCATATACCTCCCAGACTCTTCCAAGTGTGAATATTGGTTTAAATGTTTGGGGTATGCAGAAATCCCACAGAATCAAAGAATCAGAGAGATGTAAGAGAGTCTAAGAGTCATCTAGACTGTCTCTTTGCCAGTGCAGTAATCCTCAGCACTCCTGTGAAAGATGGTAATTCAGCCAATGAAAAAGAGCCCATCATCTTCTGAAGTACTCTGTTCCACTACTGAACAGCTCTGAGTGTAAAACTGCAGAACAGGTCTGAGTGTCACCCAGTTCTTCCCAATGTTTAGTCAAAATTTCAGAATCTAACCACAATACCATGCTAGTTCTCTGAAAGAAAGTGAGTGTAATGGTAAGAACTGTTGCTGTAGTGTGCCCTCAAGTCATTTCTGAGCTACAGTAATCTTAGGGCAAACCTGTCACAATGTCAGGATGCATGGTTCCTGTCATATATATTTGCTGGATGTGTACCGCAACGTGCAGAGTAGTTAGTATAGGAAAATTTTAGACTTAAGAGTATCAAAGTATCATAGGCCAATTGTTTACTGCAACATTCTATCTGCTTTAAGTGTGTGTGTGTGTGTGTCTGTTTGAAAGTATCAAATGGCTAATTGCTTTATTGCTCTGTGTTACTATGTATCTGAGAGAGGGGGGAAACAAAAGCATCAAAAGGTGTGGTGAGAACTTGAAATGCTCAGAGATAAGAGACAGGAAACATGTTCTTTCCTCTAGGATGAAATATGGGTAAACTACTGAAAGTATGGGAACTGTCTGAAGTTGTGGGGCGATGTTTAATTGATTATCCCCTCCAGTTACAGGTTTATGCACCTAAATTTGTATGTGAAGGAAAAGAACCTATGAACACCATGTGTAGTTCAGTCTCAGCAACTTTGGAAGAAGTGTGCTGTGTTGCTTGCTTGTCACAAATAAACACTGCTGTTGACCTCAGAATGGAGTTTGTGTACTCTGAGTTTTCCAGGGTGTGACCTACAGGGTTTTCTAGGGGTGAGAGTGTTTGACATACATGTGGGCTTCCATGGCTGAGTGGGAAATCAAACTCTGATCTCCAGGGCTGTAGTCCAACACTAAATCACTACACCATACTGGAGAAAACAAGTTTGCTCCATTTCAGATTTAAAGATGGTTATTATGTCACCTTCCAATCATCCCTTTTCCAAGCTAAACATACCCAGCTCCCTAAGCCATTTCCTATAGGTCAGTGGTTCTCAACCTGTGGGTCCCAGATGTTTGTGGCCTTCAGCTCCCAGAAGCCCCAGCCACTATGGTCAATGCTCAGGGCTTCTGGGAGCTGAAGTCCAAAAACATCTGGGGACCCACAGGTTGAGAACCACTGCTATAGGCTCTAGTTTCCAGACCCTTTACTATCTTGGTCATCCTCCCCTGGACCTATTCTAGTTTGTCAATGTCCTTTTAAAACTGTGGCATCCAGAACTGGAGACAGTATTCCATGGGAGTTTTGCCTAAATAATAACTCTGTAACACTTTTTGATTGAGACACTATATATCTCTTGATACAGTTTACAATAGCATTTTCTTTATTTTCTCAGCATAGTTCCTTCATGTTTAGTGTGATGTTTATTAAGATACCAGATCCTTTTTATACATATTTCTGTGAACAGAGTCATCATCCATCCTATATTTGTGCATTTCACTACTGCTGCCTAAACACAGAGCTTATCATGTATTCCTACTGAAATTCATTTCTTAATTTTGGCTCAGTTTCCCAATCTGTTAAGGTCATGTTGAATTCTGATCCTAGTTTTTGGGATATTAGCTCCCCTCCCATTCTGATGTTATCTGCAACTTGATATGCATGTCCTCTGGTCCTCCATCCAAGCCATTTAGAAAGCTACAAGCACCCCATATTCTTCAATTACAAAGATCCACAGATAAGCATTTTTGGGGGTTCAGTCTGGAAGCCAACTACAAATCTACCTAACAGTAGTGTTGTCTAGTTAACATTATGCCACTATCATGGAGGACCATGTGAAAAGCATTTTTGAAATCAAGAAACTACATACACAACATTCCCCTGATCTACCAAGCTTATAACTCAATGATAAAAGAAAAAGATAATATTGGTGTACCATGCCTTGCTTTTGAGAAATGCATGATGGCTTTTAGAAAAAAATGTTTTAACTACTAAGTGCTCAGAGACTGACCATTTAAACATCTATTCAAAACCCTTCCTGGTAACTGATGTCAAACTGACCAGTCAGTACTTGGCTTTTTTTGCCCCTCTCTGAAGATAAGAACAACATTTACCCCCCTCCAATATGCAGCAACCTCACCTGTTTTCAAAGCACTCTCAAAACTCATAATGGAAGTTCTGAGTTTATATCTGCAAGTTTATCATTGCTTTGGAATTCTTGGGATTCCTAAATTCCACCACTAATTTTGCACCAAAAAAAAAAAGTGGGTATCTAGATATAGTAGGTTTTCATAAAACATGTTCATGCAAAAATTCCCTACAGAATAATTCTATTCTCCACAGAATAATTTTGCAAAACACTTTGGTGTGCATAAGTACCGAGTAAAGTCTGCAAAATTCTGTCCTCTGCTTTCTTTTCAAACTGGGTTTCCCAATTGTTGGGAAAATCAGTTTTCGTCCAGGAAACAAATAACAAGGAATATTCTTTCCATCCCTCTTCTGATCTGCACCACTAAGTTATTTTGAGGACTGATATAGTGTTGAGTTGATCTAAGGTATAAGATTGTAGCTTTTCTTACTGTGTTTCGGTGCGGAAGAGAAACTCTACTTTTTTCCCTTGACTATTCTGCAGGAGGAAGAGGCGGAAAAAATTTTTGTTTGCTCCATGCAGTTTCATTTCACATTTCTCTCCACGGACATCTGAGGAGGCAGCATAATCAAATACAATAAAGCGTCCGTTCCTGCAAGGGAACAGAGAAGGAAAGGGAGGGATGAAAGTGTTGAAAGACTGCTTTTATGAGTAATAAAAAAGGCTGCTTGATTCTCTCTTGTACAAGGAAAACTAACAGGATGGGTTCTTTTTTCTTAACTTTTGAACCTTATAGCTAATTTGTATCTTTTTTTTTTTTTTTTTTTTGGAGACCTCCTTGGAATAGAAATAAATGGGCAAATAGCTTTTTTAAAAAACTGATAGGGCAGACCATAACTGCTTTTGCACTCAGAGTTTCAGAAGCAAGTGAGACTTTCAATACAGATCTCCCACATCCTAGCAGCAAACTATACTGCTATTGTGTGCTCTTTTTTTTTTTTAAGGCACAGTGACACAGTGACACAGGAAAGTATCATAATAGCAATTACTTGACATTTTTTTCTTCATTTCTCATGTCTGCAATGTGCCACATTTAGATTTTGGGAGACCCTTCATCAAGATGTCCTCTGTAACTCTCTAGTCTTGTTACCAGTTCTCATTCAGTTGCCCAAGTAGGGAAGATCAAGATGAGCAGAGGCTCTTGTTACCCATGTCATTGTTTGCTTGCTTAGAGAGAGCAAAGGAAGTAGCAGGGAAGCACAGGAAGTCTAGAAGATTTCTAAGGATCAATTATTGGTCTTTGCCAGTGTGTGGGGTTTGGCAGACACCAATGAATACCAAACAAATAAATTCAGAACTGCAATTAACCATAACATTTATTCTAGGCTCTTTTCCTTTGGTTTCTAGTTGCAGCCCTCTAGTGACTCTAGGTGTGTTTATGCCACACATGGACCCATTATAGATCCACCACTAAACACTTAATTGACTTTTGTATTATAGATATTGCAAAGTCCTAGCTTCAGGCAAGCTTGCAGAAACTGTCACCCATCAAAATCCATCTAAGTTTCATGAAATCGATGAGTCTTCCAAGCACTTACTCTCTGGGCCGAGATAGTAACAAATAGTCATTGAAGAGATGGAGGTAGATTGACCGAGTGGTAAGCTTCCACTTCACATTCAGATTATACTCCAGTGCTGTAAGTTCACCACACTTCACTAGGCGCCGGGACTGTGAGATAAGTGGGAAAATCTACAAGAACAAAAAGGATGATTTTAAGTGGAACTCATTGTCTCTTAACTCCAAGACTCGGGACTGCTGGTCCCCTTGCTGCAAATGAACAAATCTCTTACCCTGTCTTTGGTGGGTTAAGTGACAGGAAAAGAGAATGACAGATTAGCTGGGGGAAGGGAAACAATGTTTTTTACTGTTCAGCTAGCCACAAGACCAGCAGCCCACAAAATATTTCAGACATAAGAATCAAGGTGAATAAACAATACATAAGTAACCAATGGTACTACTGTGGTAGTGGGCTTGCATTCTCCTGTGAGGCAAAAGGCGATGCTGGTGGCTGCAGTGCTTCTGCTTTCCTTCATCAGGCAGGCTATAGCTGAGGAGCCATACTAAATGTACCAAACAGCTACTGGGAAGCAGCAATAGTGTGTGGAGGGGTGAAACTGGCAGAGGTTCTCTCAGAGACAACAGCACTGGCATCATAGTTAACAGTTGTTAGTACTGGGCAGAAGGAAGCACAGTAGAACCCTTTTGAATGTCTTTTATGATGAAAATCCTATGATGAGACAATCCAAAACGAAACAAGAGATAGTGCCAGAAGATGAGACTTTCAAGTTGGATGGCACTCAATGAACTACTGGGGAAGAACAGAGGATACTTACGAGTAGTGCTGTGTCTAATGATGTAAATGGAATCAAGTCAAAAGGATGCTCAGTTGTTGAAGTGCTCAGAGGTGAAAGAAAAGTCCAAAGCAGCACAACACATATTATAGGAACAAGGATTGTGAGAGGTGTGAATTAGAGGACTCTAGACATAGTAAAACATGAAGTGGAATGTATTAGTTTAATAGGGGTTTCAGTGTCAGCAGCGGTAATGATGGGCACAAGTTAATGATCTCCATTAAATTGTAAGCTCTGCAGGCATTGCCTTTGACCAGGAAGATTTACTCCTGTCAAACTAGTGGATTCCCTGATCCACAGGGGTCCAAAGATTCCATAGAGCCAGGATCTGAGCCTGTGGATCACCTGTTTGGGAACGGAATTGTCGAAGCAGGTTCCGAGGCTCCAGAGAAGACATAAGCCTTGGAGAAGCCTAAGAGGAGAAGCAATTTCCCTTTATGGACAATATATTATTGACTGAGTAGGTCTCTTGCAGGTAATAATTTGCAATTTAAAGTTGGATTCTATAGAAGAAGCAAGGAGTCCCTGACCTGCTGCAGCATTAACTCTTGCCTAACTAGTTCTAAATTTCTCTGGATTATTTTTAAAGCAATTTCTCTCTCTTTCTCTCTCTCTTTCTTTTCTTCTTCTTCTAATTTTGATTTGAGGTGTCACTGGATCTCAAAGGGTCTTTTAGAGTGATAGTTACATAGTGGACATTACTGGATATTAAGACTGTTCTTCTAGTATATTTGGACTTTGCTTTCTATTTTATTTCTTGGATATGGACCTATTGGTCTGGTGGTGAATTTTGAAACATGGACTGTTTAGACTTGGAACAAAAAAATGTTGTTCTTTTTTAGGGAATTTTCTTTTATTAAGTCTGGATTTGGATTAGTTTTCTTTTTCTTTTTAATGAATAAGAAGACTGGAATTATTTTGGTTTTCTTTTTTCTTTCACGTATTCTGTTTTTCATAAGCTTCCCCCTCTAGTGGACTGACTGTTCTCTGGGAATTTTGATTTTTATGCTGCCTTATCTTTTGTTTTTGAGAAGATTTGACATTGTTTACAAGCATTGAGAAATGCTTAATGTGACTTTGATCATGGAGTTTGTTACTCAAGTTAAACATGGACTAGACAATTTAGAGGAAATAGACTACTGTTTATATTTCTGGGCAGAGTTCAGACAAGTTACATCAGTTATAGAACAAAAATGTGAGATGATAGTAGAAAAGCTGCCTCTAGGGAAACTGGATGATGGGGATGATAGCAAAAAAACAGCAGCTACACCTGCAGGATTTGACAGTTTTTCAAGGGAAAGGATGGAGAGAGAGTCCAGGAGGCTATCCCTGGTTTGGACATAACAAGGTTGCAAGAGGATGACAGTCCTGATCAGATGTTATAGAATGTGGCTATAGCAGAACAGGATTATTTGAGAAATGGATTAGAGCAGTGGTTCTCAACCTGGGGGTCCCCAGATGTTTGTGGGCTTCAGGTCCCAGAAGCCCCAGCCACTGTGGTCAATGCTCAGGGCTTCTGGGAACTGAAGTCTGCAAACATCTGGGGACCCACAGGTTGAGAACCACTGGATTAGAGGATGTCCCATCATCTCTGATTGCAAGTCACAAGCTCAAGATTTAACTGGAATGAAGATAACGTTTGGGGAAATTTTAGACACCTGTATTATAAAGCAAGAAACTTTTTTTGTGGGAAGAAAATCCTCTGGTGGCAGGGAGCGGTGAGAAGAAATTAAGTCTGGAATGATTTTATTCTTAGATGCATGGTTTGTTGTTAAGGGCTGTATTTATAGGTTGTTTCTCCAAATTGAGGTTTTTGATTATAAGAATCCATGGGATTGGTTAGGTTACAAAGTGATTTTTTGAGTCTGTCTAAACAAGACTTTGCTATTATAAAAGGAATTCAGAAAGATTAATAAGATTAATATGTGGCTTACCAGACAAAATGGTTGATGATTTTTTATTTTGGCTTAGGTATATGCCCTGAAATTTAAAGTAATGCTTTTATGGTTCTAGAAAATGATCTTTTTTGTCTTTTTAGACTTATACTTTATGAAGATGTGTAATTTTAAAGGAAAATGTAAATGTGAAATAAAATATCTAAAGTGATTCTTATTTTACCTGTTCCATATTATGTATTTTATTATTGCAAGAGAAGCAACTATGAATTAGAGATAAGACTGTTATAAGCTGTTTAATGATATTAAAGTAATATTAATAAATCCCTGGCAATCAATGGGGTGACAGATGTCACAGCCAGATCGTCCTCACATCCAATATTAATAAATGTGATACTTATAGTTAAAATGCTGAATAGGTTATTAAAACTGGATGTTGTATCATTAGAATAGTTTTAGGTATAATTACAATTCAATAGTAGTTATGATAGAAATGAGGTTTCGACTTTAATTATCATGAATAATTTAATATTTTAGGTAACTTTAGATTTACAGCTTACCTTCAATGATATAATATTTTACAGTGGTTTGAGTAGGATGACTAACATATTATTACTTGCTACATGCAACAAAGGCAGGAACCTACTTTTTAGTTAGCAGTTTATTTCAGGTTTTTTTTTTCTTGTTATGTTTGTTGTTAGATTGTTTTTAGATTAGGTTCCTGTTTATTCTAGTAGTTTGTTTGTTTTAGTTTTGATTTTCTTTTTTTGTATATCTTTTGCTTTTGCTTATTTTGTTTATTATTTGTGTTTTATCTTAAAATAAATAAATAAGCAATGGAATGTGTAAATCTTGCAATACTTGGCGTGAGCAAGCTCAAGCGGACAGGAATGGAACATTTTGTGTCAGATAATTACACAGTGTTTTACTTGGGGAATAAAAATCTAAGAAGAAATGAGTGACATTTATAGTGAGGAGAGAAATAGGAAAAGCTATCAAAGGATACAATGCAAAGTCTGACTGAATCATGTCAATAAGACCTCAGGGAAACCCCAGCAATATAACCATAATCCAAGGTTGTGCTCCAACTACAGAGGCAGAAGAAGAAGACACTGGAATATTCTATGCAGGAGTCTAAGAGGAAATTGATCATACATCAAAATAGGACTTAATCATAGATGACTGCAACGCAAAAGTAGAAAACAGAGCAAAAGTAAAGATTGTAGGAAAATTTGGCCTAGGAACAAGAAATGAAGCAGGAGACCAAATTCTGGATTTTGTGAGGCCAACAGTTTGTTCATTGCGAATGCATTCTTCAGACAACCAAGACAACCATAGCAGGGGGTTGGACTGGATGGCCCGTGTGGTCTCTTCCAACTCTACATTTCTATGATTCTGTGATTCTAAGAAGTGACTGTATAGATGCACATTAGCTGATGGCAAACAGAAATCAAATAGATTTCATAAATGGAAGCAGAAGTTGGAAATGCCCCATTCTGTCTTCAAAAACAAGACCAGGAGCAGATTGTGGCACAGACCATGACTTGCTAATTGCAAAAATTAGAATAAAGCTGAAGAAGAACACTAAACTGAACATCATACCAAAATACAACTTGAAGAACATCCTCAAAAAATTTAAAGATAATGTGATAAAACAGATTTCCACTGTTAGTCCTAATTGAGAGGGAGCCAGAAGAACTCTGGACTGAAGCTAGGGACATTGTCAGGGAGGAATGCAAAAAGAAAGAGAAACCTCAATGAATGACAGATGAAACTCCTCAAGCAGTTAAGGACAGACAAGAAGCAAAAATAAAAAATGTCAGAAATGGAGTCAGAACCCTGAATATAACTGTTCAATGACTTGTGCGTCGGGACAAGGAGAATTACTGTAATAATCAATGCAGAGAAATAGAAAATGACAACAAAAAAGGAAGTACAAGAGATCTCTTCTACAAGATCTGAGAAATCAAAGGGAAATGCTCTACAATCAGCAGGGACCACGTTACATAACCAAGTAGAGGTAAAAAGAGAATGGGAACAATACATGGAAGAACTATATTAAAAAAAAGGAAGAGATGAAAGGTTGACAGATTCATTCAAAGAAAAACCATATGAAGATGAATTGCCAGTTTTAGAAAGTGAAGTGAAAGCTGCACTTGGGAGAAATAGATCATCAGGAACAGATAGCATACCAGTGAAGCTACTTCAGTCTAGACAGACAGAATCCACTCTAGGTTTAACTAAAATTTGTCAAGAAAAATGTAAAACCAAAGAATGACCCACATATTGGTAATGCTCAATATATATCCTAGTTCCCAAGAAAGAGGGCACCAGGGATTGCACTAACTACAGAAGCATTGCATTAGTTTCTCATGCAAGCAAAGTCATGCTCAAAATTCTACAACATAGACTTCTACCATATATGAAGTAAGAAATGCCATATGGTAAAGCTGGGTTCAGGAAAGAAAGAAGCAGTAGAGATCATATTGTAAACATACATTGGATATTGGAGCATACTAATGAATTTTGAAAAGAAAATCAGCCTGTGCTTTATAGATCAGTGGTTCTCAACCTGTGGGTCCCCAGATGTTTGTAGACTTCAGCTCCCAGAAGCCCCAGCCACTATGGTCAATGCTCAGGGCTTCTGGGAACTGAAGTCCAAAAACATCTGGGGACCCACAGGTTGAGAACCACTGATATAGATTATAGGAAAGTCTTTGATTATGTAGATCATGAAAAACTATAGATTGCTCTTAAAGAAATGGGAGTTTCATAACATTTGGGTTGTCCTGATACATAACTTGTATGTAGGACAAAAGGCTACTGTTAGGGCAGAATATGGAGAAACAGAATGGTTTCCAATGGGCAAGGGTGTTGGGCAAAGCTGCATTTTACCATCCTATCTGTTTAACTTGTATATTGAATATATCATACATGAAGCAGGATTAGACTCTGAGGAAGGAGGCATGAAAATTGGGGGAAGGAACATCAACAATTTAAGATATTCAGATGACATCATACCACAAGCAGAAAATTGCAAAGACTTGGAACGATTACTGAAGAAAATCAAGGCAAAAAGTGCAAAAGCAGATTTATAATTGAACAAAAAACAAAAAATAATGTCCACAGATGATTTGCATAATCTTAAAGTAGACAATAAAGACACAGAAATAGTTCAAAATTTTCCATACCTTGGCTCATTCATTAATCAAAATGGAGACTGCAGTCAAGAAATCAAAAGAAGACTAGGACTTGGAAAGGCAGCTATGAAGGAACTAGACAAGATCCTGAAGTGTAAAGATACATCATTGGATACCAAAGTTATGATTGTCCATGCCAATGTATTTCCCATTTCTATGTATGGTTGTGAAAGCTGGACAGTGAAGAAAGCAGATAGGAAGAAAATCAACTCATTTGAAATGTGGTGCTGGAGGAGAGTTCTTCGGACTTGGCTGGGCTGCTGAAAAGACAAATGAATGAATCGTAGAGCAAATCAAGCCTGAACTCTCCCTAGAATCAAGATTACGAAACTGAGGCTATGATACTTTGGCCTTCTCATGAGAAGACATGACTCGCTGGAAAAGACAATCATGCTTGGTAAGGCAAAAGGCATTACAGAAAGAGGAAGACCTCATTAGCGATGGATAGACTCAATCAAGACAGACACATCCCTGAATCTGTAAAACTTGAGCAGGGTGATTGGTAATAGGGTGACTTGGAGGTCTCTCACCCACAAGGGTCGCCTTATATAAATCAAAGTTGACTCATTGGCAGTTAAGAAAACAAAACAGTGTCCATAAAGATGAATAGACTAAGGATGCAAAGTATCCTGCATACAAAGACCAGACTAGTTGTACTGAGCTTTCTAGTGTACTTTCCTAGTATGACAAGAACCTCTATTCAGTCACTTATAAGTGAAATTGGGAACAGGAGCACATGCTCTATGTCTCTTGCTTCCCCTTTCAACAATCTCCTCCACTCCCAGCCCCCAACTTCTTCATGAGCTGAGCTAAAGTCTACAAAGGGTTCTCAAAGGAGTTGTTACTGTTTGGCTGAACAGTGAACACAGGCCAGGGAGTCCAAGAAATCAGAAATCCTGACAAGAAACAATTCCAGTTATGTCAAGCTTTGTAACTGGTCAACATGTTTGCATCTCCTCTAGAGACCTTCTCTATGAATAAAGGAGGATGGAGTGGAGAGGACAGGCCTGAAAAATACATTGTTTGCTCCTTTTATACACTTACAATAATGAACACCTAAACATGGCTAAAGAGACAGGGAAGACAGGTCATGCAGTCTTATCATTACAGCTGCTGATCATCAGTAGCCTGATGATTCACAGGTTAGCCTCACTGTTATACTGTCATCTTTGGGTGACAGTAGCATAGCTCCATGTACTATCACAGTATGTGATGGGAAACTTCTCTGTACACTGTAAATAATCTGAACTAAAAACAGGAGGCAGACATAGTGGCCATGGCATTTCTCAATGAATTTGGGATATTTTTTCAGATATGTTTTAAGAAAAACAAGTAAGTGCAAGAGAAATTGGGATAGGAAGCACAAGTTAGTGGTTCGTTCGTTTGTTTTTACCTTGCATTCAAACTCCATATTTTGACTTAAGTAGATTAGTTCCTCAGTGCTCTTCATGCGCTGGACATTTTCATTGCAATTTTTTATGAGCTGTAGATAGAAGAATGTTGTTAAGGATGATGGGAAGGACTGAGAATAAGGGAAGTTACCCTTTTAAAAGGTAGTGGTGACAAAACAAATGCATTTCTTCTGAAAATGCTGACAGACTACTTAGAAACAAGTGCCCTATTTTATTTAATTAATTTAAAATAGTTACAATTTCTTAGCATAATCTATGTCACAGTGTTGTTTTGTATTTATTCATTAGATTAACACTCACAGTTCTTTAAAAAAAGAAATGTGGAAGGAAGGAAGGAAGGAAGGAAGGAAGGAAGGAAGGAAGGAAGGAAGGAAGGCAGGCAGGCAGGCAGGCAGGCAGGCAGGCAGGCAGGCAGGCAGGCAGCTAACAGTGAAACAATAGAAACAGAAGAGATTATAAACACAATTTAAAATACACCAATAAAAGGAAACGCAATATCACCAGGTTAAAATGCTCTTCTGCAGCAATCCAAGTTGATTGCCATTTTTCTCTCTGGAGAAATAGTTATGCCCTGTGTCAGAGGGACCACTAAGTTAGGCTGTTCTGCCATACTAAAGTTAGACTGCTTAGTTGCTCTGTTGCCATATTGCTTTGAGTGCTTTGCGGGAAAGAATGTGAACATGAAACCTCTGGAATGACAATCAGGCAGTTCTTAAAACCAAATTCTGTGCTGTATCTTCAGTTCTGGCAAAAGCAGTATCTCTGTGCTACATCTAACCTCTAATACAACCTTTCTGGATTCTGGTTATTGAGTTAAGTTAAGACAGAACATTATATCCTGCTGACAGAAGGAAAAGAAGGAAGAAGCTACTCTGGCCTCCCTTGGTAGAAAGTTCCAGAACCTGACAACAGCCACCTCTCTCGTGTCCCTGCCACACATACCTTTAAGGATGGTAAAAGATCTCATGGCTTAAGTGCTTATGTAAGAATAAAATCTTTCAGGTAGCCTGGATCCAAGTCATGTAGAACTTTATAGATAATAACAAGCATTTTAAATGTATCCAGAAACAGACCAGCAGCTAGTAATACTGTTGTAACAAGGGTAACCAGTCCCGGTCAACAACCTGGCTATAGTATTTTGGAGCACTTGAAGTTTCCAAGCACTCTTCCAAGGCATCCCCATGTGTAGTGCATTATAGCAGTCCAAACATGATGTAATTAAAGCATGTGTCATCAGAACCAGATCAGACATCCACAGTAACAGGCACAATTGGGACACCAGTTTCAGTAAAAACACTTCTAATCACCTGGGCATCTAGGCTCAGGGACAAATCTGAGACTACGTTTAAACTGTGAACATGTGCAAAGGTCTCTGGTCCCTTTGGCTAATCAGGAACAGCTGTGTTGGATGAAACTTCAATTTGTTTACTTGCATCCAGTGCATTACTGACATTTAGGACTTGTATCATATGCTGCACAATTTGTTGCACAACTGCACTGCCTTGGTTCCATGTTTGGTCTCTCCAATCAACTGACATTGTCACTCTCACATTGTTGGACTGCATTCCCAGTGTTATGGAGTCGTCTCCTTTCATTCATGCGAAATATCCGTTAATGGCTTCAATAATGCTTCACTTCCACTACTGTGTATCGGTGCAATGGGGTCATCCTGTGACTGTGCAGTTTCAGCATTAAAAAAACAAAAACAGTGCATGCATGAGGCAGCACAGACTTGAGAAAGGAGGTGGAATCAGTGGGATGGTGCAGAAGACTGCAGGAACATGCATTACAAACTGGCAGCACTGTGTTATTGCAAAGACAATAATTGTTTCTATACTGGTATGTTTCTGTTTTTTAAAACAATGCAATTGCTGTGAGATAAAACCTGGTGTGACAAAGTCCTTAGTTTAGAATTAGAATAGTTTCCATGGAGTTAGATAGAATGGAAATGTAAAACTGGGTATCATCATCAGAAATTAATAAATAAAAACAAAATATCTCTAAGAGTTATGCTTGCTTTTGTTATTATAATACCGAACATCTGGAATCTCATGGTTAAGTTCATCTAAAAAGCCACTCTTGACCTTAATAAAAATGTTGAAACACAGAGATTTTTGATTTGGGAGGTGGTTGTCATAAAGCCCCAAGGGGGATATAGAGATACGTCTCTTGTGATTTTGTGACAGCCACTTCCCCAGCTGGAAATTCCTATTTACAAAGCCTGAGGTAAGAGCAGATGTGGTAATCTAGAGTATTAAATCACAGAAGGTAGTGGAGATTTAACACCCATGACACACCCTTCTATATGTCCTATGTCCTTTGAGTTATAAAAAACAATAACAAACAGGCCGGTAACTGATACACAGGGAGAGGGGAACACTGGGATTTTAAGAGTTTCATTCATATTAAACATTGATTAATGTGACAACAAACCACACTCCACTCATTAGCAAATACCTGCTTGAAGCAAGGCCTAGCATTATGCATCTCTTACAATGATTCAGCAAAAAGAATTTACAGTTTCCCTGGGAAAAAGAAAATACCTTGTACAGACTGGACATGAATGTCCCTGCAATGCACATCTGCATTACTATGTGCATTCTGATAAGTCTCTCATGTGAACCCACACTTCACTGAGGACAGGATTATGCATTGGAAAATAGATAGGATCTGCACCCAAGCTGGTGTTTTGGGATACATAATGCATATAACTGTGTCTGGACTGGAACCATTTCTGGTCTTAATATAGGGAAAATATGTATACTGAAGAAGAAAAGGAGGAGCCTAGGTTTTTTGAGCTCTTTGAGTTTCAAAGCACATACAGCACGAATATTTCTGCTTTCCTCCAGTGGGTATTTCTGAACCAATATGCCTGTTGTGTGGGACAGAAAGAATTTGTGACAGGATTAAACAATAGTTTCTGACATTCTTTTTACTTTCTCAAGAGCATCATATGCCTGAGTGGCCTGAACTTCTTCTTCTGTGCCAGGTTGAGTTCTCTTCAGAATGTTCTGTAAAATGAAAACAAAGTGTTTTTGATAAGAGGTGAAATTCTGGGATATACTCAGATTCTACCCGTACTTTGTTGCAACAGTGGTAAATTAGCTGAACTAACAAGCAGAAAGAATCATGCATTTGGATAGTAGCTACTTCCTGTAGAATACAATTTTGGGGTGGAGCACTGGGCCAACAGTTGAGTTCCCTGGAGAGGTTTGCAGAACATTATGTTGCCATCATTGCTAGTTTTTCCATATTTCTTTTGCCTATGTGTATGCAATAGGTTAATGTGTGTGGGGGGGTGGCAACCTCTTTTCAGTGGGGCAGATTTGACCATGAGTTCTTGTATATGCGTGTTGAATATACATTGAAAAATGGACTAAATGAAAAATCCATTCCATTTATGTTTTCATGGGAGAAGTTTTAAGTTCTGCTACTAAAATTTCCCATAGAACAAATATATATTTATGGCCTCAGGAAACAAAGGAATACGATACCAGTGTTGTGTCTCAACTATTATTGAGACTGAGGGTAAATAAAGTTCCTGGACTGTCTATTTTGAATTGGCTGCCTGAGTGAATAGTTTTCTGATGAGAAGAAAGATTTCCTAGCACTGCTCCTAGCAGCAAGAGCATCATCAAATGTTTAGTTGTTTGTCTGACCAAGCACAGGTACATAAGACATGCATCATGATTAGAAAGCAACAGATGTTATGTCAACTCCTGAACTAGACCTCTCTTCTTATATTTCTTTCAAAAGCTGCTTCACACACACACACACACACACACACACACAAAATTTAGCCTCCATAATTCTTTCTAGCTTTCAGGGCCTACCTCTACACATATGCCTTACATAGCGGGCTACCTTTATGTTGCAGTAGGACAAGTTTATGAATTTTAAGTAGCATTTAGGCCTGTCAGTTGTCAATGGCACACACTCATATGCATAGCATGTTCCTTTATAATAAAGAAATTGGAGCCTATTTTTTCCCCTAAATTGCTGTTTACAAACATGTTTCATTTATTTATGCATGTATAGTTTATAAACAATACAACTATTTTCTGTGCTATACCTTGTTGTTCTGTGCCTTCAAGTTATTTCTTGAGACCCTAAGGCAAACTTATCACAGGATTTTCTTGGCAAGATTTGTTCAGAGAGTGATTGCCTTTGCCTTCCTCTGAGGCTCAGAGAGTGTGACATGCCCAAGGTCACCCAATGCATTTCCATGGCTGAGCAGGGATTCGGACACTGGTCTCCAGAGTCATAGTCAAACCACTATACTGCACTGGCCTTCATGCTAAACCTATCTGATGTTAAATCTGTGACGTAGTCTGATATAATATAGAACTATAGGTCCAGCGTTGCCAACATTCTTACCTGTAGAAGAAGCTTCAGTCGAGTGATACGCTGGAATGGGAGGATGAGAAATGATTTAAGGGAGAGGCGCTGACAAACAGGATCATTTTCCAGTCTTTCTAAGACCTGCTGGAAGGCAGGAACACCATTCCTGAGAAAGAGAAGAAATAAGGCATGATTCATTGCACCTTAAGTGCATTTTTTGATCTTCTTCTGCAGCATATGTGAACAACCTACAGCATGGATACCATGAACAGGGCAGTAGGGGTCTGTGGCATGCCTAGGTAAAGACAGAAAGGCCCATAGGTTTGGTTATGGCAGCAGCAAGCCTACATTCCTTCTTGTCATTCCAGTACTATGTTTTTGTATTCCCACCCACTGCTCAGTACGATAAAGATGAAAACATACTAGGCAAATGGGAGAGGGGCTACATATATATGGTACAGAGAACAAAAGAGGCACAAATGCATATATGTGGCACACCTCCTAAGAGAAAAAGAGGGTAATATCTACTTTGTGGCACAGAAAGTAGAGCCTATTAGATTTTAAAGCAGATACTATATACTTCTTCACACACAAAAAAGTCCTACTCCATTACTTCATCACTGCATGCACTGATGAAATAACAGATGCTCAAAGCATATTATAAAGTTATCTAATTAAAGGAGCCCACTACTGCATAAAAGATCATTCTTTCTCTTCCATGAACCTTTTCACCTATTCCAAGGCCTTTCTCATATTTCCCTCATCATCAGTGATGAAGATTGTGATCAGAGATAATATCTTTTTGGTTATCAATCCTTAGCTGTCTATTAATTTGGTTAGTCTCCACAGGAAGTTTATGGGTACTGAGTCAATTTTTTCTTCAGGGGTAAAAAAGATAGGTTTATTTACTCAAAGTTGATTTTTCCCCCAGATTTTGGTTTTATGCTGTTTTATTGCTGAATATTTGATCTGCTTTTATGTTTGTATGGCTAGTTACTTTTTAATGTAAACAGAAGTAATTGGCTTACATAAATTTATTTATTTTTATTGCTAAATATCAATATTTATAATAAACAAACATAAATACATCTCACACTTTAGCTCTCATTCTATCATTATGTTGCCTTCAGTATTTAAATTCCTCTACAGTTTCTGCTAGAATATGCATCTTAGTGGCATATTTTTTCTGTGAAGATATCCAAGCATTTGGAAGGCTTAGAACCCATTTGCTCTGAACCAGTTTGTCAAATGCAAGTGCAATTTCTCTGGAGCCTCTATTATTCAAGGTTACATTTTTCTCCAAATAGGCAGGGCACAGTATTTCCTCTAAACTGGATCCTGCACTGACTCATGTTTGTGGTATTCCTATGCTGACTGAAACAGGAAATTATGTAAACAGGCATTATTTTTATTCATATCAAGAAACTAGAAAAACTCCAGAGGGAAGTAATAAGCATGATAAAAAGCTTGTAAACCAAGGCCTGTAAGGAGCATGTTTAGTCTGGAAAAAGAAAGGATTGAGAGATGATGTGATAGCTGTCTTTTAAATAAATGTCTGGATATCTGTCAGGTGGAAGGTGGAATGAGTTTGTTTTCTGCTGTTCCACAGAATGAGACCCAAACGTATAGATTTCAAATAACAAGAAAGATTATTTCAACTAAATAAACATCAGGAGGAACTGCATGACAATTAAGAGCTGTTCAACAGGGCAACCAAGTAGTTCAGAAGGAGGTAGCTTATCCTTCATTTGTCTAGGAAATTGACATGTTTAACCTGGAGGAGAGAAGACTGAGAGGTATGATAGCCATCTTCAAATATATGAAAGGATTTCATACAGAGCATGGATCAAGTTTTTCTTCTGCTCTAGCGGGTAGGACCCAACCCACCAAAGTCAAATTAGCCTGCCTGCAGAACATGTAAAAGAACCTAAGGAGCTTAGTAGGCTACAAACTAAACATAAAGCATGTGATGCAGTGGCAAAAAGCTAATATTTTAATGTTTTTCTATATCAGTAAAGATACAGTGTTATGATCAAGAGAAGTTATAGCATGACTTTGTTATGCTTTAGTCAAATCTCACGTACAGTACTGCATCAAATTCTGGGCACCAGAGTTCAAGAAAGCTAAAGCACATCTAGAGGAAGGCAACCAAGCTGATTTAAGGTGTAGAAACTATGGAGAGCAGAGGAAGTCATGTATAGAAGAGATGACCTACTAGTGATATGATAGCCATCTTTAAATAACAAGGACTCCAGTGGAAAATAGAGCAAACTTGTTTCAGAAGATAGAATACAAACCAATGGGCCCTATCCTCTGATGAAAGGAGATTCTGATTAAATGTTAAAAAGAATTTCATGACAGTTCAAAACTGTTTAGAACAGAATGCCTCACAGAATAGTGGACTCTCCTTCAGCAGAGGGCTTTAAACAGAGGTTGGATGGCCACCTCTCTGGGGAAATTTAGCTGTGAGGGAGCAGTGGTAAAAATGAACTAATTGGAGTTAACTGAGACACACTTTTTCTTTAAGGACAAAAAGAATAAAACCTGAAAGTTTTCTTTATACTTATCGCGCGCGCGCACACACACACACACTTATACAGCTACAATTCACTGGAGAGAGACAACACACCTCTTCATACAGATTTGCCTAAAAAGATAGTTGCAGGATGCTGTAGGGAGGAAAAAAGCAGAAATATTTTCAAGTTTCTTACATTAGCCTCTGAAACGTTTGTTCCTGGTAGGTCTGGTTTGTCACATATGGCAAATAAACTCTGTGGAATTCTGAGGCATGCCTCAGTGCCACGTTACACACATTGAAGTTGAACATGTTTTCCTCAAGTTCCTCTTCCAGATCAAATAGGAAACTTCAAGAATTCCCAGGTGATCATGAAAGGAAAGCACACCATGGTTACTAGAATTGTTATTCATTTATACATTTTTAAAAATTCATATCCCAAATTTCTTCTAAAACTTAAGTTCAAGACAGCTCATAATAAAATTACATAAACCAAAAACAATTAAAATATAAGCAAGTACAAACATAAAATATTTTAAAACAGATTTTTTACCATACCAACAAAAGAAAACAACACCCATCTGGTTAAAAGCTCCTTCCTCATCAAGTAAGGTCATTCATTGCCAAATGTCTGCCTGAATAAAAGAGTTTTTCCTAGTGGCAGAAAAACAATAGGTAGGAAAGCCAGACTAGCCTCCTTCATTAGGCATTTCCAGAATGGGAGATGCTCCCAAGTAAGCCCCTGAGAAGGTGGCTGGAGAAAAACAGCAACTTTCCTCAAAGATCTCAAATGCCAGATAGCAGAATATGAGCTTTCAGATAGCTTGGACCCAGGTTATATAGTGTATAGTATCATAAACACTTCAAATTGTCCTTATAAACAGAGCAGCCATAGGTTAAATATAGTTGAAAAGAATAGATTTAAGAATGAAATTAGTATAGCAATAATAAGTACAAGGAGAATGAGATTTAGATACATGAAAAAAATATAATCAGTATGATATATAATATGTTGAATATGTATACAATGATAAAAGATCTGGAGAGAAATAGTAATGTAAGCTATTTGTGTTGTGATTTTTCTCTTTTTCACATTTATGTTATTCACGTGGTGTTTTTGCTTTATTCTGTTATGTATTGTTCTTTTTTCTTTATAATAAAAAAATATTAAAAAACAAAACAAAACACAGCAGCCATCAGTGAAACTGTTTTAGCAAGGAAGTTGCATGCTCTCCTTAACCAGTCTGCAGGGTGGTCACAGAACTCTACCAGCTGGGTTTCTGAACACTTTTCAGAGGCAGCCCCTGCTCAGAGGCAGGCAGTACCCTTCAAACTGCTTGAAATTACTCACCAAACATTAAACTTCTATAAATGAGCCATTGCTTATTCTTCATATCTCAAAACCAGAATGATCCATCCTCTTTTATGTGGCTAAAATTCAGATCGATCCTGAGCTGTTTTATAAGACATCTGACCATTATGGTGGAAAACAATTCTTTCTATATAGGTTTACAATCCCATACAACAGGGAATACCCACACCTAAGTAGGTACTGGATAAAGTTTGCAAGATTCTGAAAAGAGTACCAATAAAAAGGCAGATGGCTAACCTGTAACCATAGTTCTTTGAATGGACATTTGTGAATTCACAGAAATGAGTTTACTGCACCAATCTGCTAGAGCTATTATGTAAGCATTTTGGGAATAGCCCTGCCTCCTCTAGTCCATGTGACCAACCCAACTCCTGCTCAAATCCTCAGTTCCCTGGACAATGAAGCAACAGCAAAGGAGGTAAGGAGAGAGAGCATGACACACCCAGGGGAGGATTGGCAGATGATGTCTGAATTCATAGACGACCACTCAAAGAACTATAGTTGCAGGTAAGCAACCCATCCTTCTTCTTTATGGTCTCTGTGACTCACACAAATGGGAGACTAGCAAGCTACTCACCACAGGAGGTGGGAGTATCATGTGACACGAGAAAATAGCACAGCTCTTCCAAAGGCAGCATCAGCCCTGGACCTGGCATCCAATCTATAATGAATAATAACGACGCTAAGACAAAGTAGTTGCCCTACAAATGTCCTCCAGAGATACACCCATTGAGGAAGGCTGATGAAGCAGCCATAGCCCTGACAGAATGGCTACATACAAAGACTTCTGCAATGAAAACAGTGGGAAAACAGATGTTCTGGAGCATCTGGATGTCAAAGGACTGAAGGAACTGTTGATCCTGAAGACTGCCTGGACTATCTGTAATGGGATTGGGGAGACCAATGGGCTTGAGGTTGGACTGTCCTCATCAAATGGAAGGTCCTCTATGATTGTTCAAGCTTGGTGCGGCTATCCAGATGATTGCAACCACACATACCTTCAAAGTATGATTGCTCTGCTGATGTTATACTGCTGCAGTCAGCCATGCGCCCTGCACTAGTAAAATGTTAGACAGCTAGACTGTGGGCTTCCACCTGCAATGCTCCTGTCAGCTACTTTCATCGTCTGAAAACTTTGTTAAGAAAGTTGCATGTCTCCCATAGATTCTGTTGATAAGCAGCCAAGAGATTTCACAATTAGCAATTCTGAAGGTGAAGGCAGCTGTAGAATAACATTTTTGGTTAATACATCTAATTTGCTACCTTCCTTGTCAGTATAAGCCATAAGATCCTTCTGAGTGGATCTGGATTGTGCTGCCTCAACAATAATGGAGTTCAGTTTTTTGGTGATAAGAAGCCAATCCAAACCAGACTCCTTTATACAGTACAGACTGTCTACTTTCTTTGACATTAGTTGAATATTAAAAGGAGTAGCCCAAGGCTTATGTGCTACCTTCAAGAGAGATGGCACTAGTGGTATCAACACAGGCATTAGGATCTTTGTTTGGATTTGACAGTATATGGGATCCTCAGGCTCAGTTTCCAATTGCCTCATGTCCAGTTGTAACACTCACACCATCCTCATCATCTGTTCTGGGAAGGAGTAAACATCATCAGTAGGCAAATCTGACTTATGCTCCCTTAGTATGGTAGGTGGGAAGTGCATTGTTGGTATGTCCAAAGAGGTGGAAGAAGAATCAACTCAGAATCTTCCAATGACAAAGAATCCCAAATTGTTTGGTTGCACAGAGTGAAGAAGGAGGAATCTGAAGGAGTCTTGAAACTGGAGCCTGAACCTGCTGTGGAGGCTCTGGCACTGCTGTTTCTCCAAAATGTGGGTGACTTAGGGGTCCACCCACAATGCCAGTACCTTCGTTAAAAAGTGGGGAATTACTCAAATTAGAAGGCCAAATAAACAATGGAGTTCTCAGAGTGGACACTCATTTCTGGAATGAGCTGATGGTTTTAGCATTAGGTGACAAAGGGGCTAATGGTTGTCCAATAGCTCATTGTTTGTGGATGGGTCTGAGGATAATGGGATGGATTTCAGAGTGAATAAAAAAAAGGTCTTGGGACAACCAGCGGTCTTGTCAGGAGACATATGTGTTTATTGTTTAGATTAGCATAGCAAGGGATCATCAGAAGGGTGTTAGCTATCTACTAGAATTTACACATGAAGAACATTCCTTCCGGCTAGAGTTTCCCAGGAATAAGTAGATCAGATAAGACTCATGGTGACTTATGGCCGCCGAGGCTTTGATGGTTGGGTCTGTGAAGTTAAACGTTTAAATGTAAAGTGCGAGAAACAAATCCCATTCATGATCTTTAAAGTTTGAAGACAGCATCACCGCTCTGCTTTCAATAAAACTACTTCTAGTTTATCGTACAAGCTTGTGAGTGAATCTGTTCCTGACAGAAAGATCACGAATCAACAAATTTTTCTTCCAAATATGCATCAAGAAATGGACCAGGGGAGCACTGAGGAAGAGTGTGTAACCGCAGGGTCTGACGGAGTTGCGGTGCCTAGGAGCACCGAGGTTGAAGAATGACCGACCGTGGCTTTCGAGACTCCTGCAAGCGGCCAAACTTGGGCCTGGGGAGAGAAGCCACATATGTCCCAGAGGCAACGTAGGCGCGCTGGAAGGTGGGATTCCTCAGCGACCGAGCTAGCCCTTCTGGAAGAGATAACTCACTTGGAAACAAGACTTGCGCAGCAAAGTGAGGAGATGCTGGAACTCAAAGCACTGCTACGCGAGATGAACATCTGTCCACCGCGAAGACGGGAACCACGAGCTGCTGCTCCAGCGGCAGGTGCCGCTGGACCACCTCAGCAACTAGGAGAGCCAGGACCGGCACCCCACACACAGGAATATTGGAGAACTTAAAGCGTCCTTCAACGGGAAGGGAGAGAAGCTCTCCTTTTTATGACTATGGCCAATAATTTCATGATGGATTACGGCCACCTGTTTCAGGATGATGCGGCCCGAATCCAATTCCTCAGTCAGAGATTGAATGGTTTGGCTGCGGACTGGGTACGAACTTTATGACACCCGCTCCCCAGAAACTGAAAACTTACAGCTGTTCATGAATCACCTGCGCGAACGCTTTGAAGACCCTCATCTGCTGGAGAAAACTAGATTTCAACTGAAACGCATGAGACAAGGCGGTAACGATGTGGGAATGAATTCCCGTGAATTCAGGAACTTGGCCACCAGAGCCCAGTGGAACGATGAAATTCTCATTGAATTGTACAAAGATGGTCTGAATCCGGAGATTCTACGCGGATGCTTAATGCAGGCTAACCCACAAACCTTGTTGGGCTGGATCCAGCTGGCTACTGAGGTGGAAGGGATTACTCAGGCAATAAAGCTGGCCCGACAGCGGCAGGACACTCCAAAACGACGTCCCAGCCGCCCCCTTTCAGTAACACCGAAGAACGGGACCAACGACTTCGCCGAGGTGCATGTTTCAAATGTGGCAAGACAGGTCACCTTGCCAACAGCTATCCTGAGAACAGCTCCAAAAGGCGCCATGGGGGACGCCGGACCCTAAAGCCAGAGGCAAAACACATCAGACTGCGGCTGGCAGATCGTCTCCTAAACACAATGACCAAAACCCAGCAGCAGCAACTGGGGGCTCTGACCTCGTAGGAGAATCTTCAGCGTCATCTGTATCTGATGACACGGACGGGCACCTTGACGCTGGATGCTAAGCTTGGAGCGCAGCGGAAACCGCTGTAAGTACTAGTGAAGTTCCCCATCTATTCGCAACTGTTAAGTTTACGGGTGGAGATGGGACGTTGCATGAACATAGGGCTTTAATTGACTCTGGGTGCTCCAGGAGTTTGTTGCACCCCAAATTGGCCAGGAAGCTAAATCTTCTTTATGAGCCTCTGAAGCACCCCGTAAAACAAACACAAATGGATGGGACGCCAATGGTTGGAAGGGTCATCAACAAGATATCTGAGCCTGTAGCATTCCGAATGGGTAACAACAAGTACAGGCTGCGTTTCCTGGTTCCTAAAGAAGTACAGTTTAAGTTGGTTTTGGGGTTTGACTGGCTTCGCAAATATAACCCCCAAATAGACTGGAGTGATGACACTATAACTGCTGCGGAGTCATCCCTTTCTCTGTCCCAGAAGGAATTGCAACGGATTCCTTCTCACTACGGGATTTACAAAAGGTTTTCCATGAAAAGGAGGTGAATAATTTCCCTCCACACACGGAATACAACTGCAAACTTACCTTGATAGAGGGGGCCAAATTGCCTAAGCCCAAGATTTACCCTATGAGTCGTCAGGAGCTCCTTGCTCTCAAAAAGTGTTTGAACAAAAATTTGGAGTGTGGGTTTATCAAGCCTTCTACGGCTCCCACGGCAAGTCCTGTCTTTTTCAGGAAGAGAAAGGATCCCAACGCCGATCCAAGACTGATGGTAAACTATGCTGCAATTAATCAAGCCGTCTCTTCTAATTGTTACCCAACTCCACTGATATGGACTGTGTTGGACCATCTGGTCCAATGGAAATATTTTACCAAACTTGATCTAAAAGAGGCTTTTCACAGAATACGGATGGACCCGGACTCTGGGTGGTTGACCACTTTTGCTACTCCTTTTGGCAATTTTAAATGGACTGTCCTTCCTTTCGGATTACAATCAGGTGCTGTTTTTCCAGATGTTTTTGAACTCTCTCTTTCATGATTTATTGTACCGGGGGGTTTCTGATTTATCTGGACGATATATTGATTTATGCAGACTCCATGGAGGCTCATGTAGCTTTGGTGTGTGTGGTGCTTAAATGTTTGATTGAGAACCACCTCGTGATTAATCTATCGAAATGTCAATTTGACACTCAGGCTTTCGATTATTTGGGCTATCGGATTCAGGATAATTCCCTAAAAATGGACCCTTCTAAGGTTAACTCCATATTACAATGGCCCACCCCCAGAACGGTGAAGCAGCTCCAGCAGTTTCTGGGCTTTGCGAACTTTTATCGGAATTTCATTGACGATTTCGCATCCATAGCCCTTCCGCTCACAAACCTCTTGCGCAAACCTAAAGGATCTCCCGCTGGCAAGCCACATAAACTTCTGGTCCCCGGAATGTCAAGCCGCTTTCGACATGCTGAAAGCTAAGTTCACTTCTGAGCCTTTACTACTTTTCCCGGACGCGGAGAAACCATTTATAGTGCAGACAGATGCTTCGGATTTTGCGATGGCGGCTGTGCTTTTGCAGCATGACTTGGAGGGGGCACTTAAGCCTTGCGCCTTCGTTTCGAAAATTTTCTCCCCAACAACGTAATTGACCTATTTGGGAAAAGGAAGCCAAGGCGATTCATTTAGCCTTATCTTCCTGGCGTCATTTACTTGAAGGGGCCCGGCATCCCTTTGAAGTTTGGACTGATCACAGGAATTTACAAGCATTGCAGTCTGCTAAGAAACTCTCACCTAAACAGGCGCGGTGGGCTGAGTTTTTTCCCGCGTTTTCGATTTAAGATTGTTTTCAGGCCTGGCCGCTCTAACCTGTTGGCTGATCCTCTTCTCGTCTGCCATGCTTTGAAACAAGCGCCACGGAATCCTCTCCGCAGACTCTGTTTCCTGCCTCCTCCTTTGCTTCACAAGTGACCACTCGAGCGTTTGCTAAATTGAGACTTTCTGCTTCGTCTGTGTGATTCCGCGCTTCGAGATGTGATCGTTCACTCAGCACACGGCGATCCTTGGCTCCAGGCTAACAAGGACAAGATAGTCTGGGTTGACAATCTGCCCTTTTTTGGCACCAGGATATATGTTCCCCCGGCTGCCCCCTGAGAACGTCCTGCACAGGAATCATGATATGAAACCCGCTGGACATTTTGGGTATCTAAAAACTTTACATGCAATTCATCGCCTATACTGGTGGCCGGGCTTGAACTCCTCCGTGCAGACTTATGTTAAACAGTGTGCCACCTGCAATGTTGCTAAGTCGCCATCCACAAAACCCCAGGGGCTGCTGCAACCTTTGCCTGTTCCTTCTACCCCTTGGTCCGTAATTGCTTGGGATTTCATCGTGGGTCTCCCCTCTTCGCAAGGGTTTCATGCTGTCTGGGTCATCACTGACCATTTTTCCAAGCAATGCCACTTTGTGCCTCTGAAACGGGTGCCCACTGCGGAGAAGCTTGCTGAGTCATTCGTCGCTAACATTTGGAAATATCACGGATTGCCTACTGTGATTATTTCTGACAGGGACCCAGTTTTCACTTCCAAGTTTTGGACTTGTTTGTTAAAGACCCTGGGGTTCACGCAGAAACTCAGTAGTGCTTATCATCCCCAGATGGATGGGCAGTTGGAGCGGGTCAATAGATCCCTTGAACAGTTTCTCAGGTGTTTTGTCAGTGAGAACCAGACTGATTGGGTTTCGCTGCTCCCGTTCGCCGAATTTGTGATCAACTCTGCAGTTCATTCCTCAACTGGACTGCCTCCTTTTGAAATTGTTTATGGGTTTCTCCCTTCCCCCTTTTCCCCCCCTCACCCTCCCTCCCTCTGCCCCCCTTCTGTTGAAGCTTGGGTCTCCAAATTTTCCACCACTTGGCAGTCTGTCTCCCGTGCTCTCGCATCCACTAAAGCCGATTACAAAGGTTTCACAGACTGCAAGTGGATGCCAAATCCCAATTTTAAGCCAGGTGATCTGGTTTATCTGTCGTCCAAAAACATTTCCTACCCTCCCTGTCTAAAAAACTTGCTCCCCCCTTTCCTAGGACCCCCCCCCGTGAAACGTGTCATTAATGATGTATCTTTTGAATTGGATCTTCCTTCCTCCCTTAAAGCTGTTCATCCTGTGTTTATTCCAGTTTGTTGAAGAAAGCCCATTTGCTGCCTTCTTCGAAGACTGATGTCCCGCTTCACCCCGATTGACATTTCAGTGCACTGTTGCTGAACTATAATCCTGTAGTAGCTCTGTAGTATTTCGTTTACTTGTATATGTACAATTGCATTTTTCCAAATTGTGTTTTCTTTTTTTTCTATTTTATTTCATTTTATTTTATTTTTGATGGGGGGGCAGGATGTAGGAGACATATGTGTTTATTGTTTAGATTAGCATAGGAAGGGATCATCAGAAGGGTGTTAGCTATCTACTAGAATTTACACATGAAGAACATTCCTTTCGGCTAGAGTTCCCAGGAATAAGTAGATCAGATAAGACTCATGGTGACTTATGGCCGCCGAGGCTTTGATGGTTGGGTCTGTGAAGTTAAACGTTTAAATGTAAAGTGCGGGAAACAAATCCCATTTGCGATCTTTAAAGTTTGAAGACAGCATGACAGCTCTGCTTTCAATAAAACTACTTCTAGTTTATTGTACAAGCTTGTGAGTGAATCTGTTCCTGACAGGTCTGGTGGAAATCTCCTACTCACAATTGTTTAAGAATGCAGAGTTGTTAAGGCTAGCAGCAGCCTATTATCTTTGGAATTTCCTGGTGATTTCCTGACTATGACCTTACCACACCCAGGAGGTGTTTTTTTGGTCTAATTTCATAACACCTGTGTTCAGCCATCTTTCCTCTTGGCCAGCCTGGCTATACAGCCATAGCAGGATACATTTTATATTTTATATATGCCAATTAAGCCATATCAAAAACATGGGAGTGTATAGCTCCTAACACTGCCAGAAGCAAATGTGAACCAATAGCTTCTGAGAGCTTGACTGAGACTGAAAGATATGCAGAAGATTCAGACAGAGGGGCACATCACAAAAAGTCCCTGTATCCTGCTGCTTCTGTCAGGGAGATAGTGAATCACTTGATACTGCGGGCGATGGTCATGATCTACAGAATGAGACAGTAGTGAAGTCAAACATGACTGCTGATACTGACGAACTTGGTGGTATGGCAGGTAGTGTCGGTAGTGGGCTGGTTCACTAGAAATACATTGGTGATATGGTGGTTGTCATTGGTGGGAAAGTGATCTGGAACCATAAGAGTGCTGCCAATCACAGTCATATTTTTCATAATCCAACTTTGAAGAAGGGGAGTGACTCTGCCAGTAATACACAGCGTACCCACAGTGATTGTGCTAACATTCCTATTTCCTACAGCTATAGCTCCCAGAATCATATCCACCCTGTTGAGGACCAGAGTGGTGATGATATATCATCAGCAGAGAGAACAGGAATAATGACTTCAGATCTAGACCTGAACAAATATGTGCTACGCAAAGTCTGTGAAGACTAAGAGGATGGTAAGTGCTATGTTGACATGAGTTTCCTTTTCTGATGGACCTAGTGAAGTGGGAGAATGAACCTCTTGATCTTGCATGGAAACCCAGGAACATCTGAAGCCAAGTCAACTATCCCTCTGGTGCCACGACGACTTGAACCATGTGAGGAAATTCTTGTACAGAGGGACTTCCAAGTGCTTTTTAAACCGAGAAGAGTAACAGGATTCCACCGGTACCTCTACTGATGTTTCTCTGTCTTGCACCTGTTCCATACAAGGAGGCTGAACCACACACTGAGGAGGGAATGACCTAGGCCTTGACATATCTTTGACCTTTTTTTCCTGCTTATATCATCTCTTTTCAAAGCATTGCTTAGAAGAGGCCTCCACTTCAATGGATCATCCTGGTGTCAACGGGATTCAAGACTGAGCTTCCAATCTGACATCACAAACTAGTACTGGATGATTATTCAGCTCCAACTACTGACACGGAAGCAGGCCTCTTGGCACCATCTCTAGCACCTGAGTCTTGTAAAGCAAGACTCTAAACAAGATGGACCAAGGAGCCAGAGGCAGTCAGTGAAGAAGAGGATCATGGAACTAAACCATATCCTGAATCAGAGGGCACATATGGAGTCATCAAGATTTGCTTGTCTAAGAGCACACTGAGTCTAGATGAATGGCTTTTGCACACTTGAGTGGCCATTTCTTTCCAATGAGCATGCATTTGACACTGTGGCCTTCCCCCCGCCACAGTAAGCAGTCAGAATGCCCATCTATACTGAGGATCTTAACCCTGCAAGAAATACATTTCTTAAATGAACCAAAAGGCATTTTAATGGCTGAGGGAACCATAACCGAAGATCTGCAAGCCAGAAACGCAGTCAAAAACAATCTGAGTCAAATGTACACAAAGTCCAAGAGCCAAAGCCAAATCTAGATCCAAAAGAGAAGAAGCCAAAATGCAATCCAAAAGTCAAAATCCAGAAATGGGTAGTGAGAATAAGCAATACAGCTCTCCAACTGTTCTATGTTCCTACTATGGAGGACTAAAAAAAACTGAAGGTTTGAGCAGGAATCAAGCTGGTCATATCACAAAATCATAGAATCATAGAGTTGGAAGAGACCCCAAGAGCCACTGCGTCCAACCCTATGCTGTGCAGGAACACACATCAAAGTATTCCCAACAGACGGCCATCTAGCCTCTGCTTAAAAACCTCCAAAGAAGGAGACTCTACCACATTCTGAGGCAGCATATTCCACTGCCAGACAGCTCTGACCATCGGGAAATTCTTCCTGAGGTTCAGGTGGAATCTCCTTTCCTGCAGCTTGAATCCATTGCTCCTTGTCCTAGTCTCTGGAGTGGCAGAGAACAAGCCTGCTCCCTCCTCAACATGACATCCCTTCAAATATTTAAACATGACATCCTTTCAAATATTTAAATATTATCTTAACCTTCTCTTCTGCAGACTAAACATACATAGCTTCCTAAGCCGTTCTTCATAGGGCATGGCTTCCAGAACCTTCACCATTTTGGTCACCTTCCTCAGGACGTGTTCCAACTTGTCAATATCCTTCTTGAATTGAGGTGCCCAGAATTGGACACAGTATTCCAAAAGAGGCCTAACCAATGCAGAATAGAGTGGTACCATTACCTCACTTGATCTAGACACCATACTCCTATTGATGCAACCAAGAATCGCATTGGCTTTCTTGGCTGCAACATCACACTGCTGACTCATGTTCAGCTTGTGATCTACCAAGACTCCTAGATCCCTTTCACATGTACTGCTATCCAGCCACACGTCCCCCATCCTATATTTGTGCGTTCCATTTTTTCTGCCTAAGTGTAGGACCTTACATTTCTCTCTGTTGAAATTCATTTTGTTAGCTTTGGCCCAGCTGTCCAATCTATCCAGGTCATTTTGAATTTTGATCCTGTCCTCTAGTGTATTAGCAACCCCTCCCAATTTGGTATCATCTGCAAATTTGATCAGAATGCCCTCTACTCCTTCATCCAAGTCATTGCATTAGGCCCAGGACAGAACCCTGTGGCAACCCACTAGAAACTTCTCTCCAGGATGAAAAGCAGCCAGTGGTGAGCACCGTTTGGGTTCAGTTTCTTTGCAAGAATGTCATGGGGAACTTTGTCAAAGGCCTTACTGAGGTCAAGATATGCTACGTCTACAGCATTCCCTTTATCTATCAAGCTTTTAACCCTATCATAGAAACAGATAAGATTAGTCTAGGCATGACTTATTTTTGAGAAATCCATGCTGGCTTTTAGTAATTACGGCATTGCTTTCTGAGCAATTACAAACTGATTGTTTAATGATCTGCTCTAGGAACTTTCCTGGTATTGATGTCAGAGTTACCCTGCGATAATTATTTGAGACCTCTTTTTTCCCATTCTTGAAGATGGGGACAATGTTTCCCTTCCTCCATTCTACTTGGACTTCTCTTGGTCTCCAAGAGTTCTCAAAGATTATTGGAAGTGGTTCAGAAATGACTTCTGCCAGTTCTTTTAATATCCTTGGATGTAATTCATCTGGCCCTGGAGACTTGAATTCTTCTAGTTTAGCCAGATACTCCTATACTACTACTCTACTTATTCTGTGCTGCATTTCCCTCGCTTCCTCACCTGCTCCCCACGCCCCAGGTTGGGTACTTCTATCCTTTTGGGAGAAAACTGAGGCAAAGAAGGTATTGAGTAGTTTTTCCTTCTCACTTCCCCCCATTATTAATTGGCCATCTTCTCCATGCAGTAACCCTATCATTTCCTTGTTTTTCCTTTTACTGTGGACATATCTAAAAAAGCCCTTTATATTGTTTTTGATGTCTCTGGCAAGCCTGAGTTCATTCTGCACTTTAGCTTTTCTGACCTTCTCCCTACATCTCCTGGGTATTTGCTTGGATTCCTCTTTGGTGCTTTCACCATTCTTCCATTTCCTGTACATGTTTCTTTTAAAACTTAGCTCAACTGAGAGTTCTTCAGTCAACCATTCTGGTTTCTTTAGACACCTGCCATTTTGCCTCCTCATTGGCACAGTTTTCAATTGTGCTTCAGTATCTCACTTTTAAGAAAGTTCCATCCATCATGAACTCCTTTCTCTTTTAGTATTCTTGACCACAGGATTTCAGCAAGTAACTCCCTAAGTTTATAGAAATCAGCTTTCTTAAAGTTTGGGATGCGTGTATGGCTACACTCAGCTTCTCCTTGCCACTGAATGACAAGCTCCAAAAGAGCATGGTCACTCCCTCCTAAGTATCCCACCACCTCCACCTCATCATCCCTGTTGGTCAGGATCAGATCTAAAATAGCTGATCCCCTTGTTGCTTCTTCCACCTTCTGGACCATGTCTGCAAGGCAAGTGAGGAACCTGCTGGACCTTGCAGTCTTTCCAGAGTTTGACTGCCAGCAAATATCAGAATAATTGAAATCTCCCATTAACATAGCATCCCTCCTTTTTGAATGTGTGGTCATCTGCTACAGAAAGGCCTCATCCAAGTCGTCAGGCTGACCCGGAGACCTGTAGCAAACCCCCACAATCACATCCCTATTGTTTCTCGCTCCCTTAATTCTCACCCAGATGCTCTTGACTTGGCTTCCAAGATTTAAGTCCTGGATCTCCTCACAGTTGAAAACATCCTCCTCTTCCTCCTTTCCTGTTTGGTCTATTTCTGTCAAATAAGTTATACTCCCCTATTCCTACATTCCAATCATGAGATTCATTCCACCAGGTTTCAGTGATGCCTATTAAATCATATTTATTTTGTTGTACTAAGAGTTGGAGTTCATCTTGCTTATTTCCCCTGCTCTATGCATTAGTGTAGAGACACTTGAGGCCATGTGCCCTTCATGGAAGTCCCATGCTAAAGTTAATTTTCCTCTCCCTGCTGGTCTCTAGTTCTACTTGGCCTGCCCTATCTATATCATTTGGACTATTTTTTTGCAGCACTCACTGAATCCTTACCCAGAATAATACTGTCTCCCTCCCCAGTCAAACTCAGTTTAAAGACCTCCTGATTCATTTTGCGAGACTGTTAGCAAAAACGTTCCAGCCGACAGTTGTAAAGTGCAGGCCATCCCTTGCCAGAAGACCATCTTTGTGGAAATGAAGGCCATGATCCAAAAATCCAAATCACTCCTGGCAGCACCATCTTTGGAACCAGTTGTTGATCTCCACGATTCTTCTTTCCCTTCGTGGGCTGTGTCTTTCCACAGGGAGAAGAGATGAAATGACAACCTGCGCATGAAGGTCCTTTAGCTTCCTACTCATAAGTTCGTTATCCTTCGTGATGTGGTGAAAGCTGCGCCTCGTCGTGTCATTGGCTCCAACGTGAACCAAAAGAAGGCGGTTATGGTCAGTGGGCTTGACCAGTACCATTAGCCTCTCCGTTATGCCATTGATTTTGGCCCCAGGGAGACAGCACACCTCACAATTGATCCTGTCTGGGTTGCAAATGGTTGGTTCTGTTCCTCTCAGCAAAGAGTACCCAACCACTAGAACTCATCTCCTCTGAGGCTTGTCTGGGGTTACTCGATGAGCAGATTCCCTCATGGCTGTCTGAACTTTCTGGTTGTGCTGAGACTGTTGGCGCTGATGCTGTTGGATGATGTTCTGCTGGTTTTGGGATTCCTGTTGCTGATGTTGGATTTCCTCTGGATGACATTCCATGATCTCTTCCTGCTGTTCCACTTTGTCATTAATAAGGTCAAGAAATTGAAAGCAATTCTGTAGCTTGAGAATCTCCGTATGGCACCTTGTCTACTTCTGTGTGTCACATTCCTCCAGGCATCCGTCTTCCAGTTTTGTGAACCGGCTTCTTCATCCACTAGCTCCTCTGTGCACTCCATCTTCAAAAAGGTCCTCTCAGCCCTATCCAAGAACTCTTCTCCCTTCCTAATAATGTGAAGATTTGAAACATGTGCCTCCAGCTGTTGAGCCTTCTCCTTTAAGAAAGCGACCAGCTTGCATTTGCTGCAGGTGTACCCAACAACATCTTGCAGCAGGAAAAGAAACATGCCACAGCTGTGGCAGGTGACCGCAACAGCTCCCTCCCCCTCCATTCTTGACAGTCTAGGTAGTTAAATTGAAAAAGGTAAAACTGGGCTTTGCCTTCAAAGTCCCCTGGTAAAATCTATGTCAACCCCCTGTTTGCCAAGTTCTTATTATCAACCTATCAAGACAGAAGGTGCAATTCTATAGTGCTTATAGGTACTCCCTCAAGTTCCAACCCTACCTAGATGTTGCAGACAGGCAGATTGACTCTGGACAGCTTCAAGGAAGAAGCACTAGAGTCAACTCTGGACAGTTTCAAGGAAGAAGCAATAAAGTCTTGCTAAGATTAGGTAGTAAAAGTGAAACTGGGAGCAGATATAAAGAGCTGCTAGCTCCTCCCCCTAGCTAGTCAGTTAGACCATGTGCTCAGGAAGAGCACATGACCAGAGAACAGAGATTGACCAGGGGAGGAGGAGTGACCACCAAAATCAGTGGTTCTCAACCCAGAAGCCCCAGCCACTATGGTCAATGCTCAGGGCTTCTGGGAGCTGAAGTCCACAAACATCTGGGGACCCACAGGTTGAGAACCACTGACCAAAATGCTTAACAGCTCTAGAAGCTCTAGAAGGTTCTGAATGCTCTAGAAGGTTCTGGACCCATTTGTGTGTGTCACAAAGACCATGAAGAAGAACCAAAGTTTTAAATGAAAACAAATTTAAATAATAATAATAAAAAGCTCTTTCCTTGCTGCTCAGGGATGTACACTCAAGGTCCTTCCACTTTCTACCTTTTTAAAATTATTTTGTATTGGGAATACAGCCTTCACATCACACCTCTGCGCTGGCTCTGCATCAAAAGATTATCTCTCCAAGCAGAAGAGAACAAAAGCTGTATTTGAAGGTGATATTATTATGAAAGACCAGGAAGTACAGGGAACTTGAACAATGCTAGGGTTGAAGCCATTCTGATTCAGCACAAGTTTAAAAGGTAAGTTCCATGTTCCTAACATTTTGGTAGCTTGCTTTCATAATCTGTGTATGTGAAAAAAAAAAGATGAGAGAAAGAAAAATAAAATATTTCAATTATTTGTATTTCACAGTTCTCTCAAAAGATACTCTAGGTAAGGATATAAATTTTCACTTAATTTATTCTCATACATGAAATATATCAAAATGTTTTCTCTGTACTGGCTGAGATCACAAGCATTTTTGATCACCTTTCTGCATTTTGAGATTTCAAGGTTTTCTGCAACAAAAAAAGCATTATATTTTGCACAAACTACAATCTTTTCTGCAAAAATCATTGCTTTTTCACAAAAATGCTGTACAACAAAAAAAGAAAAAAAGAAAACCACATATTTTGTTCTCACACATAGGCAAAAAAGTCTAATAGAGACCTCATGATGGCATATCTCAGTGTGTGTAGAAAAGGATGAGAAAATTTAAAAATCTTATTTTATATCCCTACGGTAGTCTAATACGACACAATAAAAACGATTACAAAGCAAACTTTAAAAATGCACAACATAAAAAAAATAATGATTGTAATCTCCTATTTTTTCAGTACTCGTAAGCATGGAGACTGAAATCTCAGTTTTACTCCAAATTAGCAGGCATAATTTTTCACACATGATAACTGGAAGTCAATTGGAGTATATCTAGTATTAGTAAAGAATATTACATAGTTATGGGGTACAGACTAATATCTGTTGTTTGCATTGGCTTGGGATATCCAATTTTCTAATGCCCACTCTTGACAGAAACTGTTGGCTGTTGGGGAGAAAAAAAGAGCAGAACTCACTTGGCACTAACATCACGCACATCCTGAAGGCGGGAGAAAAGCCACTGCCTATCTTGATTAGTCAACACAGCCTGGAGTTCCTGGGAATGTTGAAAGTGATCCACTGCTATATTTAAGCTCCGTAGATATGAAGCTTCAGATGCAATCAGTTCAAACTTGGCCTGCCAAAAAGAAGTGAGAGAACATAGCTTTCATGGACCAGACACTCTTAGATGTGATAGACTGTTTGGGAAAGAGAAAAACAAAGCCCTAAAACTTAATGGGTATTAAGTCATATCTTCTAATTTGTGGTGGGAAAAGAGGCAGCAGATACATGGTCCCATTCATGTAGCAATGAAAGAGAGGTATAGGGTTTTATTAGCACACAATCCACAATCAAAAATTGCATTAAATACTGGAACATCCAACATGCTGTGTTTTAGTGTTTTAGTGGATAGATTTAGGAATTTGTCCTTCTACTGGCCAGATTAGGGATATTCAGTTTCACTTGTTTGCTTCCCTGTTTGTCCTTCCTGGCTACATGTCTCTTTCCTTTTGCTGTCCTCTCAGTCATTAATGTCTATGGATAGGAGCCTTTTGTCTGGAAGTACCTTATCCCTTTATTTTCATCTTAAATGTAAAGTTCTTTAATTATTTCACAGAATTTTCTATCTTAATATTACCATATTCTATCACTTGTTCATCCCTTTTCTTCTGTACAGTTTGTCCTCTGTGTTTGCTAGTTTAGGGAGCAGGACCCCGGCAAAAGTGGAAAAATCACAAATATCAGTGAGCGTGTGCCTGTGGGAAAGTGGCTGAGGCATGGTGAGGAGAATGGTCGTCTAGGGTCTAAAGCAAGTCAGGGAAAGGAGAAGGAAAAGGGGTGGGCTGACTGGGTGACCATATACTTTCCCTCTTTCTGTCATCTTCTTCCTTGGGTATGGGGGACACTGGGAGAGGGTTTGCAGTGCTAAGAAATTGGCAGCAAGCTGTCAATGTTTGCCACAAGCTTGCCAAGTAGTGGCTGGTGGAGGAGGAGGAGGACCAAGGGTTGGTTTTTAAAGGGCTGAACACTGAGCCACTGAGAGGGAAGGTTCCTCTGGAAAAAAAAAAGCACCTAAGGTAGGAGGAGAGAAAGGGTTTGAGAAACCTGCAAAAAATAAATCCATGAAAGTTCACCCCATATATGTGGAGAGCCAACTATACTTTCCTTGGAGTAAGACACACTGAGCTCTGAAAAAAGTTCTATTAAGAGAATTATTGAAAGCTGAATTCTTTGGATGTTTAAGTTGGATCTGAGGGTCTGTCTGCCCAAGATTTAGCTGATTGTTTCTGACTCATATATGATAGGACTTTCTTGGCTCTGCAAGCTCCTAGTCACCTACATCCTTTCCCTACCTTCCTTTTCTTTTCAACTTCTGTTTCCTTTCCCATCATTCATTTGGATCATGCCACCTTCTCTCTCTTCTTCTCTAGGACTTTGATGATTTTCCCTCCCTCCCTCAGTACCGGCTTTCTGCCCACCTCCTGCAGCTTCTGTTCCTCACAGGTCATGCTCAGAAGCATTGTACTCTCGCGGACCTTAGGGATGTCTTGCCACAGAGATGTACTAGATGAGACTGACAGACGTTGTAGACAGGAGTCTTGTGAGGGCAGCACTTTTCTTTGTAACCTTGGGGAGGTCGACGATTCTAACTCCACATCTTCAGACAAGGAATCTGCTCTTTTTTGGCTTTGAATGGCTTTGTTTAGTGCAACATCACTGTATTCCTGGTAGAGTACTTTTGCTGTGGACAAAAGCCATAAACTATTTTATGTTATGAAGCAATGTGCCAGACCTATAGCCAGAACTTTTCTGCTGGCAGTGATAAGTTCATGAGGATGCACTGAGAGAACAACTCCATATGTCAATGTGAGGCTTCAAAAGCCGCATCTCATATACTGATATGTTTAAATCAAAGTTATTTCTAAATTCAAAAAAATCGCTTAAATATTAATAACACTTTTTAGAAAAGGACCAATACCTTGTAAATAATGCAAATCCCCTCCCACTTTTGGCTAGAAAACTTAGGCCATTTCCACACCACCCTGTTATAGTGCTATTATTCCACTTTCAACATCCTATGGAATCCTGAGGTTTGCAGTTTAGGGAGGGGCATTTAGAATTCTCAGCCAGAGAGCTTTTTGGCCTCAGTAAACTATAAAACTCAGAATTCCATAGGATGTTGAAAGTTGAATAATAGCACTATAACAGGGTAGTGAGGAAATGGTCTTCATTGCATCAGCAGCTTTGCTTCTTTTCTGAGCGAGAGGGAAGACATCTGCTTTGCATCACTTTCTTTATAACTGTATCTTACAACTTCAGACTTAACATTTTTTAAACAAAAATAAAATAAAAGCTAAAAATTCTAGGCTAGGGACTGAAATATACACATCTCAGTAAACCCTTTCAGCGTGGGTGACAAATGAAATTATTGCTAAAATGTAGGGCCACTGCAAAGAAATAAACTAAACATTAAGGCATTTGTTGTCTTCTCCATTCACATAGAAAGTGGGGACTGATGGCTAATTTTAACCTCAAAAGAAGCATATGGCTGAGAAGAGTTTGACCTGTCTATACTTTATCTCCTGAAATCTGTTTCTGCAAAATGTTTTTCTTCAGTCCAACTGTGATAATGATGTGAGTTAAACTAGAGCAAAACAGACTAAAATGATGGATCACAGGGTAACATGGCAAGAGAGGTTTCAGCATTCTTCACTCATTCAAATCTTTAAGTGTACCAACCAAGCATCAGCATGAAAGGTTCCATTTTATACACAAATGGGTCAGGAACATGAATAAACAGACATAATCAACACCATCACAACTGGCTTGTTGGTATGTTACAACTTTGTAAAAGATTGTATATATCGCCTAGACCAGTGGTTCTCAACCTGTGGGTCCCCAGATGTTTGTGGACTTCAGCTCCCAGAAGCCCCAGCCACTATGGTCAATGCTCAGGGCTTCTGGGAGCTGAAGTCCACAAACCTCTGGGGACCCACAGATTGAGAACCACTGGCCTAGACTAAGTGCAAAGAAGGAGGATAATAATGCTCTCTAGACTTATATTAAATTTCCTTCTCATCTGTACTGCTGTCACTGAGTAGCTCCAGTATCTCTGCCCTAACGGTTCTTGGGGCACATAGCCAGAGTGATCTTTGGATAGGAAATTAGCATAGGGCCTTGATCCAGTTTAGAGTCATGGCCTGAATCAGAGCCCTATGACTCTTTTATCTAATAGGGTAATTTAAGGATGGTTATTTGAAAACATGAATAATTTAAGATAGTGTTCAGCCCTTAAGAAAAGAATACCACAAAAATATTTAGACAGGAAATATTTACATGAATTGATCAGTTTTGAGTGTTGTCGCTTGATGTTTTCAGCTGTTCCTCCTGGATTCTTCTCTCTTTCAGGGAGGAGAAAATATGAAGACATGAGTTGTATGGAAATGGCAGAACACCCCCAAAGGAAAGTTACATCTTGAGTGTTGGATCATATCAGTTACACTTGGCACTTTACAGTCAAGTCCAGAAGCTTGTATTGTCTAACTTGCTGCAGAGAATGACTTGCTGGAATTCAGAACTTAATCTTGGATACATTCTCACCAGGGTATGACTGCTACTCTTTCAAGCAGTGCAGCATAATGGTATTTCAGTGAAATTATATGCCCACAACTCTACGGGACAGAAGAGACTTCCCACATATCCCTTTAACAGTCTTGTGTCAGCATGGGTATCAATCCTTTCCTGTTTATTTCCATGCTGCTTGGATCCATCAGAAAACTTCCACTAGTTATCTTAATCCTTATTTTTCCCAGCCCTAGCCATGGATTGTGAAGCTCTGCCAGGTTGTATCACCCCACTGAGAGCCAGGGTGGTGTAGTAGCCAGAGTATTTGACTACGACCCTAGAAACCCGGGGATCGATTCTCCAGCCATGGAAACCCACTCAGTGACCTTGGGCGTATCATACACATTCAGTCCCAGAAAACCCCATGATACCCTTAGGGTCACTATAAGTTGGGAATGACTTGAAGGGACACAACAACAATGATCGCCCCACTGCAAAGGATGATTCTTCAACTCCATACCAATGGAACCTCACAAAGCCTGGAGAAATAAAGAGGCTGCACTATTTACAAAATTTGTTAGAAGGGAAATCCTACTTTTGCAAAAGATCTTTGGGGCAAGAGGGTCCTTTTTTGACACATTTTCCTTCAAACAGGTTGTGGGAGATATGGACCTTGTTTAATTCAGCATAGTGACACCCAGTACAGTGACGACCTGACAGTTCATTTCAGAAACTTGGCACAGGCAGGAAAAATCCCAACAGTGTCTCTCCTGGTATTATGAATCTGTCATTTTAAGGATGGAATTTCTTCTGAGATGAGCATTTGCAGTGAGCATGTTGAGTCCCTAAAGTTCTGAAGCAAATCAGTGTTTCATCTCTGCATCTCTGAAGTAGATTCATTCTTAATATTCTTAATATATTTTAACATGTTTTATATTGTATATTAGTGCTATGGTATTGTTTAAATTAGTCTGTTTATATTGTTAAACTCTATGTTGTCAAGGCGATTTGATTAGAAAAGCAGGAAAATCATCATCGTCATTGTCTATAATAATAATAAGAACAGTTTGTATCTATGTGTGTGTCTATCTCTGCCATATCCTTAAGAGTATGAAACCTAAACCCTGAAACTTGGCATGAATACCATAGTGATCCTATTATTTGTGTGGCTTTTTAACATAAATGAATGAATTTTCTTTATTTAAGCCACTCCATAATGTGCAGTATCATCTTTAGGCAACACGTGGCAGATTTCAGTATAGCTTTCTCAAAGGAGCAGGACTAATCTGTTAGCTGCTCTCAAATGTTACTTTTAATAGAAGGGCTTTTAACAGCTCTGCATTTCTTTTTGAAAGATTCCCAAACTCTTCAAAAGGCTGGCAGGGTAGAGGGAGCATGTTGCCTGTTAAAAGAGAGTAGAGAGTGAGCAGAAGGCAAAGATGAATGAGGATAGGTATGAATAGGGAGAACAACCAGCAAAAAAAACAAACAAACAAGTGGTATAACAGCAATATAAAGAGTATATAACTGCCACCTTAGTCTTTGGAGTTTGGTCTCTGAGGAAAGAACAGAATGTGAGCTGTGTTTTGGGGGTTATCCTTGACTCTTTGGCTGTATTTTTTTGAAGGTCGTTTGTGGGGTTTTGTTTGGTTTTGGCTGTGTGCTCTACCTGACCACATGGTCCAAGAAGGCTGGGCTTCTACTGAGACACTGACTTGCTTGGGGTGAAGCTAGCAGCTACTAACTCTGTGTAACTTCTGCCTCAGTCTTTGGAACTCAGGGCCTTTCCACACTAAATTGTTATAGTGCTATTATTCCACTTTCAACATCCTCTGGAATCCTGGGGTTTGCAGTTTAGGGAGGGGCATTTAGAATTCTCAGCCAGACAGCTCTTTGACCACAGTAAACTGCAAACCCCAGAATTCCACAGGATGTTGAAAGTGGAGTAATAGCACTATAACAGTGCAGTGCAGAAAAGTCCTCAGTTTCTGAACAGAGATCAAATGGTGAGCTGTGCATGACGGACATGTCTCCTCTCAGTTGAAGGATATGAGCTAGGAAGGAAGAGAAGAATGTTGGAACTGAACAATTGGCTCTGCAGATTATGCTGCCAAGAACAATTTGGATTCTTGGGCCATGGTCTGCAGTTTCTTGAAGATGGACTTCCAGCAAGTGGTGGGTTGCACCTTACAGCACTGACAGGAACATTTGTGCTAAGAATCTCATAAACCTGATTAGGAGGACTTTAAAATGAGTTATGTGCGGGGGATGAATTATTCTTGAGGCAGGAGGGCATCAAGTGCTGGAGGTGCCCAAATCTTATAGGGAGAACTGGGAAACAGTACAAGAATGCATCAGTAGGAGGGAAAAAAATCTTAAACAAGCAGCTAGGTGAAATGACCCCTAATGCCAGAACATGGACGGTAACAAGATAAACTTGAACTCACAGGACAGCAAAGCAAATATGATATAATAGGTATCTCTGAAATCTGATGGGATGAGTCTCATGATAACATATTTCAGAGAAATATACCAAACAGGAAAGGCAAAGGAGTAGTGCTGTATGTCAGGAGCATTTACACCTGTGAAGAGATCCATGACTTAAATCCTGGAAGCCAGGTTGAGAGCATCTGAGTAAAAATTCAGGAGGAAAAAAAACAACAGTCATGTTATTATGGAAGTCTACTACAGACCTCCAAGGAGACTGTACCTTCCTGGAACAGATGACCAAATATTCAGAAAGGAGAGATGTAGCAGTAATGGGAGATTTCAACTATCTTGATGTTTGTTGGAAGTCAAACTCTGCCAAGAGTATCAGGTACAACAAATTCCTCACTTTCCTAATTTCAGTAAACTTAGAGAAACGCTGAATATAATCTCATGGTCAGGAATACTGAAAGGGAAGGGAGTTCATAACAGATGGGAGTTTCTTAAAAATGAAATACTGAAGACACATTTTCAAACAATTCCAATGAGAAAGAAAAATAGAAGATATGTAAAGAATATGGGATGGATGTCTAAAGAACTTTCAGTGGGAGCATGTGCAAGAAATGGAAAAACGAGGAAGTGTCAATGAGGAATTCAAACAAATAGCCAGCAAGTTCAGGGAGGAGATCAGAAAAGCTAAAGTACAGAATGAGCTCAGGCTTGCTAGAGAGCTTAAAACAATAAAATGGGATTTTTTTTTATGTCCATAGGAAAGGGAAGAGCAAGGAAATGGAAGGGCCACTGTGTAGAGAAGATGGCAAAATGCTAACAGGGAACAGAGAAAAGGCAGAACTATTCAACAACTTATTTGTCTCAGTCTTCTCTCCAAAAGAAAAACAGTGCTCATCCTGGGGAAAATGGAGCAAATGAAGCAGCATAGTATGGGTGAAGAGGTAGTACAGGAATACTTGGCTACTCCAAATAAATTCAAGTATCCCAGGGCCAGATAACTACATCCAAGAGTATTAAAAGAATTGGCAGAAGTGATCTCAGAACCTCTGGTAATAATCTTGAGAATCCCTGGAGAATGAGAGAAGTCCCAGCTGACTAGAGGACAAATACTGTCCCCAATGGGGAAAAAAAGAGGACCCAAACAATTATCATCTGGTCAGCCTGGTCAGTAGAAAGATTCTACAGCAGATAATTAAACAGAGAGCCTGTAAGCACTTAGAAAGGAATGCTGTGATCACTGAAATACAACATGGGTTTCTCAAAACAACGACAGGACAGACTAATCTTTTTTTCTTTTTTTTTACTGGGTTACTAGCATTGTAGATGAAGGGAATGCTTTAGATATAGCATATCGTGAGTTCAGTAAGACCTCTGACAAAGCCGTGCATGATATTCTGGCAAACAACCAAGTAATATATGGGCTAGATGGTTCTGCTGTTAGGTGGACTGGTAATTGGTTGACCGGCCAATCCCAAAGGATGCTCATCAATAGCTCCTCTTCATCCTGGACACAAGTGACTAGCAGGGTGCCACAAGGTTCTGTCCTGAGACCAGTGCTATCCAACTTTATCAGTGATTTGGTTGAGGGAACAGAGAGCATTCTTACCAAATTTGCAGATAATAACAAGTAAGGAGGGATAACTAATACCACAATGAAAATTCAAAATGACCGTAACAGATTAGACAGCTGGGACAAAACTAATAAAATGCATTTCAACAGGGAGAAACATAAGATACTACACTTTGGCAGAAAAAAATGAAATGCAAAGATATAGGATGGGCAACACCTGTCTTGAGCACAGTACATGTGAAAGGGATCTAGGAGCCTTAGTAGACCACAAGGTGAACATATGCCAGCAGTGAGATGCAGCTGCTAAAAAAGCCAATGCAATTCTAGGCTGTATCAGTAGGTATAGAATTTGAGCTGAAAACATGCAATATCAAATCAGCTTTTCATTTTCTTTCTTTGCAGCTTTATTAGTATTCTTTAGTACATATCACATAGTGAATTAATAGTACCTGCTGTTGGGAGTAGCAACCTTTGCATGCTTAATTAACTGGCTAGTTAGTTTGCATGTTTATTGTAGGTATAGAGGGGGATGCCTAGAGTAAAATTCCTGTTGTTTGAGCAACACCCAATTCCCCTTGCATGTTCTCTTCCTCTTACCTTTTTTGTGCTTCATCTTCCCTGAAAGCATGATCTGAGATCTCCTAACAGGGATTATTTTCAGCAAGCATGTGACTGCTTAATTTTGTCTTACCTTTCTTCAAGAATTGAACCTGTGTAGACTATGCAGAAAATTTTGTGAGTAAACTTCTCATATTTTTAACCAAACTGTTTGTGTTTATTTTGAGCTAGATTAATGTCTGTTGAGCTAGAGTAATATCTGTTGAGCTATATGTCTGGGGTGGAGATGATGAAGTGGGACTGGTGATTTGTTCAACTTTGTGCACTGTTTGTGCATTACAAAATACTTTGCTGATTGGGAGACTTATTACTAAAAATCTCTCAGTTCCCCAACATCCATAAGGGAAGATTCATCAAGAAATTTTGGGCTGTATCAATAGGAGTATAGTGTCTAGGTGAAGGGAAGTGATAATACTTTTCTATTTTCCTTTGGTGGCATCTCACCTAGAATACCATGCCCAGTTCTAGGGACCACAGTTCAGGTAGGATATTGACAAGCTGGAACATGTCCAGAGGAGGGCAAAGAAAATGGTAAAAGGCCTAGAAAACACATCTTTTGAGAAGCAGCTTAGTGATATGTGGTGGACTTGTTCTAAGGCTAAGAAATTTTGGAAGGGAATTCATGATGAAATTCAAAAAATTTCCAAAGTTAATTTTGAAATGATATCAGAATTTTATTTATTGAATATATTAGGCCAGAACCGGGAGATTAGAAAACAACAGAAGATATTATTGTATTTGATTACAGCAGCATGGCTGACATATACACAACATTGGAAAGATAAAACAGATATTCAATTAGATGAATGGAAATTAAAAATGTTAGACATGGTAGAGACTGAAAAATTAGCTAACTCGCTTAAGAACAAAACGGTTCAAAATTCTGAAAGAGAACGGAAAAGGATAATGCTCTGGCTAAATTTGTAAATGTCTGTGGATTGAGTATATTGGTATTTGATAAGATATGTATAAAGGAGAAGATAGATTCAACTGGAAACTTTTGATATACAGAAGCGGGGGGGGGAATAGAAGAATTATAATAATTATATACATATTTGTGTCTATATATGCTTTTATGTATTTTGAAAATAATAAAAAAATTAAAGAAAAGAAAAGAGAAGCAGCTTAGTGAGCTGAGTATGAGTCTGCAGAAGGGAAAGTTAAGAGGAGACATGATAGCCATGTTTTAATTATTTGAAAATAATATGAAAGATGAAGCAAGCTTGATTTCTGCTGCTCCAGAGACTAGGACAGACAGCAGTGGATTCACACTATAGGAAAAGAGATTCCACATAAACATTGAAAAGAACTTCCTGAGGGTAAGAGCGGTTCAACAGTGGAATGTGGTGGAGTCTTCTTTGGTGGAGGTTTTTAAAAACAGAGTGGATTGTCATCTGTCAGGAGTGCTTTGATTATGTCTTCCTACATGGCTGAATGGGGTTGGACTGGATGGCTGTCGTGGTCTCTTCCAGCTCTATGATTCTTTGTCTAAGCAATCCTCAACATATTCAGTTCTAAAGGCCTGTACATTGCTCTCTGCCATTTTACTTACTCATGTTTTGTGGTTAAAAAGTATCAACCAACTTTCATCTACCAGGGATCAGCAGGAAATATACACTACATTTTAAAATACCCCTATATATACACAATTACAAATTAAGAAGCCTTAAAAAAAAACCCTTCCTTCAGGAAACTAACAAATGATCTATTTTTTCAAACAACAATTCACAAATTTTTTAAAATAACCAAGCTAAAATGAAATTGCCTACATAGAAAAAAAAGCAAAGCAAGGTTGGCACCAATCATCAGTCTGCTTTGAGAGACAAGGGTGCCACTGGAAAGAACGCCTTCTTTGTAAATGTGTAAGATGTTTTTCCCCACAGGTAGTCCTCAAAAAAAGACCTCCTCCAGAGATCTCAATGCAGAAGCAGGAGGTGCTCATTCATATATAAAGTCAGCCCAAAATCCTACCACTGCTGCGGGAGGGAAGCAAAGCAGTGGGCTCAGACCTCCCAGCTCCCAGTGGGGCTGATGGGGAGGGCCTCTGGGGGGAAGATGGGGAGCCAGAGAAAGGGGAAGAAGGGAACCTGTGAGGCCTTCTCTCCCTCCTGCATGTGGACTCAGTGCTAGAGGAAGCCACAGAGAATCCTGTAGGAACATTCAAATCTAGGATTGCAAACCATGGTTTTCTAAATATGGAACACAGAATCAGACCTCAGTCTCCATTCCTCCTCCTCACAGAAGCCCTCAGAATATTCATAAATATTCAGTGATACTTACCTATTTTCAAAGGGAACTCACATAAAAGAACTGTTTATTACATGATTGTGTGCTGTTGTCTTAGCTACCTTATAACTGACACTTTTGAATCTTAGATTTCTTCATTTAAGAGTTGTATGATAATTCGTAAAATAAAAGGGAACTTCTAAATGTAAAAATTTCTTTCCTAACAAGTGAAAATTTAATAGATTTTTTTCCTTCCACTATGTCACTAGAGGTTCTTTAATCAATCTGAACTTAAAAAACAGTTCATGTCAAAGTCCTTCAGAGATCTCAATGCACAAGCAGGATGAGATGGAAGGAGGTGCACCTTCATACATATGAAGCCAGCTCAAAGCTCCGCAGACATAGCAGATGGCTTCACCCATTGAAGGAAGCAGCAGGTCCATCCCCCAAGGAAGAGGAGGGATTGACCCTGCTGGGGCATGACCATTCATTTCCTTGTGGTCTTCTGCTGAGGTGGGGTGGCGGCAATCAGTTGGTGGCAGATGGGCCCCAGCAGAAGCAGGGACCAGGACCAACAATGCCTCATCCAGGAAGAAAGCAGCAGCAGCAGCAGCCGGATTATCAGGGTTTCCTCAGATGAGGGTGAGATCAACATCCCCAATGATGAAGAGCACAAGGAGCTGAATGCCCAAACCCCCACAGGGTCAAGGCCTGCTTCTCCTCAGAGGATGGAGCTGTTGGATGAAAATGCTGTGACATCTGCCCCCAGTTGAAAATACATTTGATGAGCATGTGGGGAAGCACCTGGGGAATGACTTGGCAAGTCATGATGTAATCCCTAGGGGACATGTAGTAAGGCTGAGTCATGACAATGTGAAATCATGGCAAGGGGCTGCATCAGCCATTGTCCCTAGCTGATGACCTATCAGCAGGTGTGTATGAAAGCGGAGAGCTCTGACTCTCTGACTCCGAATCTCTGTCTGAGCGAACCTCTGCTTGATGTGTCTATGATCCTGAATCTATGACTGTGGGTCTGCATATTCTCTGTACAGATGTGTATATATTGGAATAGTGAAGATTAAAGCCTCCAGGTATTTTTGGATGACAAACTTCGTGTGTACGAGTTACTAACCACTGGGTAGAGGGGTCAGAGCTGATGCTGTAAGTTACACTCTGCTGCACACACTTGTTGCTGTTTTGAAACTCTGCTATGTTATGCTTGCCTCTGGGACACTTTTTGTCCAGAGAGCAGTGGGTTCCAGGAAGGATTCTGTGCTGGTGCTGTGAATCAATCTCCTGACAGGAGCCACTGTCATCATTGTTGCTGGGGATGGAAGAAGCTGCCTGTTACATTTGCAGAACTCTCCAAAAGGGTGCAGCATTCAGTCCCCAAAGGTGAGCTTGCTGTGGCCTTTTCTTCTGACGCTCCTCTTCCAGTGGCAGCCTATTCCCAGGCACAACAGTAGTGGCATCATTAGGGTGGATGTTACCCCCTAGTGGTGTAACCAGGTGCAGCCCACTCCCTCCCCCATATCCCTGTTGTGACACCACTGCGTCCAATGCTCAAACTACTAATGGAATGGAAGAATGGAAGAAGGGGGAAACCACCAAAGAAGAATTTAAGCAAGTAGCCCGGAGATGTAGGGAGGAGGTCAGAAAGGCTAAAGCACAGAATGAACTTAGGCTGGCCAGAGACATTAAAAACAATGAAAAGGGCTTTTTTAAATACATCCGCAGCAAAAGGAAAAAGAAGGAGACGATAGGGTCGCTGCGCAGAGAAGATGGTGAATTACTCACGGGGGAAGAGAAAAGGCAGAACTACTTAACACCTTCTTTGCCTCAGTTTTTTCCCAAAAGGATGCAAGCACTCAACCTGGCGGTTGGGGAGCAGGTGAGGAAGCCGGGGAAATGAGGCACGTAATAGGTAGAGAGGTGGTACAGGAATACCTGGCCACACTGGATGAATTCAAGTCTCCAGGGCCAGATGAATTGCATCCTAGGGTATTAAAAGAGCTGGCAGAGGTCATTTCAGAACCGCTTGCTATAATCTTTGAGAAATCTTGGAGGACAGGAGAAGTTCCAGCAGACTGGAAGACAGCAAATGTTGTCCCCATCTTCAAGAAGGGAAAAAAAGAGGACCCAAATAATTGTCGCCCAGTCAGCCTGACATCAGTACCTGGAAAGATCCTGGAGCAGATCATTAAGCAGTCAGTTTCTAATCACTTAGAAAGCAAGGCAGTAATCACGAGAAGTCAACATGATTTCTCAAAAATAAGTCATGCCAGACTAATCTTATCTCTTTTTATGATAGAGTTACTAGCTTGATAGATGAAGGGAATGCTGTGGATGTAGCATATCTCGATTTCAGTCAGGCCTTTGACAAAGTACCCCATGACATTCTTGCAAAGAAACTAGTAAAATGCGGGCTGGACAGGGCTACTGTTAGTTGGATTTATAATTGGTTGACCGACCGAACCCAAAGAGTGATCACGAATGGCTGCTTTTCATCCTGGAGAGAAGTGACTAGTGAGGTGCCACAGGATTCTGTCCTGGGCCCAGTGCTGTTCAATATTTTTATCAACGACTTGGATGAAGGAATAGAGGGCATGCTCATCAAATTTGCAGATGACACCAAATTGGGAGGGGTTGCTAATACGCCAGAGGACAGGATCAAAATTCAAAATGACCTGGATAGATTGGAGAGCTGGGCCAAGGCTAACAAAATGAAATTCAACAGAGAGAAGTGTAAGGTCCTACACTTAGGTAGAAAAAATGGAATACAGAAATATAGGATGGAGGACATGTGGCTGGATAGCAGTACATGTGAAAGGGATCTAGGAGTCTTCATAGATCACAAGCTGAACATGAGTCAGCAGTGTGATGTGGCAGCCAAGAAAGCCAATGCAATTCTCAGTTGCATCAACAGGAGTCTAGATCGAGGGAGGTACTGGTACCACTCTACTCTGCTTTGGTTAGACCTCATCTTGAATACTGTGTCCAGTTCTGGGCACCCCAATTCAAGAAGGACATGGTCAAGCTGGAGCAAATCCAGAGGAGGGCGACCAAAATGGTGAGAGGCCTGGAAGCCATGCCGTATGAGGATAGACTTAGAGAGCTGGGGATGTTTAGTCTGCAGAAGAGAAGGTTAAGAGGGGACATGATAGCCATTTTTAAATATTTGAAGGGATGCCATGTAGAGGAAGGAGAGGGCTTGTTTTCTGTTGCTCCAGAGACCAGGACAAGGAGCAATGGATTCAAGCTGCAGGAAAGGAGATTCCACCTGAGCCTCAGGAAGAACTTCCTGACAGTCAGGGCTGTCCGGCAATGGAATGTGCTGCCTCGGAGTGTAGTGGAGTCTCCTTCCTTGGAGGTTTTTAAGCAGAGGTTAGATGGCCATCTGTCGGGAGTGCTTTGAGGGTGTTCCTGCATAGCAGGGGGTTGGACTGGATGGCCCGTGTGGTCTCTTCCAACTCTACATTTCTATGATTCTATGATTCTACTACACCACACTGGCTGTTCTAAATGAATTCAAGTCCCAGGGGCAGATGAACTACATCTAAAGGTGTTAAAAGAACTGACAGAAGTAATCTCAGAACCACTAGCAATAATCTTTGAGAACTCCTGAAGAACAAGTGAAACAGAGTAGAATTCCATATGCAGAACTTTTATGCTGTCTCCCTGCAGTGCCAGATTTCAGCCACAGATTTTTTTTAACACACACATAAACACACACAAAAAACACATAGGAAAAAATTTTTTCTCAATAAATCTATTGCTTTTTGTCATGGGGTACTTTTTTTGTTCCTGATTACATAATATGTTGAGAGTATACATTAACTCTGATGTTTTGTGGTTGAAATAATACACAGAGAAGCTGATATGAAGACTCAGATGAGAAACACTCTCCCCGCCCCATTCCTGGCCCAAGCATAGAGAAACCTAAAGACAACCACCAACTAAGTAATCTATTGAGTACTAAGAAAGTGAAGTCAAGACAAATATTCAGTCGGTTCCAGTACAAGCAGTGCAATGCTGGCATTCAGGATGATATAAGCTTAACTGGAGAGAAAACCATGGTTACCTCATCAACAGGAACTGCTTGTTTGTACAGATTTCTAAATTATTTGCTGTGTGCTGGGGATGGTAGATATTAGGTTGTTGTGAGTTTTCCGGGCTTTGAGGCCATGTTCTATTAGTATTTTCTCCTGATGTTTTGCCTGCATCTGTGGCTGGCATTTTCAGAGGATCCTCTGAAGATGCCAGCCACAGATGCAGGCGAAACATCAGGAAAAAATACTAATAGAACATGGCCTCAAAGCCTGGAAAACCAACAACAACCTATGGATTCCAGCCGTGAAAGCCTTTGACTTTACATCGATGGTAGATATTGTTTATATTGACACTGATATATTATTGTTGCTTCATAGTGAGGTGAATGAGTGGGAGAAGTCAGCTACCACTGAAAGAAGCAAGATAGGTAATAGTGGCAACTCAATACAGTTTTTGTATTTCATGTTGCCAACCTGGAAATACAAAGAAATGAAAAGGTACTTCTGAAGAAGCTCTGCATTGGTTCATTAAGAATGAAGATTCAGAACAAAGATGAAGACACTATTGTTCTGTTGTTGTCACTGTATGCCTTCAAGTCATTCCTGACTTACTGTGTCACAAAATGTAGAATAAGAAAAATAAATAACAAATAGTAATAACATGTTTCCCCCCTCTCTTATCACCCCAAAACCCACCATCCAGCTCCAGAAACCCCCACCCTTTATAGCCACATGGAACAATAATATTACCCACTGAGAAATCCAGATAACCTCTGGAGGTCTTAGCAGATGATTTCATTGTTGTTTGTCTGCCTATAGAGATATAGCCAGATACTTTTTGCATGCCCTCTACTCTGCACCAGAAGTTTATGTTCACAGAAGAAAGAATTGTCAATATTAGTGAAACAAAGACAGTTATCATTATTTTGAACTTGGTTTCCTCCACAATATCAAGCAGAGTAAAAAAAAAAGTCCTCAGAAACACAGTGGAGAAGAAACTTGAGTCTCAGTGAATACTAATTTTATTACATTTAACTTTGTCCAGTTTTGATCTAATATTAACAGTTTCTGCTTCTTCTGAGCCTTCATTCTAAACATTTTCATAGATGCTTAAAAGGTATAAGTTTACTCAGATTGTGGCAAGCTTCTGTGCCCTCTCACATGTCAGCTTATTGGTTTGGGGTGGATATTTCAAAATAGAGATTAGAATTTTTCATATGCTGCAGAAGATTCTGACACAGATAAAAAACAAGAAGAGTCCAATGCAGTGTCATGTTCACCATACCCAAAAAACACAGAATTGGAAGGAATTCCAGTAGTCATCCAGTACAACACCTGCCAGTACATGAATCCCCCACTAAAACACCCCTGTGAGATTGCCATCCAAACTTTGTTGAAAACCTCCAATGAAGAGTCTACCACCTTGTGTTGAATGGCAATTACCATTAAGAAGTTCTTCCTAATGTTTATATGGAATCTCCTTTCTCGTAATTTCTACCAACTGATTTGGTTTGCCTCTGGAGCAGCAGAAAACAAGCTCATTTCATCTTTCACATAATAGCCCTTCAAATATGTAAAGATGGTTACCAAATCACTTCTCAATCTCTTCTTTCCCTTTCCTTTCTTTTCCTTTCCTTTCCCTTCCCTTCCTTTCCTAAACATGCCCAGCTCCCTCTACCACTCCTCATATTGCTTTGTTTCTAGACTTTTCACATTTTGGTCACAGTCCTTTAGACATGTTCCAGTCTGCGAGTCCCTGTTTTTAACTGTGGTGATCAGAACTAGACACAGCATTCCCAACGGGGTCTGAGCAAAGCCAAATATGAGTTACATTATTACTTTCCCTGAGCTGGGCACTGTAGATCTCTTGACTGCCAAAGGGATACGCCTGGCAGAAATCTACACTGCATGCCTAGATCAAAACCAGAAGATGTTCTGTATTCTGTGACATTGAAATGCTCCTGTCCCCTGTCTCCTCTCTTTCCATTGACAAACAAAAATTGTTTTATTTAGGTCAGCCATTGTTTTTTATGTACCATGCAGAAGAATCTTTTTAATGATGTTATCTTTTTACTATTCTTTAATGTGTTTTTAATTGTTGTAACTAAGTGCTTTTAACAGAATTGTTTATTTAAATTTTTCTTTCCTTTTTTTGTATTAAACAGGGGTTTCTCTTAGTGTACATTGTTTTTAATACTTGGGTCCGATGAGTGTGATTAAAATAAAATAAAATAAAATAAAATAAAATAAAATAAAATAAAATAAAATAAAATAAAATAAAATAAAATAAAATAGGTAGCAGCTATAGTGATTTGCCCAAAGTCACCCAGAATTCTTTATAACTGACCAAGATTTGAACCTGGATTTCTTACACAGAAACATATCATTCTACTTGTCCTACTCAGGCTCTCAATTCTGAGAGAAAAGTTTAGGCAGGGATTATAAACTCGGAAGGTATGCTGATCTGTATTTCAAATGGAACACTCAGAAGACCTGAGAGAGATCTAGAGGTGCATTGCACCAAGGAACCATTAAAAGAGCTAGGTACAAAGAAGTTTATGGCAAGAGACTCACCCACATTTAACTTGGTCTAAATGGTCAGCTTTGTCTTTGTGCACACGGGCATCCTCCTTTGAAGGGATAAAAGATGCTATCATATCTTCAAAAGAAAGAGAACAAGGTAAGTTTAGCAAGCCAATTAAGTGCTTACATTCAAATAATTCAGTTACGACTTCTCAGTCAAGAGATGAAAAGGTAACTCATTAAAAAAGATAGAATCACAGAAAGAGACATAAACACTACAGAAAAAAATCATTACATATGAGGAAAGCACAACTGGAGCAGTGCAGAACACAGAAACACATTGTGTGCCCCATTAGAGGCCAGACTCACCCTTACTGCAACAAATGCAGAGCTTTGCCTTCCCTCAACCAAGACTGAGCAACTACAGCCATTTACTCATCAAGAAGGAAGTAAAAATGCCTACTTAGTGACCCTAGTTTCTTAGAAGGAAAGAAATTTTGCCAGATGAAAATATTTTGGTCCCATTTTAAATACTTCCTTAGTGACATGGGAACCTATGGCTGCTCCTAGGATATTAAGGCAGTTTATAAAATTTCTAGCCATGTGATATTGATAGCTTTCTTAGTTCCAAACCAGAAACAGATATGCTTCTCAGCCCACATAGGCTATGAGGAACTGTGTGACTCTCAGCAACATAGAATCAACCATGGGTCATATAGCTCCCATGTCATTCAGGCCTCATTCAAAATGAACTTTTCTTTATTGTTGTTGTTCTTGTTGTTGTGTGTCTTCAAGTCACAATCTAATTAGAGCCACTGAGAAATGAACCTGCAGTAAGAGCAGAGTGCACTGTCCTATTTGCATAGCCTATTTGCATAACATTTCTTGATTATGCTAGAATATGCCACAACCGATGAATTAGTATGTAGTGTGTGTGTGTTCAAAATGCTGGCCATAATGGTAACTGGACTGTATGTGCAGAGTAACATTTGTATACTGCAAAGAGACCTACTGTGTGTATCTGTGTGTATGTGCACAATGACCAATCTCTATGTGTTCTGCAGCATACTTCTCAGCAGTCAGACAACGCAGATTGGGTGTGGAAAATATCAGGTCTTCATCTCAACAGCACCCTCAAGTGCAAGGCTTTACTTTCTAATTCTAGTGATGGCTGAACAGATTCTTCCAGGCAGCTCAACAGATCATGTAGGCAACACTTTTCCATGTTTGTGAAAATCATCTGATTCTTTGTGGAAAGTGTTTCTGACTGTCAGGTTTGCTTCACTGTCTGCCATGATTCGTACTGTTACCCTGCTGTAATGATGACTATCTCTCGATTATGCCATGCTTTCCTATACTGTGTGCTGGTATAAAGTTTATCCTATAATGAAAATGCATATTACATTGTTATAGTAAGTGGTCATCCTGCAATAGCCAAACACTTTGATTCCCATCATGTGTTATACCTTGTGTATAATCTGAACAATTGTTGCAAGTATGCAATGAGACACGAGTGTGTTGCCACAGGATACTAGATGAATATAATTCCATTCTTATTGCTTTAGATATAGAGTTCTTCTAGAGCTAGCTATGGTAGAGCTTTGTTATCTGTTACATGCTATATGCTTTGCTGGAGATATGTTACATCTGCTTCTAGAATGTATAACCATGCATGTTACTGTGTAGTATTAAATTACTGCCATACTGCAGTAATGTGATCCTGATGTTCTGTTATTGCTGTACTACAGTGTACCATGAGCTTTGCTGTATGTATGCAATGAGGATTGATTATCAATGCTTGCCCTTATGTTTTGATGTATTGGCCTTTACTATATATTTGGGCTGTCCTTTTCATATGTAGTAATGTCCTGTCATGTATTAAGTAGGCCTAGTTAGTGCATGCTGTTAGACATGTTTAATGGATTATTAAATACCATGCTTAAATGCCTTCCTATTACACTGCCTGTGTGTATTGCTGTTTGCATAAAATACAGTATATTTCGTGCCTCGCTATATTGTAGAGGGGGTGCTAGGTTTTGATACTATAGATTTTACATATACGCTTTGTACTTTTGCCTGGAAGATCACGGTTGTGTAAAGAAACGGAGTGTGGGAACCGGGAAGTTGTCTGATAAGCTCTGATGTGAAGCCAGGTGACAAACTAGCCGGGAATTCAAACCATGGGATAAGGGATGTCCAGAAGAAAGTTGTAAAGCAACAGAGATGAAAGGGGTGAGGAGTGAAAACTCCAGGAATACAGGGTAAGAAGAACCAGATAGGAAGATGTAACAGTAAAGGGAGAGTTAAGTTCTCAAGATGCAAGAATGCAAACATGTGAAAAGCCTGTGAATGCTCTGAAGCTGGTGGTATGATATGACATTTGTGACTTCTACCAATCATTACAAAGCACACCAAATAATTGCATAAGAAAAGTGTAAAAGCCTGTATCCAGTCTGCATTCTTTAGCTTCTGGAATTTAAGAAATGTGCATTGTCACTTGCAAAAAATTCCCTAATAAGAATGCTCCTGTTAAAATTCTGAGTGATTTTTGGGAAGCTAGTTTACCAGCACATGACACTGATCACATTTACTTGTCATGGTAAATGGTCACTGAAAAACCAATCTTAGGTCTTGAATCTGACTAACTGCCTTTTGGAGCCATCTAAATCAGTGGCAATAAGCACACTTTGACCATTTTCTTAGGTGGCTTCAAAAGAGGTAAAACAAATGAATGGAAGAGAAGTCTTCGATTCTTCTTCAAATGAACATTAAATTTATTAGCAAATGGAACTTCCATGTTCAGTGGTGATATACTTCAGTACCAGATGCTGAGGACACAGAAGGAAAAGCTGTTGCCTGCATGCTCTGTTGTGTTTCCTGGAAGGATCACTTTTATGAGCTGCTTATGGACATGTGGTAGAAATAGGATGGTAGTTTAGACATACCCTTGGTAAGGTTCTTTTAATGTTCTTAATGTTGTCAAATGCTTTCAGAGAGAAATAGATATGAAAGTTCATGTCCTGAAGAAAATATCACTGGTTTAGCGAACTTAGAATTGCATTATTGAGTCAAAGCACTCTAGCAGACAGATTTCGGCAATTTTACAGGAAGATAAGGACTTGCACATGACTGTAACTTTGGTTGAAAATGATGATTAAAGGACAACTCACCTAATTCACTGTCTGTTGGTATTGAGATCTTTCTCATACGGTGCCGGTGCCAATCTTTGCTTTTTGTTCGGTGTTTTATTAATACCTGTTGTTTCTTTGAATTGGATGCTGATTCTTTTGAGCCCAAAGCAATGACATTTTTATCTGGACAACTAGATTTCTCTAAGGTAGGTTGTTTAGCAACCCCACCTGTCTTCTGAGCCACCACACAGATGGGTTCCATTATTGACTTTTCCAAGCCCTTCCTAAATCTTCCAGTGTTTTCTGCCAGTTGCCTTGTTACCACAGATGTTGCTGTTTTAGAATATCCTGTTTGTTCTTGCTGCCACTGTAGCCCTTGAGAGTCAACCTGTGGAATGTTTGGATATCTATATGGTGGTGATGGGGGTCCATGCTGGAGGAAATAGATTGGGTTGGTGAAAGCTAGAAGTGGAGGAGGCGAAGCTGAATTTCTGGACTCTGTGGCTTCACATATTTTCTGACTGTCCACTGAAGGATGGGATGTATCTGGGTGTGCATCCAACAGATTCAGCCCCAAGTCATTAACTGTTTCAGATGTATTCCAGTCCTTTTGGCCTTGTAGAGCACCTCCCCCCACCAACTCAGCCAAGTGCACAAAAGAATTCTCTTCCACTCCACTGTCCATATACTGAATCTGGGCAAGGTTTTTGGATTGAAAAATAGAATGTGTGGTCTGAGAGACAAATTTGGCGACTGGTACACTAGTATGTATGTCTCCATTGCTTTCTGTGCAATTGCTAGGTACGTTAGACCCTGGTATTTTAACTGGTTGCTGGATGAACTGATTGCAATCAGGGGCTGGAGGCTTGTTCAATCTGGAAGCTTGAGGTGGTTTGTAAGAGCCTCTGTTAGCAGCAAAGATTGGATGTTCTGAAAGGTGGCTGTTATTAAGCCCAGGAGCTGTACATTCCCTGAGTTGGATGAAATCATCTTGTTGGATGGACTGATTGCCCATCTGCTCGGGAAATACATAATGAGCTGTGGGTTTCTGCAAATTGATTGACAAAGATATGGGTTGGTTGTTGTCATACTGGTCTAGAGACTGTCTACATTGGTTTAATTCACATTGAGAGTCTGGAGACTGATCAAACAGTTCAGTGTCAGATTTGGGGTTCTCTTCCTTTACAGGAAAGGACTCTACAGCTAAAAATGTTTGGCTAAAAGAGGGCACTTGTTCTAGGAAGTGATGGAGACAACTGCCATGAAAAACATAGGCCTTTGGCTGAGCAAGGCCATTTGTACTGTCTAGAGGGGTTAATGACTGAATGGGTTGGTTGCAACATGTTGAAGATAATGAAAGCTCACTGAAGTGGCTGGGGGCAGGTTCAAGGGCCAGACACTGGTCAGAGACAGGCACTGGAGCCAAAGCCTCTTTTAGCTGGGTTACATCAGTATCTATTCTAAAACCAGTGCTGGGGAAAGCAGGAATGTCAGTGTTGTGATCAGCTTCTGTTTTGTCTTCTTCAAGAACTGACTCATTTAATGAAACTTGTTTCTTTATGCAAAATGCATTTGCTCTTGCTTCCTTTCCCAGAAACTCAGAACTCTTCATTGCGGTTTCTATGTGCTGAGGGAGTTCTTCCAAATAAGTTATGGTACAGTCTTCTTTCTGGATTGACAATGGATTCTGCATAGTCAAAGGTGAAATGAGAGTCGATACTACATTCTCTTTGGATGTATTGGACAGACCCTTGTCTAAAGATACACTTTGGCATATTTCACAGGCAGAACCTTGAACAGATTTATAGAAATACTTATTACGGGTGCCATTTTTGCTGGGAGCCTGGACAGTTGTATCACTGTCTACTGTTAAGCCTCCTTCACAAGCCACAAGATTTTCTTGCCAGGAGATAGGTAGCTTCTTGTTTCTGGGTTCTTCTGTAGAGCCTGATTCTTCCCATAGCTGAAAATCATCTGTAGTACAATCACTGGCTTCCTTGCCAGCACCTTTCTGCAGTGGATCTGTTGCTATTGTGACCCCCAGTAGCGAAGTACAAATACATAGTTCATAATCAACAGTGCAGTCTCTAAGTTTGGAATTATGTAGGTCTTGGGAATTAGGCATTACAAATAAATCTCTACAGGGTATTGCCATTCCTTCACCATCCGTCTTCCAAATACTCTTGTCATCTCTCACATTTTCACTGACTTCTTTTGTAAGAGAAACTTTTCTCTTTTCCTCCACAGGTTGTTCATAGACTGCTTGTTTATATATGCTAGAGGATTCTAATTCTCTTAATCCATGACATATTTGAGGTTGCTTACTTGGGCTTGCATTCACTGGATATTGTTCAGTTGGCTTTGTAGCAAATGGCATAGCTGTTGTTTGGACACATGATTCTGGACAGTGAATTGGTGAGAAGACCTTGAAGGAGAATGCAGATCTTTCATCCTCTGTCAAAGAATTTCTCTGGTTTAAATCAGGAAAGGTCAATTTGTTTTCCAGATTATAAATTGTATCTAGCTCTGGCATGTCTGGTAAGGTAGTCACCTCATCTCTCTGTTCTCCTTTCCTGGATGTTCTTCTTATCTGCATGCCCCACTCTTGCTCTTCCTGAGCATCACTGTACCTCAGTTTTAGCTTGTCCTTTGTTTTTACTTTGTGCTCCATCTTTTTCCTATTTAGGTCATCTTCCTCCTCCTCCTCCTTATTCAGTTGTTCACCGGTTTCAAGATGTTTTGTTCGAAGGGTCTCCTTTACTGAATGAATCTGGCTGTCTTTTGCACTGTCCTCTTCATCTGCTTGTAGATGGTGTGCACTGCAGATAAATGATTTTTGCCTCAGTTCATTCTTGTCTTTGTCTAAACAAAGCAAAAGTCCACCAGGTTTTGCTTGTGCCACTTCTCCTTTTATTCCCCTATCCTCAGAACATCCAGAGCTGGGCTGATAAGGAAGATAAGATTTTGCATCTTCTATTTGTGTCACTAGTTCTCTTACTTTCTCCTCCTCACTTTTCCTGGAATGCTTGGGCTCCGTCTGGTCACTTTCTTCTGTCTTGAATGACATTTCATCCATGACCCACATGGCTTCCATGCCTTTTAAAATGTCCTTGTCTGTTTCATGTTGTGCTTCTAATGAGTGGTCTTCATCTGATTTGTCTTCGGAAGGCTCAGTATTTTTATAGTATTTTGAAACAGGAATTTTTTCTGTTTCCTCATGCAGTATCTGAGATAATGTGTTGTTGGAATTCAGGGGATGAGGAAATCCAACAAAAGCATGGGTCTCTACTTGTCCTTCTACAGCCTCACTAGGAATACTTGGGGTTTGTGCCACGGTACTGGGAAGGAAAGTCTGAGGAGTGCTGGAAGAATATGTAACTGTAAGTGTTCCCGGATGGTAATTTAAGAAGGGACCCCTGCTATCCTCCAAATTGTCTTCTTGTATAATGAGAACTCTTTCTTGCTCTGAAGGTCCTGCCCAATTCTCTGGATCTCTGTGGGCTCTTTCCAGTTGCACAGAGGCCTCTTTTTCAAAAGAGTTGGAGACTGTGCTCCGTATCTGTTCTTCTGTGCGAAAAAATATGTCTTGAGAAAAATAGGTCTCTTCCTTCTTTTCTGCTACCTGCTCTTCAGAAATGTTACTTATGGGAATAAGCTGTGTGCCACCACTGCACCTTCTGGATGATACAGCATCTGAAGCTTCATTGAATGCATATGTTGCTGGAGAGAAAGGGACTGCTTCTTTGATTTTTTCAGACTCCATTAGCAATGAATCCTGAAATGGGGAAAATATCTGTTGTTAGTGTTAGGAAATGGCTGAGCTGCAAATTCTATCTTAGAAAACATTCAGAATATTGGGACTGATGAACAAGAAAAAGAAAAGCCTGGCTCAGGGAAAAGGTGGGCAGACAAACTGCAGAAGTGCAGTAAAAGAACAGAATGTGAAATTCGGCTTCCTGAAGCTCAGGAACCTGAATTTCACATTCTACAGAGAACTACAGAGTTCTGGTGTTGTTTTTTCACTAGGAAAAAAGCTGCAAATCCTAGCAGAAAAGTTGCATGCAGAAACCCTTTTTATGTAATCCGTTTTGCCTCTGGTAATGCCACAGTTCAAAAACATCCTTCCAAATTTGGTTTCTCATCCACAGAAGAATAGTTATAAAGAGACTAAGGAGGTTCCGTTGTTGAGTTGGAAAATATGTGGCAAAGAAAGCATCTCTCTGCGACTTCTACTTCTACCCAGCCTGCATCAGACTATTTTGGGAATTCTATAGAATATATAGTCTGAATCGGAAAAAAAATGAGCTTCCTCCCGAAAAATGAAAAAACTTCAACATATCAATGTATCCCAGAAACCCCATAAGGATGGCTGAATATCAGTCAGGGTGAAACTCCAAAATTCCTTACATTGTTCTTTGTTCCTCCCTGTGTCTAGCAAAAGCAGAATAAAGTATATAAAATATAAAATAGTCAAGATAAATTCTACACACTTCCACAGTTTGTATCATATTTACTTACCAGAGAAGTCATTATTTGGATTACAACAGAAAAGGAAAATTCAATATCTAGATAAAAATCAAAAATAACCTGAAGATGATGATGGGAAAACATCTTCATAAGGCACAGTCTTAAAAAAAAGCTTGGGATAAAAGGGAATGCTTCTAGATGGATGGACTCCAAGAACTAACAATCAAAATGAATTATATAGTCTGTCTGTCTTTCGTTCCTTCTGTCTCTCTCTCTTTCTTTCTTTTTCTTGCTTGTTTGCTTGCTTCCTTCCTTCCTTCTTTCTTAATACCATGCCTTTCTCCCAAAATGAGACCAAAGGCAGCTTACAATATATTTTAAAACAAAATGCAGTGAACACAATAGATAATATACAAATCAACAATCAGATTAAAATATTAATGAAACAGTTAAATGGACAGTTTAAAATAACAATGATAAAAATAGAGCAACAACCAATCAATAGTCAAAAGTCTGGTTAAACAAAAAGGTTTTTGCTTGCTGGTGGAAACAGAGCAGAGACAGTGCCAACCTAGTTTTCTGTGGAAGGGAGTTCCATAACCTGTGAGCAACCACTAAAAAGGTTTTCTGCCATGTCAGGGCTAAGTCCATATCTAAGATTTCAGGGGAAGTGTAATCCCATGCAGCACAGGCTATATGCCTGTTTCCCCAATCTGCCTTCAACTGACCAGTAGCATCTCTGTCTTTTCTGGATTAAGCTTTAGTCTGTTTGCTTTCATATAGTCCATTATCAATGGCAAGCTACTGGTTTAGCACTGATACAAGTTTCTTTGAAATTATTGTGAAAGGACAGATAATTTGGGCATCATCACTCTACTAGTGATACACAACCAAAACTCCAGATAACTTCTTTTCACTGGTTTCTTGTAATTGTCGAATAGCATGGGGGACAAAACCAAGCCATCTTCAGAATATCCACCATAAACCACACTCCACAAACTTCACTCTGAGGTAGACAGTAGTTTTATTTGTAGAAATGCAAGCAACACAGCACACTCCTTCTGAAGTTGCTGACACTAAAGCATGCACAGAGCTTATACGTTTTATAGGTACAATTCCAAAATTTAGGCATGCAAAGCTGTGATTGAAGAGGGTCATAAATCTAAGCATCACACCACTTGTCAGACAGTTCCCAGACCTGAGCTTGGTTCCCGTTTCTTGACATCTTTGATTGGTTTGATCCAAGCACATATTTCCTTTCTCTTATCTTATAGAAACCTTGTTCCCAAAACACAAGCCTCTTCTGACTACACTTTCATTTTTGCCTGGCTCTGATATCCTCCCTCACCGGGTAGATTGTAGCAATAGGCAATAAAGCAATTAGCTATTGACACTTTGGAACAACCCCAGCAGGCTCAGAATAGATACACTGCTGAAATAATCAATTAACATTGTATACTTTGCAGTAGTTACAACTAGGCTTAATGGAGTTCTACAGTGGCTACTTCTACATTGGTTACAATACACTATTTCAATACACATCCAGCAGACCAACACCTTTTCGTGATAGGAGCTACACATCCTGTCATCTCCTCTCCAAGGATCCAGTCCACATTGTCAGGCTCAGACAAGAAGTATCTAATAACATGGGACATGCAGGAGCCAAAGTTACATCTACTGGACATATTACAAACCACAGCATTCAAGTCAGGGTGGATCCAAGTGATTTTATATAAAAAGTGTGATACAGTTTAGTCGCAGCAGACCACCAAAGAGTTTACATTCTGTTCTTGTGGGGCAGAGTATAACTCTCCCCCACACCAACTAGCTGAGATAGCTATATTGGACAACACTGTGTAGATGCAATGATGGCAGAGAGAAATAGTCTTTCCACTGCTACAGCATAGGCTACCCAATGGACTCTAACCCATATTCGTTTGGACCTGCTTTGGTTCTAGTCTCCATCCATTCATTGCAGCTGCTCATAATAAACTAGGAGGCTTGGTTAGCTCCACTTCATGGAAGGTGATCCTCAGGGACAATTATGTCTGTTGCCCTGACCACTTCTCTGCTCCCTGGCGGGACCCCACTCCTGCAGTCTCCTGCTCCTGCAGAAAATTCCAGCTCCTTGTGAGTTGCTCCACTACTCCACCAGGTAGTGATGACAATGGAAATGTGGAAAGATTAAAAAAAAATAAAGAAAGCAAAGAATGGAAGAATTGGTAAAACTGTCCTGAGCACAAGTCAGCAAGTGCCCATGATAGCAGGTTGGTGTGCAGAAGTGGAGTAGTCAAGGTAGTCTGGGTCAAGGTGCAAGGAGAAACACAAGGGTGGTCTTTAGCCAGTCCAAAAGTTGTCCCAACAGGTTAGAGTCCAAGTACACGAGCCAACAAAGAGTACACAGAACAGTCAGAAACATAATCAGTCCAAGGTCAAGGCAAAAGAGGAAGGCAAAAGAGTACTACTAGGCAAGCAGATAAGACAGTTGTCAGCACTAAGGCTCAGAGGCAACTGTCACAATAGACAGAATGTCACAGGATTTACTTGTGCTGTGATGGGAAAAGGACCGATGAAGCAAGCATCCAGCTTCCAACAAAGGCAGTGATGTGGAAGATGACAAGTGGAGGGTCATACCTGATCCCCCGCTTTGAGAGGAGGTCCAGGCTGTCTATCTTAGCATCCTCAAAGCCTTTGGTATTCCTGCTTGGCCAAGTCTAATTGCTCACTCAGGAGTGACTGCATGGCTCACAACTCCTGAAGCCATTGATCCACTACAGGTTCTGAAGACAGAGGGAACATAACTGGAAATGTGTAAGTGAAGACCGAACTTGGCAAAGAAGGGGTCTGTTGAGTAGAAGTATGAGGAGAGTTATTGTAGACAAACTCTGCCAATGGCAACTCTGCCAATGGCAATTATCCTGTTGATAGTCTGGGTAACAGTGCAGATACTGCTCCAACAAGGCATTGGTCCAGTCCATCTGGCCATCTGACTGTGGCGGTAAGCCAAGTAATGATGAGAGTTAATATCCACCAAATGGAGCAGACTCCAGCAGAATTGAGTTTTGAACTCAGGGTATGATACCCTCAGGAAGCTTGGGAAGCCAAAAGATGTGCTTAATAGTCAGTTGAGTAGTTTTCTTGACAGAGGACATTCCCAAATAAGGTACAAAGTGTGCCATCTTGGTAAACAAATCCACTACCACCAGGATGGTAGTGTGACCAGCTGACAAGAGTAGGTGAGTAATAAAGTCCTTGGAAATCATTCTCCAATGCCCAGAAGGAGTAGACAGGGGTTGCAGTCAGTGGTTGCAGTATGCCTGGCTGGTCCTTGGCATGGTGGCAGGTAGGACAGGTCTTTACATTGTGCTCCACACCCCACACCCCAGACTCAAGGCCACCAAAATTCCTTCAGGTCCTGCATAACCCAAAGTGCCCTGCAGTCCAGCTGTCATGGCACACACAAAGCATCTCCTCCTAACAAAATCTTGGGAGAACACAGAAATGCCCACAGTGGTATTAACAGTCTACCCTAGATGGAATAGATTGACAATCCCTGGTCTCCTGGATGAGTCTTCACAAATGCATCTTGACTTTGTTGTTCTTGGATTTGATTCAACAAGATTGGGGGAACACATGTGATTGTGAAGTGTTCTAGGTGGATAATAGTAAAATAGGTCTCCTGACCCTTTAAGGAGGCATATTTCAGGTTCCTCAGTCAGGCATCTGCTTGCCAGTACTTAGAGTGGGAAATATAGATTATACCTGGCCAAGAACATGGACCACCGCAGTTGTCTCTGGTTTAACTTCTGGACCATCTGAAGATATTCCAGGTTGCTATGGTTGGTACAGACTCCAATTGTGTGTGTGGCCCCTTCCAGTAGATGTTTCCAAACCTCAAATGTAGCTTTGATGGCCAAAAGCTCCTTCTCCCAGATGGTGTAGTTCTGTTCCAAAGATGTAGACTTCATTGAGTAGTAGGCACAGGGAATAAGGTGAGATCCTCATACCATCCACTGGAACAGCACTGCCCGTATGGTCACATCCTGCATATCTGTTTCTAGAACAAAGGGGTCCAGACACCTGGATGTTGCAAAATGGGTTCTGAGGTCAACGGCTCCTTTAGTTTCTGGAAAGCATGTTGAATGGAGGAACTGCAGTAGAAAAGAGTTTTTCCTTGCAGACGATTGGTCAAGGATGCAGCCAGCTTTTCAAAATCTGGGACAAAGCTGTGGTAATAATTGGCAAAGCCCAGAAATTACTGGACCTTCTTCTGATTTCTGGAAGGATGCCAGGAGAGCAGTGTCTACCTTGCCAGGATCCATCTCTACTTCTTTTGGGGAGATCCAGTGATTCAGGAAGTCCATAGCAGGGAGGTCAAATTGCATTTCTCAAGTTTGGGATATAGCTGGCACTCCTTCAGTCATTGGAGAATGGCTCTTACATGGGCATTGTGGGCTGTCTGGTTAGGGAAATACACCAATAAATCATCCAAATAATTGATGACAAACCAACCAAGATAGTCCCAACAGATGTTGTCACAGGTTGAGAAGCATGATGGGACCTGTTGTTACTCCTGGCTTCATATTTTCCCACCACTAGAGGGTGAGAACGCAAAGCTGCTTGTAGTTGTTTAGTCTAGCTTTCTGTGAACGCTTCCCATGTGAAACCTAAACGTATTCAAGGTCTTCTGCTGCCTGTAGCCGCAACATTGTTATGGTTAAGGGAACGCCTTGTTATTGAATATGTATACTTAAAAACACGGCTTTTGAACAGGCTGTGCCTTCTTCTTGTTTCTGTTCCTTTCTGCTCTGGACGAGGAGATGGCTCGCTGCGCTGTAACTTAATAGTCTGCTACTTGATCTATTGCCCGCAATAAAGACTGTTACCCTGCTGCCTCGTGTTGGCTGTGATGTTTTTCCTATTGATGATAATGCCCCTGGCGGGTTTTTCAACATGGTCGCAGAGGATGGTTTTGAGAGAGGTTTTTTGAGGTGTTTTTACGATGGCTCATGTGGTGCCTGGGGGCCTGCCTCTCGTTAAGCTAAATGCAACTAATTACTTGGCATGGTCAGCTCGCATGGAAAAGTATTTGCAAGCTGAGGGGCTGTGGGGTGCTTTCACAGCTCCCCCGACTCTGCAGGGGACTGCTGCGGAGATAGCAGCGGCAACGAGGCGTGCCATGTCTGTCCTCTTTCTGGCTGTGGAGGATGACCAGCTCACGCATATCAGGGATCTTGCCACCCCTCGAGAGGCCTGGGCGAGGCTGCGGGAGTTGTTTTTGAGTCAATCAGCAGCCGCCAAGTACGCCCTGTGCGCCCGTTTATATGGGATGAAACTGGCCCCCGGTGTCCCGGTGAGGCAGCATTTGGCTGAGATGTTGGAGCTGTTTTCGTCACTTCGGGAGAGAGGCAAAGTGTTGCCTGAAAGTGACAAGGTATTTTGCATCTTGAATTCTCTTGATAGTTCCTGGAATCTGGTGGTGTCCTCTCTTCAATCCATGCCAGAGAGGGAGTTAACCGTTCCTTTGGTTTCTGCTCGTCTGCTGGAAGAAGAGGAAAAGCGCGCAAGGAATGCAGAGACTCCCACACAGCCGGCTCCAGCTGCAGAGGCCTGTGTTGGGAGAAAAAGTTCTCCGGCTGCTGAGGCGAGGCAGGAGGGGCTGGTGAGAGCCCATGCTGTGCGAAGGTGCTTTCGCTGTGGGTCTGCTTCTCATCTGAAGCATGATTGCCCGCTCCTGAAGCAAGGGGAGCAAAGCTTCACAGGCGCCGGTGCCAGGGGCCGTGGCAGAGGAGGCAGAGGAGGTCGGGCCAGAGGACGGCTGAGAGTTGCTGTTGCTGTGGGAGACGCTATTTCAGACTCTGAGGAGGCAGGTGATTCCGTTTGGCTTCTAGACAGTGGCTGTTCCCAGCACCTGGTCAATTCTGAAGATTTATTTGACTGTTTGGATTCTGCCAGTGTTTCCTCTGTGACATTAGCTGATGGGACAAAGGCTAAAGTTTGTGGCGAAGGTGTAGCTTTTGTCCCTGCCCTTGACATGGGTTTGAAAAATGTTTTGTTTGTTCCCTCTCTTGATTTCTGTTTGCTTTCTGTGGGGCAACTAACAGAGTCAGGGTTCAAGGTTGAGTTCTATGGGAAGCAAGGTAAAATCCTCAAAGATGGGGTGGTATGTGCTGTGGCTACACGAGAAGGGAGGCTGTTCTTTCTTGAGCCACGACACACTGTGTGTAATGTGTATGGGAATGTCCCACAACATGATGAGTGCCTTCATCTCCTCCACCGGCGCGCAGCGCATGCAAGCTTTCCTGTGTTAAAGAGGCTTGCTGGTTGTTGTAAAGGGTGTACTTTGAAGCCTTGTAATGTCTTTCTTGACTGTGCTATTTGCAAGCAAGCTAAATCTAAACAACTCCCAGCACCGAGAGTTAGTTTTCGTGTACCAACCGCCCCATTTCAGTTGGTACACTGTGATATTGTGGCTCCTATGAGTAAACCTTCCCTAGGGGGAGCTAGATATTTCGTCATTCTCGTAGACGATTTTAGCAGGTTCATTTTCTGCTATTTGTTGAAACAAAAGTCTGATGTGTGTCAAGTTCTCAAGAACTGGTGTTCCTTGGTTGAAAGGCAATTTGGTTATTCCCTGCAAAAGCTTCAAACCGACAGAGGAATGGAATTCCTGTCGGAGAACTTGCAACAATGGATCAAAAAACAGGGTATAGTGCACAGGGCGACTGCCGGCTATTCTCCTCATCAGAATGGAGTGGCTGAGCGGAATGCAGGAGTTCTGCAGACTCGAATGCATAGTTTGCTGCTTGATGCAGATCTGCCTCTGAGTTTTTGGGGTGAGGCAATTCTGACTGCCTGTTACGTACACAACAGGCTGTGGAGTTCTGTGGTTAATACTACTCCCTATGAGTGTTTGTTTGGTAAACAACCTTCCATTGCACATCTGAGAGTCTTTGGGAGTTTTGCTTGGGTGCACATCCCCAAGGGGCAAAGAAGGAAGGGGGAGCCTAAGGCCCAGCGTATGCGTTTTGTTGGCTATGAGCCCAACTGCAAGGGGTATCGTTTTTACGCTGGTGGCAATTCCTGTGTGGTGTCTAGGAATGCCTCTTTTGAGGAACACGCTAATTGGTCGCGTGTTCAGGCAGCGTCTGAAGTATTTCTCCCTGTGGCTGGTCTGCCAGCTTCTCAGCCACTGCAGCCTTCAGTCTCTGCTCCACTCCCTGCCTCCGCTCCCAGTTCCTCAAGGGTTGAAACAGAGGAGGAGAGAGGCGCGTGGAGGAGAAGAGCTGTAAGTGATGTGCGAAGGTCTTGCACAGGGGAGAGAGAACGCGAAGGCTCAGTGAAAAGGTCTCGCAGTGCTGAGGACAGGGACGAACCTTTGCAGGATCGTCCCATCCCCAGACGGTCTCAAAGAAAAACGAAAGGCATTCCACCTAAACGTTTTTCCCTGAGTCTCTCGCAGTTCGTGTGTGCGCTGTAAACTGTGAGCCTCAGTGCTTTGCTGATGTTGTGAAAATGCCTGAGCGACAGGCAGAACCCTGGTGGGATGCAATGCAGAGTGAAATGGATTCCATTATCCAGCATGATGTGTATTCTCTTTGTAATTTGCCCAAGGGTGTGAAGCCAATTGACAGCAAATGGGTCTACAAGTTGAAACCCACTGCTGATGGGCGTGTGAAATATAAAGCGCGCCTAGTGGCACGCGGGTTCTTGCAAGATCCTTGCCTTGCTGATCCCTGTGTATATGTTCGAGGGAAAGGGGAGAGTTTGGAAATTCTCCTTGCATATGTGGATGATCTATGCTTGGTCAGTGCTACACAAAAACAAGTGCAAGTGTTTGAGAAAGAACTGGGGAAAAGGTTTCAGGTGAAAAACCTAGGCCCAGTACAGAGCTTTCTTGGAATTGAAGTACAGAGAACTGAAAAAGGTATTCTGCTGTGTCAGAAACAAAAGATTGTAAAATTGTTAGAATTGTGTCAAATGTCTGACTGCAAACCGGTACAAACTCCAATGGTGCCAGGTTTTTTGAAAAATACCTGTGAGGAATTATTTCCTGATATACACCTATATCAGTCTGTCATTGGGAGCCTTTTGTACTTAGCTGGTACTAGCCGGCCTGATATTGCTTTAAGTGTCAACATTCTGGGCAGAGCGTGTGCTAAGCCAACCCAGTATCATTGGCAGGGTGTGAAAAGGGTACTCAGGTACCTAAAGGGTTCCCTTGATTATTGCCTAAGCATTTGTCCTGATCAGATGCCAAACCTTGTCTGTTCATCAGACAGTGATTTCGCTGAGGATACTGTGGACCGCAAAAGCACAACTGGTTTTCTTGTCAAATTCAGTGGTGTAGCAATCGACTGGAAGGCTAAAAAACAGTCTTGTCTTGCTTTATCAACTGCAGAGGCAGAGTTTGTGAGCCTATCTGCGCTCTGTACTGAGTTGGTTTGGTTCTTGCAGTTGCTACAAGACCTGCATGTGTCTGTGCCATTACCAATACAAATATGTTGTGATTCACAAGCCTGCATTCAAATGGCAGTGTCTGACCGGGTGTCTTCTCGATCAAAACACATTGACATCAAATTTCACAATGTGAAACAATATGTACAAGAAGGAAAAGTGTCCCTTACCTATGTGTCTTCAGAAGAAAACGTGGCTGATGTGTTTACCAAGCCACTTCCTGCTAATGCATTTAGTCAGCACGTTAGCAAACTGGGGTTGATGGAGTCTCCAAAGCAAGGTAGCTGAAAATATTTCGCAAGGAGTAGGGGAGTGTCACAGGTTGAGAAGCATGATGGGACCTGTTGTTACTCCTGGCTTCATATTTTCCCACCACTAGAGGGTGAGAACGCAAAGCTGCTTGTAGTTGTTTAGTCTAGCTTTCTGTGAACGCTTCCCATGTGAAACCTAAACGTATTCAAGGTCTTCTGCTGCCTGTAGCCGCAACATTGTTATGGTTAAGGGAACGCCTTGTTATTGAATATGTATACTTAAAAACACGGCTTTTGAACAGGCTGTGCCTTTTTCTTGTTTCTGTTCCTTTCTGCTCTGGACGAGGAGATGGCTCGCTGCGCTGTAACTTAATAGTCTGCTACTTGATCTATTGCCCGCAATAAAGACTGTTACCCTGCTGCCTCGTGTTGGCTGTGATGTTTTTCCTATTGATGGTAATGCCCCTGGCGGGTTTTTCAACATTGATGGTTAATGAAGTGTTGAAAGACAGCAGGGGCATTTCATAACCCACAGGGCATGACTGTATATTTGTAGTGCCCATGATGGGTCTGAAATGCTGTCTTCTACTCATTGCCAGCTCAGATCCAGACTAGACTGTATGCTCCCCTAAGGTCTAATTTCATACAGACATTAGCATTATGCAGCGGCTCCAAAAGCTCAAGGGCAGGGAGTACCGATTCTGAATGGTGATTTGGCTGAGGGCTCTGTAATCATTGAAAAGATGAAATTCCTCACATTTTTTTCTTTACAAACAGGACTGAGCCTCAGCTGGAGAGGTCAGAGGCTAGAGGAAGCCACAACACAGGGTTTTTTCCCCAGGAAGTCCTGGAGTGCAGCCAATTCTGGCTTGGATAACAAATAGATGCACTCTGCTGGAATGAGGGACCAGGGACCAGGTCGATTGGACAGCCATAGGGTCAGTGCGGTGGGAGCCAGTCAGACTCCTTTTTATCCAAGACATCTGCAAAGTTCTGATATTTGGCTGACTATCTGACAGGAGGTTATACTGGCACTGAATCTTGAACATTTTACACCCATTCTGGCCAGCAATGTACCTGGCAAAATTTAGATGCAAATAGCACCTCCCACCTGGACCAAGAGATATGAGGATCATGCCAGAGGAGTCATGGCATTCCCTGGACCAAGAGAAAGTGAGGTGCCTTTGCCACATAGAATCGGAGCTGCTCAGTATGGCCCTGGATCTCAAGTGTCAATAGAGAAGTTTCATGGGTCATGGGTCTGGAGTCAACCATCAATGGTTTCCTGCAAACACTGCACAGCATGTGGTTCTGTTTTACAAAGTTCATATCCATAAAGTTATTGGACGCTTCTGAACATAATATAGCTCCCACTTAGGGAGTCTGTCTGTTAGAAAACTATAAGGTAGCAGCTACCAGCAGCAGGTCACACTGTTGGGGGTAAAAGGGCCTTCCAAAGAGTTATTGTTTTGTTTCTGATTTCCTAAGCAATTCTAAACAGGGCATTCTGTCTTCTTGCAAGAACAATGTCAAATGTCAACAAGATAACTCATGGAGAACATGTGTTTGTTGGAGAAAAATGTTAGAATGGTTTGTTCTCTGTTCTCCATATATGCATTTTTTCTTCCTTTGGAAGCCCTATAAAAATAGTGATGTTTCAATAAAGCTTTGTCCATCTGATCAGTCTACTGTTGCAACCAAGCTGAGAGCAGAGGCTGAGAAGATGTTCCCTCTCAGTCAAGAATAATTGTCTGTGTCTATGTCTGTGGATGTGTGGATGTGTGTGACTCGTTCCCGACCTGATTCAGGGCCTAATCTCAGTTTTGTGTTTATATACCTGGGAAACCAGAGTAGACTGATATTTCAGTCACTCCCAACAACAGGAGGGCTCATCAGTTGTCTGGGATGGAACCAAACTCACAAACCAAAGAGTTCATTTATGCCAGGGATGCCTCATTTCCTGGCTGGGGGTGGGGTGGCACTTTTCTTCAGCACAGACCCTGGCAAAGTATCCCACAGTACTGCAGTACAGGCAGAACCCTGCCTGCCTCTGACACTCTTTCTTCCACACACAGTTGAGGTCAAGCCCCACCCAGCTGCATGGATTCCACTACTGCATCAGATACCACACAGGTCCTATCTTAATGGCAATGGGGATGTAATGCTGGACTTTAGCCAGTCTAAAAGTTGTCCCAGCAAGTCAAAAGTCCAGGTATGTGAGCCAGCAAAAACTACACAAAATAGTCAAAATCATAGTCCAAAGTCAAGGCAAAACAGGAATGTAAGAGAGTACTGCTAGGCAACCAGCTAAGACAGCTAAGAGCACTAAGGCTCAGAGGCAACTGTCACAAGACTTAAGGCAACTCCTTCAAGGTCACAGGTGTCTCATTAGTGCTAATGGGATCAGCGTTTATTAATTTAATGGTACTGGGCTCAATGTTTTTCCCCTCCATGTTATCTCCAGCCTTTGCAGCCTCTGCCATGTTTTGCTGGGCAACAGAATTCTCCACTGCCTCAGCTCCCTTCTCTTTGGACTCAGAGAAAGCTGCAGCCTCCTGGCATTCTGTTTCTTCCTCCTCCACCTCATCTAAATCCTCCAAGGGGTGAATTAAGACAAAAATACAGTTACTAGTGGAAGAAGATGTCATCTAGACTTTCCATAAAGTTGTATGAATGTGGTAAAGAATCACTGTACATGTCAAGCCTTGGCTGGTACTCTGCACCTCTCTTAGTCGCTAGGTGCCTCCAGAGATGCTTTTTTGTGCCATCAACTTGCTTCAATTGACTTAAAATTTACAGATGATCTAGATGTCTTTGTGTGTATCCTTGTTAAATAATTATAGAATTTTGATACTAAGTCAACTGCCATGGATCGGTCAATCAGATGGAATTGTAGAATCTGTAGTTTGGTGAGGCTCTTACAATTCTCTGCTCAAGATCTCTATGGCTGTAAGTGAGGGGAGCACATTAGACCCCTCTAAAAGAAACTTTTGTGAGCCAGTGTGGTGTAGTGGTTTGAGTACTGGACTACAACCCTGGAGACCAGGGTTGATTCTCTGCTCAACTATAGCAACCCACAAGGTGACCTCAGCTGTGTCACATGTTCTCAGCCTCAAAAAATCCCATGACAAGTTCACTTTAGGGTCACCATCAGTCAGAAAACGACTTGAAGGCACACAACAACAACCAAGGAGACTTAATTACCCAATCAAACTACAAATTTCAGGATTCCATATGATTGAGCCCTAGCAATTAGGGTGTTATAAAGAAAACTTGTATAGCTGTGTAGTGCAGACACACCCATTCTTTTGCCTTTGTAAGCCTCTTGAGTTTTCTCATCTCACCAGTTCTTCCATTTCCTTAGTTATACAGAAGAAGAGAGTAAGAAAGAATAGCTCTGTATTTTTTTTTATTATTTGGGTTAAAAACTACCTGAAAGTACCTTCTACCTCTACCTACAACTTTATCATCTCTTTTTTACACAGAGACATATAGTGTATTCAATCCTTATCTAAAATAAAGAAGATTTCCATCTGATTTCAGAAGCTAAGAGGTTCATGCCTGGTTTGTATTTGGATGAGATATAAGAGATGAGAGACCACCAGAGGATAGCAGGCACGTCCAGGTATTCTGGGGGGAAAAAACCTGCTATTTTGGAGAGACATCACTGCTAGTCAGAGTTGATAATACCGGTCTCAGTACAAAGCAGTTTCCTGTTTTCCTTTGCTCCTGTGAGAAAGCTATTTCCCCTTTTGGTATTCCTTTGCCAATTCAAAAAACTTAAGAAAGATTGTGTAACAGTTAATTAATAAACATAGCACTTCAATATTCTGGGCTTTTGAAACTTTTCTTCTTCAAGTCAAAAACCTGAAGGCAGGCAGTGTCTCAAGATTACCCACAATGGGCAATTCTAGACAGTAAGCGTCTTCCACTTACAGTTACTCTAGCTTTTTACCTTAATGTATTTTCTCTGGTTAGGAAAGAAAAGAAAAAAAGAAAAAAAAAGAAAAGAGAAGAAAAGAGAAACAAAATGAAACAAAATAATGCAAAAACACAGCAGAGGTGGATCTAGGGTGGGGCAACTGGAGCTTTTGTCCCAAGCGCCAATGTCAGGGGGGCGCAAAAAAGAGGAACCCCCTCCACCTGCCCCACCTGCCACTGCTATGTGAGATTTCGAGGCATCCTTCCAGGGCTAAGTCTAAAGAAAGCGGTGACCAAAGTTTGCCTACCCCTCCCCCGGTGTGCCATCCCTTCCAACCATTGGAACAGATCTGAAAAGCATTCATCAGCTTGGAAAAGCCTTGGAATAAAAGTTGGCTGAAAACAAGCGAGCGGAGCAGGCAGGAGAGGGAGACAGCTTGTGATGCCTGGGCAATCTGCCTGAGCTGGAAGGACTTGCGAGCTGGACCCAGGCGGGAGGGGGTGTTCCGTGGGCAGCCAGGCTGGCAGAGAAGCCTGCCTCTCTCTCTTTTTGACAGCAGAAGACAAAAGGAGGAGAAGCCTAGTAGTAAAATGAATATCTCTGATAGTTGTCAGCTCAGGTCGAGGGGCTGGGCAAGGAATGCTGATCAGCCCAAGCGGGGGGGTGGGGGGGATGGCAGATCTTGCAGCAGACTCACCTCATCTCGCCCTTCCACCCCTGCAGTCTCCCCCACCTTATCATTTCAATTACATTTCTCAAGCCCAGACTTGGATTTCAGCATCTGCACTCCATCAACACTGAGCCTCTTACCAACACAGAACCGTGGAGATCTGAATATATATATATATATAATGGGAGTACTATATAGGGATCACTCCCTGCACTCTCCAGTTAAAAAAACAAAAACAAAAACTAAAGGACAACCCTTCCCAAAAGGTTGGGTAGACTATTGCTCTATGCACCGTTTTGAAACAGTGGAATTCAGATTAACTGGCTATGAGTCTGCAATCTAATCTATGCTTGTTCTTGTTGCAGTTGTGTTCCTTCAAGTCGTTTCTTACTCATAGTGACCCTAAGTGAATCTATGGTGGTTTTTTTCTGGGGCTGAGAGTGTGTGAGGGGCCCAAGGTCACCAAGTGGGTTTCCAAGGCCAAGTAGGGAATCGAAGCCTGGTTTCCATGATCGTAGTCCAACACTCAAACCACTACATCACGCTAGCCAGGCTTACTAGGTGTAAATCACAGTGAATAAAATAAATGTGTTTTTTCTTTCTGCCTAGACACATGGAAGGGCGCACTGTACAAGAAAAAGACCGATCTGCACTATATTGTCATTTTGTGAGATTGCCTTTTGGGGGAGGGGGCGTGAAGGAAGTGATATTGGATATACAAGAACTCAGCAAAGCGGCTCGGTTCTTGCACAGATGACACTGTCTTATTTCCAACGCCTCCTCCATAGATCTGGGCTTCTTCAGTCTTTGTCAGCACACACAAAGACACACGTACACATAGAGAGAGGCTTTTCTGCCGCCCTCCCTAAGCAGCAGGATTGATCATTGACCTCAGCCTTTGGCCCGCCTTATTTATCTGCATGAGCAATGATATTTTCAGCCTTAAACATTACATACAACAAATGTCTTCTTAAATCGACACACAAGGATTGCTTGCAGCAGGAGCAGCTCCCAGGCCTCTCTTGCCTGCAAGAAGTTCTTGCTGCCGTTGCCACCTGTATTAAAACAACCAGGCCTGGCTTTATGCTTGGCCCTTTTTAAACGGAATCCCCTTGGTTTAAGGTGGGGTGTTGGGCTCGGCCATCCAGGAGATGCAAAAACACCCGATACACTCAGAAGGCTTCGTTTGTCAGGCCAGCTGGGTTTGCTTCAAAGGCTGCATTATCCTTCCTTTTCAAAATGAGAAGTTAAGTTATTGTTTTTCCCCCTAACAATTACATTTATAAACCAATTTGCTCCTATGTTACGGCTTAGTGTTTCTAACAGAAACCACTGGGGAGCGGGGAGAGGGGGGAGGAGGCCTTATCTTCCTCCTTCCCACCAGGAAAACATGTTTTATCCCTTCACAGTCACCAGCATGTGCAGAGCCTGTTTTTGAGGGCCACAGCCCAGCCAGGAGAAGAACAGGTGCCTCTAACGTCAGTGGGACTGCCTTTGGAGCGAGGCTGGCAGTGGGGTGTGTGAGGTGTTGGTGTTTCCTGGGTCAAGGAACCTCATCAGGCCTAGAAACATGGCCCAGTGTACATTTTCAATGGCAAAGCCCCCTCCCCCACCCACCCGCCCACCACTACCCCATTGCCTGCCTGCTGCCAACCCCTTCTTCGCCCATCCACCACTAGCCCTGCCCCAACCCACCATCCCTAGCCCCACCCCCTTGCCCTGGGTGCTGTTGACCCTCCCTACACCACTGAAACACAGGAAGGTTGGAAATGAAAGATAATATAACATGGCTCTCCTCTAAACTTCCAAACTGAAGTTTGCACAATAAGCTCTTTGCCTGGAAGCACCTACTGACAGTCTTATTGCATAAATCTGATAGTACATAGAATCATACAGTTGGAAATGAACTCAATCCAATCCCTACAGAAGTACGCATGAGAGACTGGCATCTAACTTCTATTAAAAAAAGGAAAGAAAAAAGAAAAAAAGGAAAAAAAACCCTCCAAAGAAGAGGAGTTCATGACGTTCCAAGAGAGTTTATTCCACAGTTGAACAAGATGTTCTTTCTAATGTTTAGTCAGAATTCTTGTAATTTAAATTAATTGGTTAAGGTGCTACCCTCTGGAGCCAAAGAAAACAAGCTGCTTGTGACAGCACTTCAGAAATTTGCAGATGGCTCTCTTATCAGCTCATCTTCTTCATATCAGCTCATACCCAGCCCCCTCAACTTTTCCTTACTGGACTTTGTCTCCACACTCCTTACAATCGTTTTCTTCTTTCTTAGAATATGTTAAGATATCCTTTTTAAACTAGATACAGTATTCTAGGTGAGGTCTGACCAAAGCAGAATATTATGTCCTTTGATGCAGTCGAAGATCACATTGGCCTTTTTTTTAGTTGCCAAATCATACTATTGGCTCATGCTAAGGCTGTGGTCTATCAAGATGTCTTTTCAGGCACACGCCCATTAAGACAGGTGTCACCTATACTATATTTATGCATATCATTTTCCTTGCCTATTGAATCCTGAGTAAAGTTCATTTTTTAGTTTTGGCCCAGCTCTCTAATCAATGGGCCATCTCATACCCTTATTCTTCCTTCTGAGATATTAGCTACCCCACCTCGAGTGTAGTGTTCTGAAAATTTGATGAGCATGACTGTTATCACCGTGAACTGGCCTGGCTTCAGTAGACATTAGATATCATTTTGATATCACAATTCGGCCACATGTTGCCACCCTCAGCCAAGTGTTTGTGAGGCCCCCGAGCAAGCACGGAGCTAGGCATGGATACTAATTGCTGAACATTCCTTTTCCCACCTAAGCAAGCCAGACACAGCCAGATCTTGCTTTAGGAGACCTCCCGAAACAAACACTTCATTAAGGATTCACACTAATGCAAAGAGCCCCTGCCCCGAGCAGGCACCCTTGCGAGTTGGATACTCCACCACCCAGGCAAGCTGTATCTGCATACTGGTCGTTCCATTGTCAGTTTGAACTTAACTCAATCATGTTAAATTCTGACCTTTCGGAGACATTGTCTTGTGCCCAAACCTCATTGTTCTCTCCCAAGTACAGACTAGCCCACAGTTATATTTTCCCCTCATATAAACCCCAGAGTCCGAGACCTTCCTCGGACCCTCGGATCGCTCCAGACTTCCATCTAGCCTTGCTGCCGCTTTGTCGAGCGAACTCCCCTTGGCCACCACGCTGAGTTTCTTCCTTACCATCTTCAGCTTCTTCAGGACTACGAGAAAGGTGTCGTACCACCCATTTCCCCCGAAAACTCTCATTTCTTATTTCTTAGTTAGCTGTGTGGTTGTGTTGTGGTGTTTGTCTGTGTTTAATAAAACATCATTTTTGCTATTTTAAAACTGTCTGACTTCTTGACTGACCTGACCCCGTATACATAGGGTTACAAGATCCTTGCAAAGTTACCCTGCCTCTTGTTAGCTTAAGTGAGTGCTCCAGTTAATTTCCCCATCTTTTGTTGTTATTGTTTGGTTATTTGGGCGCCCCTCCTGGGACCCCCAGTTCACAGGGTAACAGGACCTCTATTCCATCTTCCAAATCATTTATAAAGATGGTGTACAAAGCTGGGATCAAGACAAAGTATAGGACACTTTACATAGCATTTTTTTTTCTAGGCTAAGAGGGGACTATAGATGAACACTCTTTGGGTTCAGTTCATTAGCTAGCTACAAAACCACCTGACAATTTATACTGCTAGCCAACCTTTTACCAGCATGTCTGGTGGCCCTTGTCATCTAGTCATCTATACTGAAATCAAGATGCACTACAACCCCAGCATTCTTCTCATCAACAAGTTTGTAGCTCTGTGAAAAAGAAAGAAGAGATTACTCTGGCATCTTAAAGATTAGTCTGACGTTGGTTTAAGTCTTTCTAAGAAACCAGGCTCTTAGGACTTTATCACAGCCAAGATGGATAAATCGCAATTACAGCAGGATAACAGTTCCTTTGGATTCTGTTAACAGCCTCCTTTGTAAAAGAAATGCTTGCCAAATGTTCACCCACATCTCCCACTGGAAGAACAACAAAAGAGGAACAATGTAATGTGGTAAGTTCCAGCCAAAGATGCTATTATCCTGCTGTAATTACAGTTTACCTACCTGGTGTACTGCAGCATTCTTTTCTAAGTGCTCAAAGACTATTTGATGATTTGTTCTAGAACTTTGCTGTTCTAGTTAATTTATTACAATACTTTCATTGGAGAGAGTATTTTTGAGAGCAGGACTTCATCAAGTGCTGGAGATAATAGTCTGAATCTTATACAAAGAACAGGGCAAACAGTACAGGAACCCAGCACTGAGAGGGAAAGAAGTTTAAATAAGCAGCTGGGAGAGTGTCCCAAGATGCCTCCACATATATGCACAGAGCATGGGAAATAACTAGGATGAACTTGAACTTGTAGCACAGCAAAGTAAATCTGATAGAATAGCCGTCACTGAAACCTGGTGGGATGAGTCTTATGTTTGGAATGTAGCAATAGAGGGGTATAACCTATTCCAGAGAAGTAGACCAAACAGGAAAGGAGAAGGAGTAGCACTATACATCAAGAACATTTATACCTGATTTAAATCCTGGAATCCAGGTTGAGAGCATCAAGATAAAAATTAACAGGGAGAGAAACAACAGTGATGTCATTGTGGGGGTCTACTACAGACCCCCAAACAAGATTTAGATGCTGCCTTCCTGGAACAGATGACCAAACATTCAGAAAGGAGAGGTGTAGTAGTAATGTGCGATGTACAGGATAGCTTCATGTCCAGAGAACAGGTTTAGAGTGTTTCAAAAGCTTTATTCAAGAACATTGAAGAAAACAGCTGTGCACCTTGGCAATTGCCAAGTCTAAAGAACTACTGGATTTGCAGTACCTTATAAACTGTAACGTTTTAAATTAGTGTGCACTAGCATTCTATTTGACAGCTACTTAGAACAACTCTTTTCCTAGAGTCTCATTTTGCCTGCCAACTGCGTGACTTTGCAGCTGCATCTGTTCATCTTTATCACAGATTGTTAAAATAACATTCCCTTTTCCCAACGCACTGTTTCTCACCTGAACCCATCATCCCCTTACAACACAATAAAGCCCACTGTCAAACATCAAAGCATTACATGGCAAGGAGAGCAAAGCCAACATGACATAATGGGAGATTTCAATTATTCTGATATTTGTTGGAAGTCAAACTCTGCTAAGAGCATCAGGTCCAATAAATTGGTCACTTGCCTTGCAGACAATTTCATTGACCAGAAAGTAGAAGACAACAAGAAAGACAGTTATTTTAGATCCCAACCAACAATAATAACCTGGTTAATGGGTTGGAAGTGGCAGAATCCTTAGGTGGAAGTGACTAGAGGTAAGACTTTCTGTTGTGGCAGGGGAGTCCTGGGAAAGATATTGGCAGATTGGATGGGCCCAGGTATGGCCTGCAGCTAAGCTCACACTTGAGGCTTTTTTACACAAACCAGTTATAACACTATGCTTCTATTGGAATTGCCATCATTTTATCCTGTGAAATCTTGGCATTTGCAGTTTAGGGAATGGCACTTAGAATTCCTAGCCAGAAGCCTCTAGTGCCTCTCAAAACTACAGACTGCAGGATACCATAGGATGTTGCCATGCAAACATAGTGCTACTATACCAGGAAAGGGCCCACATTGACATTAAAAGACTCAACTTAGGTGGCAGTTTGTCAACTGATCCAATCTGCTTTGTGAGATTGGAAGAGATGTCACTTTGTCTTATTGTCACTATCATTCTAATGTGGGAGCAGAAAAATAAGGAGTTACAATGGTGTCTTCTCATGTCCCCTACCCTCAGAGGTGCCAGAAAAAGGAAGAATGGATTGGCTGCAAGGAATGTGAACCAGCCAGGAGACACTCACAACTTGCCTCAAGGCAAGTCTCTCTTTTCCCTTCCCTCCTTATTTTCTTGAGTAAGGAAGAAAAAGAGCTTAAAGGGGAAATCCTCACCAAATTGTGATTGTTTTAACTCTGATCCTGAACACTTAGACGTTTCCCTATTGTTTTCCCTGGCTCTCCACAATATTGGGCTATTATGACAGCCACTATCCTTTTGTCACCTAAACACTAAGACAATGAAGTTCTGTCTGGATTTCATTGTGTTGCAATTCACATTGTCCACTTGGCTGGGAAAGCAATTCACACTCATACCCCCAGGATATTTTTTGGGCATAAGAAACCTTGATTTCAAACCATCCATTGCAGTCTCTCACCTTTCTGAAGGCCACACTGTCCATTTGATTCCTGAATGAGAACTGTCCTTAGGTGCCTACCTAAGCCACACCTCTGCTTCCTTGGTGCTCTCCGGACTGGAAATTATCACCTCATCCCTGATAATCCCTCTATGCAAACTTTCTTCCCTTTTCCTTCAGTTAGCTCTTGTGTGTGTGTGTGTGTGTGTGTGTGTGTGTGTGTGTGTGTGTGTGAATGTTTGGATCTTTGTGTGCTTTTTCAATAAAAAACATTTTATTTTATTTTTGAATCTCTGGCTGGTTCTTTCCTGTGTGAATTTGTAAACATATGCAGAAAGATCTTGCTAAGTTACCCGTCTCACAGGCCTCCTGACTTTGAGCTAATTATTCCCCACTTTTGAACAGAGTTATTGGCATCACTGGTGGGCCCTTGTGGCACTCATGTTTTGGGGTAACAATGTGCTGTCCCTGAGCACATGGTCTGAGTGGGTGAGGGTTCTGCTGAGTCACCAGCTGTTATTATCATGCCAGCCTTACTTTGGAAGATATGAGATGTCGTTTTGATATCACAATTCAGCCCCATTTTGCCACCCTCGGCCAAGTGTTTGTGAGGCCCCCGAACAAGCACAGAACTAGGCATGGCCATTAATTGCTGAACATTCCTTTCTCCACCCAGGCAAGCCGGACTCAGCCAGATCTTTGCTTTAGGAGACCTCCCTGGACAAACACCTCAATAAAGATGCACGCTAATACAAAGAACTCCCTGCCCCGAGCAGGCAACTTGACGAGCTAGACGCTTAACTGTCAAGCACGCTGCATCTGCATACTGGCCATTCCATTGTCGATTCAGAACTAATTCAATCATGCTAAATCTGACCTTCAGAGACATTGTCTCGCACCCAAACCTCATTGTTCTCTCCCAATAGATACTAGCCTATAAAAAACCCCTAGTTCTGAGACCTTTCTCGGATCGCTCTGAACTTCCATCCCGCCTTGCTGCCACTTCGTCTGCCAAGCTTTCCCCTCAGTCTCAATCTGAGACTGCACAATTACGGACCTCTGCTGTGATCTACCCCAGGCTTCGGACAGGTGTAGTATCACCCAATTCAACAAATCCCTCTCAAAAATTCCTCTATACCACTACTACCTTTATTTTCTATAATTACTTGTGTGAGTGTGTTGTATACACTGTTTGCCTATATTTAATAAAATCACTGTTATTCTTTCATATTTGGTGTGCTTCTTGACTTAGCCTGACCCCGTAGACACTGGGTTTAAAGATTCCACTGCGTTGCCCTGCCTCTCGTTTTGCTAACTTGTGCTTGAGCTGCAATATTTAAGCACGTTTGGACTCCCTCGCAGAACCTCCAGTAAACAGGGTAACAGAGTGGTGGAGCAACGCAGGCAACCCCAGTACACCTAATTTGAGAATAGTTTGTCAATCTCAAATCAGGCTTGTACTGACTTAGGGCCAAGTCACAAGAGATTCTCTTAGGCAGGAACACCTGTGTGTGAGAGAATTCTGGTGTGTTTGAGCTCTAGAGCTACTCTATCAGGTTGCAATCTTTCCCTCTTTCTTGCTTGGTTTGTGGTTTGTCAGCCGCCCCTAGCACTGCCATTCAATGTGTGCACAAGCTGACCCGGAAATCACATCCCTAACTTGGGGTCATTGCGGGCTGGGATCCGAAGTGTTAGGATGCTAGCACGTTAGGAACAGTCCACATGCATAAAACACTGTAGTGGCAAGGCACACAAAAAGCACTTAAGAAAGGGGTCTCCCCTCCCCCCCATCAGAGTTGAGACACGGATGCATCCTGTCAGTTGCTGCTACGTAGCTTTGACAGTGCGGGTGCGTCCCGGCTGTGTAATTTTCAGGTGCTGATTTGTTGGCATAGTAGGTGCGGGTGGTGAACCCCAACTTAGCTCAGGGTTTAGCGGTTTAGCCCGAGGTAGAGGAAGGCGCCCCTCACCCAGAAAACCAGTCAGGGACAGTTCAGTTCTAAGTTCCCTGACCCCTTTTTCCCCGTTGCTTGGTCAGGCAGTGTTGTAAGTTCTGAAGTGTCCATTTCCCCCCTTCGCAGGCAGAGTACTCCTGAGGGTTCCCTGGATCAGGAATCCTCCCTGTCCCTGAACCATTGCCTCATCCTTTTGTCCCCCAGTGCTGTCTGAGGCAGAAAACCGGGCTTAGGTGTACAAAAGTGATTTTGTTTGGGCAGGCTGGAGATAGGTTCCCCTCCCCTCTTTCCTAGAGTAGTTTCAGTGCGTTCATCTTCCTTCAGTTCTCCCCCAGGGTATAGGTGGCCCTTCCCATCCCTGCAGTTCCTGGTCCCATTGTTGTTAGGAAGTGTTGGTTGTAGTTGTAGAAATGGCCAAGGAAAGCCAAGCCACAGTGAAGGAGTTCATGTTGGAGGAGGAAGTTAAGGGAAAGCTAGAGAGATGGGTGCTGAGTAAAGGGAAATGCCCCTGGAAGAATTCCAGCTTCCAAACGGCTATTTCTTTGCCACACTCCAGGAGATATACACTTTGGCGCATAAATCAAAGAACCCATTCAGGCCATCAAAGGATGCCTGGCTGCTCGGGGACCTTGGGTTACATCTAGAGATGCTAGTGCTGCCCTGGTAGAGACCAGAGAAAAGTTAGTAAGCTTTGAAAAGGAGATTGTCTGGCTTCAGGCCGAGATGGAGACCCTGCACGCAGACAAAGTAACGTTCGCATCCATCATGCAGGCCTCTGCACAGAAACTCAATGATGCCACCGTGTTGGCACAGACTTAGGAGGAACGAGCATGTGTCTTAGAGGCTGAGCTCACCCATGCCAAGTCCTGCAGCAAGGTTCATGGTGGGGCAAGTCAGGGAACAGCAAGAGGCTGTGAGCCATGCCACTTGCCAACAGCAGATTGCGGCGCTGGAGAACCAGCTCCACACACGCAGAGCCCAAGTTTAGGCTGTGTGCCCGAGCTGCTCCCATCGTTTGCAGAGGACTTTTCTGGGGGACCCCTTGCTGGAGGATGCTCTGGCTCCCTCCCACAATCCAGACTGGAGTGCCCCTAAGGTCCCAGTCAACCCGGTCGAGACATGGTCCATGAACAGACGGACCACCCCAGTAGGTGAAGGACAGGCAGACAGACCAGAGATGCAGGTAACTCAGGTTACTGAAAACTCAGGGTCCCCTGGAGAGCAACAGAAGCTAAGGCAATAGCGGATCAACTGGGTCCATTGAATAAGAGCACGGGAATCATGTGGCTGAATGCTGTCATACATTCCTATCCCATGGCCAACGGCCAAGATCTGACCCAGTTGGCTCGACTTTGCATGGCCCCCTCTGAGCTCCCGACTCTCAAATCGGCCGTGGCGGCTCGAGGCCTGGCTGGGTTCGAGGCACATGACTGGATGAGAGAGATCATCTGAATCTGTGGCCCGGACAAGGGTGCGAGTGTGCTGTACGTCATGGAGCAGCAGGATCCTCATGAGAACCCTGAAGCTTACATGACGCGCAAGCAGCTCTTCGCCATTCTGGCTGAGAAGGTCCCTGACCTGCAGGGCACAATTTTAATCACGTTGAGTTTAAGACGCTCCTGCACGGAGATCTTAATCATGAAACAAAAAATGGCCCTGGGTTTAGTGGACCCTGTCACAACAGGCTGGGAGGAGTTTGAACAACCTCCGTCAGGTCTTCCAGCTGCTGCGTGAGGCGGGTTCGCTCAAACCCCCCACTAAGCCCCATAGGAAGGACATGGGAACTGGGAGCCCATAGTCGAGGTCACATACTCGAACTATGGACCCCACTCCCAGCACCACAAAACACAACATGGAGCTCTATTCCAAAAGGGAATTGGAATTCACACCCACACACCAGACAGGACAGTAGGCAGTGGCAAGGTAGGGACTCCCGAGGTCAGCCTGGCAAGGCAGGGATCTGCCTCCCACTGGCTCTCCCAAAATAGTTCCCAGACTCGAATGCTCCCAGGGAGACATCTGGCGGGTATGATCCCACAGCCCAGATGTACTCCTCTGACCAAGTGCGACTCTGGAGTGTGCTCCATAGGTTCAGACTAGACATGAGCCAGTTTGACAAGAGGCCAACCTCCGAACTTTGGGAGACTCTGGATAAGCAGCTCCAGGCGGGCGGTAAACTGCTGGTCCAGGCTGTGACCAATGGTCCCCCTCCGGCTGGATATTACCCTAACTTGGATATGCAAGACTAGGGGTGCGCCCGGGTCAGGCAAGCTTCCCCATAATGTCGTGGCTAAACTGAAACCAGACAAATGGGGAAGGTTCTGGGTGAAGGCAGGCATTGGGACCGAGAGGGACAAGACTCCTGCCACCCTGCTTGTAGACTCTGGTGCGGCACTGAATGTGCTGCACCCCCCAAAATTAGTGAGACACGGTGTGCCCACCCCAGAAAGTCCAGTTGTCTTGGATATGGCGGGGGGGACACCTAGCAAAAGCTTAGGACAACATTCCAATGTCCATAGAAATGTTCCGTTTTAAACTGTGGGCTTGTGAAAACCACGTAAGACAAAGGTCTTTTGGGGCATTGGCTTCCTCTGGGAAGGAGCTCACGGTGGATTACATGAATGGGTTCTTATGGTAATTGGACCAAGGACCCCTAGAAATCTCCGTGGTTCACCGCTGTGCTGCCATCAAAGCCCCTGCCCCTGTGCAGTGTGTTGCTAGTGATCCGTGGGTTCAGGCTTTTCCTGAAGTGTGGATTCGAGAGTAAAATTGAGTGTGGTAAGGTGAAGGGTGCTTGCATGCTAATCGAGGGCAAGGACCCCCCACCTCAAAAGCAGTACAAGTATCCTGCCGAGGCAGAGGAAGGTATAGGAAAGACGATTGAAGGTCTTGTCTAGTGGGACGTCGTCACTCCTATGCAGTCCATCTGCAACGCGCCCTTGTGGCCAGTGCTTAAGGCCGATGGTAAAATGTGGCATATGACGGTAGACTTCAGAACTCTGAACTCCGTCACTCTGCCTGTTACACCAGTCGTTGCCAAATACAATGAGATATTGTCTGCAATTGCGACTGGGGCCAAATACTATAGTGTGATCGATTCAGCCAACGCTTTCCACTCCATACCGTTGCACGAGGCGTGTTGGTATAAATTTGCCTTCACGTTTCGGGGGCAGCAGTATGTGTTTAAGCACATGCCCCAAGGTTTCCACTCAAGCCCCAGCATCTGCCATGCACATGTAGTCAGATGTGGATGAGGCTGCAATGAGCCTCATATGAGCTGAACATTTTGTCTCATACATGGATGACATCCTCATCCACTCTGATTTGGAAGAAAAGACTACGGACATCACCCACGAGGTATTATACCTTTGGGATACTGGTTTCAAGGCCAACAGAGAAAAGGCACAGTTGGTGACCACGGAGGTCAAGTATCTAGGACTCTCTGCTGCCTAGGCACAGAAGGGCACACGCCGGATGCCCAAAGGGTCGAGGTGATTTCCAAATTACCTGCCCCTACGGACGTGCATTCACTCCGCTCGCTTCTAGGAACCTTCAATTTCTCCAGGTACTTATCGAGTCTTCAACGCTAAAGCAAAGCCTCTTTATGCCCTGTTGAAAAAGAATGCCCAGTGGGGAGTGGGGAGAGGCACAGCAACTCACCCAACTCAAGGAAGATCTGATAGCAATACGTAACTGAACCAAGAGCAGGCAAGTAACAAATACCATTGCTTGGGACAGTTGGAAGGTATGTTGGACTGCAATGTCCAGAAACCCTAACCAGCACTGCCAATGGTGAAGAATGTTAGGAGTTACAGTCTGGAAACATCTGGAGCGCTGCATGATTCCTCACCCTACTTTAGACCAGATTTATTTAATCAATCCCCAGCTTCTGCAAAACGATGAAAGAGGTTTGATAAAGATGGTAGCATATCAAAGGCAATCACCACAAAATTAGGACTGTCCCAGGTGGATAATTAGACAATTAGCTCCAGAGCTGTCAGCTGGACAGGGGGAAAAATGTACAGCCTGGCTTCCTCTGGGCCGACAAGAGCTCAACGTACAAATCATCAGGAAAGCTTTTTCATATGTGGTGAGAGAAATGCAACCACTGGCTAACATCTGCACGCTTGCTTGCTAAAGCCACATTTGCAGTAAAGAGTTGACAGCTGGCCAAGCAACGGGTCTTGAAAGCATTTTAATGTTTTGATTGAAAAATGATGTTCTACCAAAAAAAATGATGTTCTACCAAACAAAAAGAAAGATGTAGTGCCACATCCTTTGCATCCACATCCCACTCATATCAGAGGATATT